>VYZX01000054.1:44959-79905 GCA_013401335.1 Brachypteracias leptosomus
GGCAAAGGCCTGGCAGCCAAAACAGGGTTGGCTTTTGGCTTTGTAGTAGGCTTCATTGTAACTCTTTTTGTTGCAAAACAGTGAATTTTCCCATATAATACTTTTTCTACCTGTCAAATGCAGAAATAAACCTGTCAGCATGCTGTTGTGTGGCGGAACTCACTGCAAATTGCTCATAGGTCGTTGGATCTGAAAAGAGAACCAAAGTGTTTATTACTTTATCTTGCAATTTGTCAGCAGCTCTTAATTATCTATCTATTCCAAGACATGCTTCAAAAGTTGTTAACATTTTTCTGCTCTTCATTGGTGATTTTTATAAAAGAAATGTCATTGAACCCAGTTGTTGAGGACCCCAACATGTTCTAACAATTTTAGCTCTCTCTTGGTTGCTGTTCTCTCTCATGCCTATTTAACTAGTAAGTGTTTTCAGCTTATCATATACAGAGTAAGTGATTATCCAGCTTTGACCAAGCTAAGATTTAATCTTGCACTGACTTTCCAAACTTGATCATTTTAATTTGTGGTGAAAATTAATAACAGAGAGAAGGAGCCAGCAGGCTGTGTACCAATCTGGTCCAGCAGAGACGGTGATAAGGGCTGTTTTCTTCCTTACCTTTTCCTCTAGTTCTTATGCAGGTGCCTAAGTTCCAAGAAGGCCTTTGTAACTCTGTAGCTAGAACAAGTAGTTGCTGTTTCCAAATGCGCACAAAACCTGATGAAACACAGGAAAATGAAAACTCTGGAAGCTACAAATAAATTTGAGTTTGAGCCTAAACATGCTGAGGCTAATGGGAGGGATTTTTTCAGTGCTAAAACAGTTTACTTACCACAGGAACTTTGGGGGGAAAAAAACCTCTCAAAAAGTAGAAGTCTTTTATTCTTCTTATAGCAGTGTATCTAAGAAGGTGCTATGTAACTTACTCATCTATCTGTGAACTAAAAAAAAGAATTTGCTTCTCAGAAGTGATGAATTTTGTTTCGCATCTGCAGGTTGTTTACTGGGACTAGTTCTTCAGGAAGTCTTTATTCCTTTGTGTTTATTATACACAATTTTACTTGTAATAAATGTCTGAAAGACTTGAATGAGTGGCTGGCTGGGGGTTGTATTAGAAGTGGGTAGCAGCTTGGTTTTGTCATGCTTATTTAAAAATTGAAAGATCAGGTATGCTCTGTAGCCTTTTTTTCTAAAGGAAGCTGCTGATCACCACTGTACAAAGAAAGTACTTTTTTTCCTCTAAATGGGGCCCTCTATATCCTAGGAGACTTCACGACTGATTCTATTTTCAGAAAATAGAATCATTTGATGTGTCTTCTGAAATGATGCTTGAGAAATAGCAGAATACCTCTTTCAAGTGACTGGCAAACAGCACAGGCACTATTTCGATCTTCCTGTACAGGTGAGGATGTAGCCATGAACATCACATCCTAGCAGTAGAAGTGGAGGAGTGTAATCTAAACACACCCAAGGGAAAATGAGAGGCAGTTAATTTGCTTTAGATGAAGCTTAGTATTTTAAGGTGAGCTCTGTTTATGTCACTTTTCTCATCTACAGAACTGAAAACAGTATGTCTGCATAACACATTGTGTTCAGTTATTTATGTATGTGAACATTTCAAGGAGTGGTCTCTCTCACAGGAGAGAAAAAAAATTGGCCCAGAGAGAATGGAGGCTTTTTAGACTACAAGATCCTGCAGCTCCTCTCTTGATTGCTTTTCAAATGGACAGCTGTGAGCAAAGTCTAGGGAAGAAGGTGGGTGTGGTGGTCAGAGCAGGCTGCCGGCTGCATGGTGCTCTGAGCTGGTGTAAGCCTCCTCAGAAGCTATTGGTTTTGAAACCCGTTTCATCTCAAATCTAGAAAAATGAATCAGAAAAATTGAGTTCTAACTTTAAAACTCTTTAAAAACACCTTTGTATCTGGGCTTACGGAACAAATACAAACTTCTCCTATAAAGGAGAGCTTCCAGAGGAACAGCTTGACTATTTTAGCGTAGCTCTTTGTAGCTTCAGTCATGTTGCAGTGTCAGTTCTTGGAAAATCGGCTAAGCTAGTTATTCAAGAACACCTTGGCAGTCTTCTCTGTGGCTTAGTTACTGGGAAGTAACTGTCATCTGTTGCATATTTATGTAAAAGGTGTATAGCAAGTGGAAGAGCTGATGGATAGAATACAACTGTTAGAATCATAGAATAGTTTTGGCTGGAAGTAGATCTTCAAGATTGAGTCCAACCTTAGTCCTAGCCCTATCAACACCACTAAACCATGTCCCTAAGTGCAACATCCACCCGTCTCTTAAACACCTCCAGGGATGGGGACTCCACCATCTCCCTGGACAGCCTGTTCCAATGCCTGACAACCCTTTCAGTAAAGAAATTCTTCCTAATATCCAGCCTGAACCTCCCCTTGTGCAACTTCGGGCCATTTCCTCTTGTTCTATCACTTGTCACTAGGGAGAACAGACCGACCCTTGCCTCGCTATAGCCTCCTTTCAGGTAGTTGTAGAGAGCAATAAGGTCTCCCCTCAGCCTTCTTTTCTCCAGGCTAAACAGTCCCAGATCCCTCAGCAGTTTCTCCATTTGGACATGCTCCAAATCCTTTACTAGCTTGGTAGCCTGCCTCTGTACCCTCTCCAACACCTCAGTGTCCTTCTTGTAGAGGGGGGCCCAAAACTGGACACAGTATTTGAGGTGCGGCTTCACCAAAGCAGAGTACAGGGGAATGATCACCTCCCTGCTCCTGCTGACAACACTGTTCCTGATACAGGCCAGGATGCTGTTGGCCACCTTGGCCACCTGGGCACACTCTGGCTCATGTTCATGTCATGTTGATATGATCCTAATGTACGCATGTGGGAGGAGTAATTTCCCAGGTAAGGCTTATTTTCAGATAAGTCCAGTTAATCTCTGTGTGCAAGTACTAAATGATTTACAGTGATTTTGCTTTTAGTGTTATGGAATTGGCAACAGAGAAAGATTGCTGTTACCCAGCGTGAAGCAGCATGACACTGTAATGCCTTTGCTCATCTGACTGTTTTGATAAGGACCTACAATGAGAGGTGACAAAAATCAGAGGATTTAGCATGTAGTTCTGCCTCCTGAAAGTGGTTTGAGTAAAAGCTGTTTGGTTCCAGTGGGATCTTACCTCGGATAGAAGCCTGCAGTGTTAATCTTGCAGCTGTCCGATACAACAGCAGACCCGTGCCTTACATTTCGAGGGGCAGCACCTTACAAAGAAGAGCTCACGCAGCCCCTCTTGAAAACCCAGAAAGGAGGTAAGAGTAGTGCTGTGTGAAGTGTCTGTAATGGCAAGCTTCATCCACAGCTTTTGTCACCCATGTTCTCCTAGCATGTTCTTCATCAGTGGAGGTGTTTGGTACTCAACAGCACAAGCATGCCATGCCTGCTTACGCTGCTAGAAGGGTGCAAGACTAGTGTTCTTTGGCTTGGATCCACTGAGTTACAGCACAAGAACTGTATGGCTGTAGGTGGCTAGAGATGTTAGATAATGCATCTTGAGCAATCCTAGCACCAAAGCAATGGTAAAATTTGAGGATGAAATTGAAAGAAACTTGATCTTTGATACTATGTTCTCTGTTGCGTACAGGAAGAGGGAGGAGTTTAATGACAAGTTTAGCCTGTAGGTTATCCTCAGGACCATCTGTAAGCAGTTTATTGTTAGGTAGGATGCATTTATTGTGGGTTATAGCCTTAGTTACAGTGAAATATTTTACAGACAGATAGTTGAGAAAGAAATCTTACTGCTTTTAATGTTATTAAATTTTTGTTTCATTCTTTCTTGGGTCATAGCCTTGACTAGCCAAAAAAAGCAAGTTTAGATTTTCTTTCATTTCTGATTTTTTTTTTTTTTTTAAAAATCCATAGGGGATTTTTTAACTAGTGATATGAGTAGAGAAGTTATTCCTCACCAGGGCAAGTCTTCCTGAAAAAGTCTAGCTGTGACCTTACTAGGGTCTTTCTAAGGAGAACCCAATGTAAAAACAGTGAAATAAAATCTTAATGAAACAGTCTGTTACCTTTCCAGCATCACTTTTGACAATATCCTGAAGTAAGACAAAGATATAAATAAAGCTCTAATGTGCCTCTGTAACCAGGGTCTGTAGTTGACAAGTGCCCTGGCATTGCTGCTGTTGTAAATTCCATCTGAAAGGAACAATTGGAACTGTAGATGTTATGTATGACCAATCACTGACCAGTGATTTTTGTTGGTTCAAAAAATTTTGCATTTTAGTACTTTATGCTGAAACTGGTCTTCTCTTGAAGCCAGGCCTTGAGAGTGGACTCTGCTGCAAAATTGAGACTGGCATTGACACAGTTAGGCTGCTATCGGTGGGCTGTTGGTTAGGTATGGCTTGTGGAGGGTGCTGGGTGGTCTGCAGCCTCGCAGGGCTGAGCTGCCTGTGGGATTGGGGTGATGTTTGTCTAGGGCCTGCCTTGGGGCAATGGGACAGAGACATACAGGCCAGGCTGGAGGCAGGCTTCTTTATGCACATTGTAGATGGTCGTGCTAGAATTCAAATGGATGAAAAAAAGTAGGTGTTCAAATTAGTCTTGAAAAAAAATCTTATAATCCTGGCATATTTTTTTTTTTTGCTATTATCTAGAAACTAATTAGACACAATAATTGGGGGTGATGTAGTGTTTAACTGAGACATAAGGGAGTGGTCCAGATAAGATAATGACAGCTTTTGGCCTCTTAGAGTGCAACTTTTGCAAGATTTTTATTATAATTATATCACCATCACAGCTTTATTGTTTTGGAGGACTGGGCTGATTTTGAAGAGGAGCTAGGCTGAATTGAAGAGGTTTTTGCTAAATTGGAATAGCTTCTGCCCTTAAGGTGATGCCTGTGTATTTTGCAGCTTACTGTGGCACCTTGGACTGTGTGCTGACCAAGCATGAAACCCTGCAAGTCCAAGTAGGCAGATAATACCCACCCAACGTGAGAGTGAAGTCAGCAAGGCTGGGCAGCTACATGCAAGGGGGTTACGTAAAGCTGGGTGTGGAGCAGCCACCTCCGTGATGGAAGGAACACGGGTGACCGCAGGGATCTGGTGTGCAAAGAGCTGTGAAAACCTGCGCTCTGGGAAAAAGACTTCTCGGGCTAAGAAATCCTGCTGCTGCAGATAGATGTGCTGGGGGGTATAAAAGCAGGCATTTTGGTTAAGGATTTTCTTTTGCCTTTACAAACAAGAATTCCTAGAAATATTCTGAGCAAATGTTATTTTTATTTATTAGGAGATTGAGAAGTAAATGTGTGTGGTTTTGTGTAAAATTCTAATAGTATTACATGGTTAAAGCATTTTCATTAACTGCTACTTTAACTCTTAAGTGACAGCAAATGGCAGGTACAAAAATCACTTTCCTCAGCAGATGTAGTTCAAGGATCCATCTGAGGCATCTGGAATTTTCAGCATAATTTGATGCTGTTATTTAGCATGGATTTTTTCCCCATGTATAATGATTCTTCAAATTCTTGTGTACATTTCAGAATTACAGCAATTAAATTATAATCTTTCTGCAAGTATCTTTCTTTTATGCTGATTGTATCTCCAATTAACCTGTGATGTAATTCTGGCAGGATCTTTGAGCTGATCCTGTATATGACACCCCAGTCAAATGCGAAGGCACTAAAGAGAACATGGGGAGTTAGCAGTGCCCATCTGATGACGAGCAATCTGGAAAGCAACCTGAAACTGCAGAGGAATCATCAGCTTCTCCTTGCCTTGTGTTGTGCAGTCACCTATGGGCTTGAAATCCCAGTGTGTGGTACAGCATCATCTCCACAGTTCTTATCTCTCATGTCCATAAACAAAAGAAGTGAGCGAGAGAAAATGAGTATGCTTGTCCAAGGGCGATTTGTTCTGTGATCATGTTTAATCAAACATGTAATCAACATTTAATAAACTGCTTGCATTTTTCCTCTAATTAGTTGCTGCTAATTACTGGGATTGGAGAGTGAGTTTCAGGGTGGAGCTGGACAAAAATAACCCAGAGGAAAACAAGTAGCTGCTACTGTGCCTTTGTGCCTGCCTTTCCAGCTCCTGCTCAGAAGCTGGGTCAGCCTTTTATAGATCTGCCTCCTTAGTGATGATAAAGACAAGGGTAATTCGGTAGATTAGAATAGGAAATTTAGCTTTTTGTTTTTTCCTTTAAGAGGGATTTAGATTATCTTATAAACTCATCAGTGTGTTGTGATCACACCAGTGTTGTAATGGGGAAGAGCAGGTACCAGAGAATCCAGATAACTCCATAAAGGGAAACATGTAAAAGAAGCAGCTGAAATGTTGGCCTTAGGCTTGCTTTTTTTCCTGAGAGGAAGAATGAGGGTATGAGTAACAGAGCTCCAGTACCATAGTATGGTTTAGCTTGTCAGGGCAGCTTCTAGAAAATCTGAAGAGGCCCAAGAAACTGTCTGGTCCTTCCAGTTACATAGTGTAGCAGACCTCACAGCAGATCTGAATCTAGGTGACAGTGGAGTCTGGTTAGAAAATGTAAGAGCATTTTGAGGGCTGTATATCAGCTCCTGCATGCTCTGGCCAAATTTGGGAAAGTTCCAGTCTTAAAACATATGTGCTCAGTCACTGATGGGTGTAACAGCTGCTGTCTAGGATAGCTTATGAAAAAAACAAGGGCAGGATTAATTAGAGCATCTTATGTGTGTGTGTACCCCAGTATGTCTGTGTGAGTGAGATTAGTAGCAAGATGTGCCATGGAAGATGAGGGGTGTGGGGGACATGTGCAAGACACATGCTGTGGGTGCTGGTCCAAGGAGAGCAGTGAAGGTGAACTTCTGGGCAAAGTGGTGCCTGCAGAAGTGCTGAAGCTGATCACAAAAGGTTGTTTGGTTCAGAATGATGGGGTGCTCTAAATTTCTTGTAAGCAAACAATTTCTGTTGAAGAGTCTTTGTCATTCACTTTACTCTATGGAGGGATATGAATTTTGTCTAACAGCTCAGATAAAAAACAGGCAGTAGTTGTAGTTTAGGATTTATAAAAATCTTGGGTCATGTGTGTTTTTGTTTGTTGGTTTGCTTTTTTTTTTTTTCCCCTACTGCACTGTAAACAAGCCACTGAAGCAAATGAGAATGAGTGTTCCAGCAGTCCTATACATATGGTACTGCTTAAAGCAAGAAACCTATGGACTGGAAGAAACGGAGAATTTTAATCTTTCTTTACCAGCAAACTTCAATGTAATGTAAAGCAGATAAAATGCCTGATAAAATAAATCTTTGTCACACACTTCTCTGAAGTGGTCTAGGCACCAGGACAGTGTATTTTTACCAGCTACAGTGGAGATCTCTTGGAGATAATGTTTTGTCCTTTTCAGGTGCAGAAACTATTGTGAGTGACGGAGACTTTGTCTTGCTGTCTAATCTCTTCTCCAGCTTCAGATTTGCACTTTCTGACCTTGGCTGATCCTATGCATAGTAATCCTATGCTCATCCTCATCTAAGGCTTTTGGTGTATTTCATGAATCTTCACGACCTACATTGCCTTGCTGTTAGAAGGCTGGCAGTAGTACTTTGATCCGAGTGTTGGATTTCCAGCTTCTCAAACTACAGCCCCATCCAGTGAGACCAATGGAAAACTGTATTCTCTTATTTGAACCTTTTGGTAAGGTTTTTGCCTGGGGTTTGTGGTTTGGTTTTGTTTTTTTTTTTAGCTTGTTATCATCATCCATCCCTCCCCATGTTCATGTCACATATTAATACTAATCTATATGTTGTATAATAAAAAAACCTTATTAATTTGCTGTCTCTCCATTTAGATCCTTTTACTTGCAAGTAGGACCATACTCAAATATTGTATGTTGCAAATATTTTATTAGATTTCCAGAATCATGTGTAGATTGTGCAAATATCCAAGATGATTCACTGCAACACTGTCACATGCTCTGTCCTGTTGTTTCTCAAGGAAGTTGACCACATATCAATAAGTGGAATATTTTCAAACAGTGTGATCATTCCTTGTTAGAAGCCAAGCTTTCATTTTGTTGCAAGCCTTTCCAATGAGGGTTCCAAATAAACTAAAATTTTTCTTTGATCTATGCTGACATAAACTGAAGCAGAAGAACCACTTGCAGGGGAAGGAAATTGCCGTTATTGGTATTGGCATCTGAATAACAGAGAATAGCATCCAATTCACATTTCTTTAGTTTGTACTGTGTCTTTTCTGCTGAACATCTTTTTCTTCTCAAATAGGGTACAAGACTGCAAAACTGCACTTCTCAGATTCCGGGTGCTTTTCTGTGCTCTGTTGACATGGTTCATAGAGTGTTCAAGGAGAGCTGCATAGTGAAATAAAGGTGAAACCCAGTTTCAGATGATACTGGAACTGTTTTTAGCTAGCTTTTTGTTTGGGACTTAATCAGTCAGTCCTCTTTAAAATAACAGCTGCGTTCGTAAGTGCATCAAACTGAAGGCTGAAGCTTGAAATGCATCTCAAAGGGAGCAAACGAAACAGGGAAACTGACTGGATGAGTTATGTGAGTCTAAACTGGTGCAGAGTTTGAGGAGAAAAGATTTCTAGGAGTGTCTCTTATTTTGTGCTAAACCTTTCCAGGGATGTCCTTTTAACCTGATGAAACATTCGATTGGGGTCTGTGACAGTGTGTATAGCTGGCTGCAGTAACTTCTTGATGTAGGCTCTTGCTGTAAGTTATCCTTACGAATCTGTGACTACCTCTGGTTCCATAAATGAGAAAAAATTTATTCCCTGTATATACAAACAGTGGTCACTTGGTGAGTGTAGGAGACAAGAAATCGTAAGTGCTCTAAAAGCTACTGAAACCTGGGGGAGACTTGGTGTCTGACTTGTACAGTGCCAAAACATTAGGGCCATCCCCTATGGGGAGTGGTGTTGCAATCAAGTTTCTTCAGTGAGTAGATGTTAGCTTTCTCCTGTTTGTATAATGAAGGAAGAAGCCTCAGATGCCTATATATCTTACTTGAAGCCTGGCTGGAGACGAATAAGCTCATTTTTGCATGGCAAGTTGCTGAACTTAACTACATCTCTAACTTCTGCCAAAAAAGTGCCCAGTCTCTTTTGGAGATCCAAGAAGTGAAGGAAAAAAAAATATTTGTGTATTACACATTTCTCATGCATACCTCAGTGGGTGTCTGGCCTCTGTAAAAACTCCTAAGGGGTTTAGTCAAGGCTGTTTGCCAGAGTCTTGGAAAGTTGCAGTGGATATATGGTATCTGATTTTAGGGTTAGTGGATTAAAAGATGTTTTTAGATGAAAGCTGACTTGGCAGACATGCTCTTCTTTCTGTATCCCTTGGTTTTAGCAGAGTGGGAGTGTGTGTTCATTCTCCCTCATGGTGTGCAGGAGACCTGCAGTACCAGCCTGGGGCCTAGCGGAGTCTTGTCTCAGGACTGATGGTCTTTGTGCAGCATACTTATATTGAAGATGAGAGCAGCTGAAGCTACTTCTCAGAATGCGAAGGCAAGCAACTAGAGTGCTTTTATTTGGGTAAAAGGCAGGAATCCAAACAGGATTTCTGAATGTAAATGGAGCACCTGAAGTGTGCTGGAGAGAGGTGATGGGGAGAGGGCAGAAGGGGGGGTGTGGAAGTGGCAGCTTCTAGCCTATGCACAAGTCTACTTTAAGTACCATTTTTTATTATTATTACTTTAAGAAATTCAATTCTGAGCTTTGATCAGTGTGTGAGAATCTAAAAGACATAGAGGGCTTTTTAGGTTGGCTTACTGTGCCCTTTGTAGAGGACATTTGTAGCAAGTAGATTTCCTCTTAGGTACTCTTAATGCATTCTTGATATTTCAAGGATTATAACAAAATTTCTTCTTCAGAGCCTCTGCACTGTTAAAACAAATGCTTCAAAGTGGTCTTAATATGCTGAGCATCAACTTGGTTAGAAACCCACAAGGTCTCTGCAGACCTTCCAGAGACTTGAAGACAATGCACTGTTTTCTTGGATCGTTTTTTGCTATCAGAGTTGATTTACTTTGCTAGAAACCCCAGAGTGCTGTGGTAGCTCCCCGGGCCGATGGTGCAGGATGCTTTACAAATGCACTGCTTGGAGGGATTGTGGTCTAGTTAAGATGAACTGTGGATAATGGTTGTGTAAATTATTGTTTCTAATATAGTTTTTGGATGCTTTTGTCAGGTAGCTGTGTGCAAGCTCCAACAAGATTGTTACAAGTGACTATGGCAGATACCTAAAACTAAGACAAGTCCTGAAAGCGTCATAATCTCCATAGGGCAATTGCCAGGCACTTTCAGACAATCTGCTTACTATAGGCTAAGATAGGTTGGATGCTCAAAATTCTTATGTGAGCTTGAGAGACCAAACCAGTTCACCTTTTGTCATCTTTTCTCTTCTGTTCTCATTCTTTACTCTTCAAAAAAAAAAAAAAAAGACAATTGCTGTCCATAGTTCTACACGTTGTAGGCTAGCTTACCAGATGTGTTGCACTTCTGTCTGAATTCTCCTTGTCCAGAAAGAACAGGGAGACACTGGGAAGGCTTAAATGTAGGGCATGATGTAAATATGCTTAATCTGAAGATCCCTCTTTCTCTCTCTAGACAGATATAGTGAGAGATATTGATAGGTAAATCTAGCTAGATTTATATTATTGCTGGACAAAGCTTGAAGGCCATCAAAATGCAGTATAAATGTGAAGCTGTGTCAGTCAATCATTGCATGATTTGTGTGCTACCAGCTCTCCCTGCCATGAGAGGAGATTCCCAAGATTGTGATGCTTCATAGGGGAGAAACTTTAACCCCAAACTGAATCTGCAGTCCTGCACTTTCAAGTTGCGGTACTTTTGTAGTTGAGTGTTTTTCTTGTAATTCGGCAGTATCTGGAAGGTCAGAAGTAAACAAAATACCAATATGCAAACTTGTACCTCTTAGTCAATAGGGGATTGTCCTTCTTGCCCAAGTTGCACGAAAATTTTCTTGATAAGGAACGAAATCTGCATACTTGATTTCTAGGGCTTCACTGTCAATGGTGAATGGAAGGTTATGAAATAATTTTGGCTGGCTAGTGACTTATTCTGTGATAATTTGTAACTGCTGGCATAAATTAAGGGAGGAGACCTGTTAATAATACAAAATGTAAATTTTTAGAAGCCTAATTTCAGAAAACAAAATATATAAGCATTTCATGGTTATAATACCAGGAAGTTTTATCAACATGTGCATATTAACTTCTACCTCAGTGTGACAGCAAATTAAACGTATCATGGTGCTGGAGAGCAAGTATGCAATGTTAAGCATCCTTCAGATTATAAACCTGTTAGTGTGAGGTTATTATTAATTTTATTTGTAAAATCTAAAATATGTTCATATGTTTTTATAAGCCTTTAACAGAGAGACAAAAGATAAATACTGTATCTATACAGTAGGGAGAGATACATATATACAGAAGGGATACTGTCTCCTGTCTCGTGGTTCTGCTGCTTCTTCTCATGTCTCTTTCAGTCATCACTGATGCCTTGTGACCTTAGAAAGTCTTTTGAAAGGGATGGGTCGTACTTTTGTTTTTTTACGGAGGATCATATTAACACTGGGGTGACCGGGGTTGTGGGGAGCAGAGAGGACATGCTTGCTCACTGCAGTGCTTAAGGAAGCAAGCAGTTTATTGAAGCCAAAGGATGATGCTGGAACAATTTAGCCTGTAAATTTGAAGGACTCTGACCTTTAGGAAATTAATATCTTGTAATGGAAGATAGAGTGCCAAAATGGCTTGGTTTGAAGATGGTTTTTAATAAGGTTATAAAGAGGTTACATGGTGTGGCTTTGTGCCATAGCTGAGAACTGGATCTGATAATGTCTGGTGGTGTAAGCCCATGGCTGAAGGCTGAACCCTGCCCAATTGCTTATAATTGTCATCAGGTACTAAATATGTCTCTGAATGTCTGGTAGGATGAATAACTCATTGCCTTTTTAATAATTTTTCTGTGCAGCTGTTAATCGTTCCTTCTTTCCACTGATGGCTCTTTTTTTTTTTTCCTCAAAAGACTGTGCTTGAAAGTTTTGTGTCCCTGCTGGGAAAGCAGTGAGTGTGGGCTCCCAGAACCTGGGGTCACTAGTTCCAGGAAAAGAGTCTGGCAAAGCTCAGCAGCACTGATCCATCTTAAATGCGTAGTTTAAAAGGAAAAGGGATTGGTTTGAGTTTGTATTTACTGATTTTTTGGCTTTTATAACTTGGGATATACAGATTTTATTTCCACAATAACCTGGTTTTAATGCTGAAATTAGTAGCCTTGTTATGTTTCATGAAACTATTGCTGAATCTTTGTCTTAATATTTAGTGACTAAAGGCAGTTTATTTTTTGTAGTTACTGCTTATAGTGTCTGTTTTTTTTCTTTCATGACTTTTTCCTCCGTGCTACTTGAACCTCTCAAGTTGTGATCTTGGATGCTTTGCTTTGACACTGCTCTTGCAGGATACAGGGTTAGTGGATTTCCAGCTGGATCTTTGCTGTGAGGTGCTAGTGAATGTGTGTGGTGTGGTGGGAATTTGTGGCATGTGGAAGCATCACGGTGCTGCAGGTGAATACCAGAGTCATGCTGCTGCCTCTCTTCTAGTCCCTTTAAGGGCACTTTTTTCTGATACAGCACTCTTAGGAAAGGCTTTTATAGTGATAAAAGGGAATATACAATGCTTTGAAGATGTGGAGAAGGGCAATTAGATGTGTCATGTGTGAATGGTGTGATGGCGCAAAAATTACAGTGTTGTAGTATCTGATGTATGAGGGCTCCTGTTGCTCAGACCATTGCCTGTTTGTAAAAAAAAAAAAAAAGAAATGCACAAACGTGGCTACCCTCAGATTATTTTTTTTTTCTACCTAAAAGGCCCTCTGGCAGGCCAAAGTCTTGAGTTTTTTCAGCCCATCTAAAGAGCAGTTAAAGTGAGGCCTTTTCTCTCTGATACTACATTATCTGTTCTTGTCGGATTATGAAGGTGCATTTTATTTCCCTTCTCCTTTGTATCTGTGATGCTTTACAGACTCAGAAAATTGAGGATTCCCTCCTCAAATACCAACTTTTGATTCATTTCAGTTGTAGATCTTCCCAAAATATTGAAGGGGAAAAACTTGTCAAAAGGCAAGAATAATTGGATATAAATTGGTAAAATTAACTCTGATTAATTGCCTGTTTGATAGCCTGTGTGCAAAAAAAACCAAACCCCAAACCACAAGAAATCCTCATGTTACAGCTGGGTTTGCCATGTTTCGGATGCCTTCAGTTAGCTCCTGTATGCACTGATGTCTGCGAGCCGGGGCCCCTGGACAGCGAGCACCCCTGTGTTGGGGTTGGTGCTTTGTTGCTTCCCCGATAGACAGTAAGGTGGAGTCCACCAGGATCCTCAAAAATATTTAATAGCAGAAATACAGGGTATTCTGCTGATGGAAAAACTAAGGCAGATGAGCTGAGCTTGCCTTTGTACCAGGAGGAGAAACGAGTTGTCCACAGGGTTGGGGATGGCTAGTATTGCCTGATTTTCATGCTTTGCTTTGGTATTGCTTGCCCGGTCCCTTCCTCCATGTCTGATAATTTCAATGTGGCGGAAAGTCTTAGTGGCTGCAAGTCTTTGCTCTGAGATATTAATATTTATACCCTGTCTTTGATGCCAATGTATTGCCTTTCTGGGAAAATGCTTTTATTTTTTGTATCGAAGCAATACATTGTTATTTGCCACTTTTTTACATGGAAAATTTTGGAGGTGAAACACTCTCTGATTTCAGAAAATAAACTTCCTTGCTAGGCTATTAGAACAGATACAAAGATTGCCTTTTACTTTTGAAATTGTAAATTCTGCTTGACATTTTTCAATCTGTCACTCAGACCAGACAGAAAAAAATGAGTTACTTAATTTAACCATGGCTATGATATATGACCTGATAATCATTTTTTTTCTTTTAACTGTCATTCACTGTAATGTTCAAGCCCTAGATGCTGTGGAGAATTAGTCCAAACTGTTTACTTCAGGTGTTAAAACAAACCAACCCAACCCCAAAAGCCAACTATTCTATGTAGTATGAGGCTGTGGTAAAACATCAATTTGAAAACACTAATTAATGTGCTTTTAGTAACTCGATATTGAGTTGTTCTCTAAATCCATGCATTGTTCTCAATTAAGCATGGAGTCGACTTGCATGGTAGTTATTTGAATTGCTGTTGCATATGGCAAGGCTTGCATTATCCAGTGAAGTTGTTCACTGACTTCAGGTATAGAACTAATAAGTCATAACAAGCTTCTGGGTTTAATTCCGTATTGCAGGCTAACGCAGTGGTTATTTGAATGTTTCTGTTTTTCTGTTTAAAGTTGCAGTCTGGTGTTCAGTAGAGCTGTGTGCTGAAGGAAGGGAACATGTGAAGCACCACTCAGTAGTTTGTGCTACACCTAAACAGATTTCCATAACTTTAGACATAGTACACCACTTTAAGACTTTGAAGCTTTGCTTTAAGTGTTTTGTTTTATCACCTTCAAACACTTTTTCGCATTCTCTTTTCTCCAGAGGTTATCCAACATTTGCTAATAATTCTTTTTTTTTTTTTTTTCTGGGCTGATGATTGGAGTACAAGATCCCTGTCTAGATGATCTTTGGAATGAAATACATTTTAAAAATAGTGACTTCTGGGAATATAGTTTAGAACTGTCCGTTTTTCAAACATCTGTTCAATGGAAGCAGGCAGACACAGTCTTTCTTTGGCCTGGTTATGTTGCCTCTTTGGGAGGAGAAGAGAAATACCACTAATAATGATCTTTCTTTTCCCCTCAGAAGAAGAGACTTGCTGTAGGTTTTGTATAGCCTGTTACCAATATCTGAAGGCAGCTGGGCCAGCTGGGAATGGGAGCCCTTCCTCTGGCCGGCTGTGGCTTAATTTCGAGCTACATGGGAGGAAAGAAGGATCATGGACAACACCGTGAGGGACACTAGATTAGTGATCAGTATTCCAAGTGAAATAGCCTGCTCTGAGAGATGACATCTTTGACATAGGCACTGGTATCCCTGGAAGCATTCTGCCTAGCCTGGACAGGTACCTGTATCTCTCACTTAATTTTTTTTTTTTTTTTTTTTTAACTGTTTGGCTTATGCCAGAATTTGCGGTTTGCTGCTTGTGTCTGAGCTGCAGTTCTATACCCATGCAAGCACCTGTGCTTTGCGTCAGGAGAGGAGCTTGTTGCAGTATCTCATGTACCTTAACTACATCTGTGGTGTGTGTCTCAGCATAGCTAACAGAAAGCCTGTCCTCTGCTAAAGAAACAGCCCAGAAGAACATACACCAAGGCTGTAGGATGTATTTTTCTTACTAGCTTTTCAAGCACCATAGGAAAAGCGATGGCTGGTCTATGGCTCTTTCTGACTCCGAGAACAGTTCATTTCAGCATCTGCCTTGTCCCATTGAGTGTCCTCTACACACAGCCCCTTGTTGGGGAACTGCTTGTGGCCCACAGCCTTCTTCATTCTCTCAGCTTGTTTTTTGAGGGTCTTAGAGTTTCTTGAGTGTAGGATCAACTTTCTTTGCCTGCTTGTCCCTAAGCCCTTTCACACATGATGTGAGGTGGTGTGGTTAGATGGTGTTGCATGCTTCTTTACAGAAGGGTTGTCTTGCTGCCCTGAGCCTGCAGCTGTGACCTGCCTGGCCAAAAAGCCTGGAGTCTCTACTGTAACAACTCTTCAAAGAGAAGAATCAGCTAATGTCAGAACTGAGGTGCATGGTTGCTTGACATCCTGGTTGTTTGGATACCTTTTGTTTTTAAAATAACTTATTTTCAAAAAAAGTTATTTTGTTAGAGGATTTTTCCCAGATTAACTAATCCTCAAAATATGCATGCTTCTGTGGTTTCTGGTCTGCTGGGTTTAAGTAAAAGTTCTCATATTTCAGGTAACCAAAGGGAACACCCACCCCCCCACCCCCTTCCTGAAAAAGGGGAAGACCCAGCAGTACAAGCCAACTTTGGTAATTGATTCCTCCTTCCTATAGCTTTTTAAGCATGTGTGACATCATACCCAACAGGAGACACCCCTTCTCTCCCTGCTTGTATGCTGGTCTGGCTTCTTCCCTTCTGCTGGGGCAGCGCAGGCTGTTCTAGTAAGTCCCGGTAAGTTTGCAAAGTCCATTTTGGGGGCTTATAGAAAACCTTTGGACTGATTTCTCAAGTGGGTTTGGCAGCCAGCTTGCAAGTATTTTTCCTCTTCAGAGTAGATCGAAGCTTATTCAGTGTGTGTGCAGGCATGGCAAGAAATGCAGCCTTTGCAATCAGCTTCTATTCTTCTGGGGGCTATGGAGCAAGTCCTGTCGGAAGCCTGGTGTATTTCAATGGCAGTTTTGAGTTGTTCTGTTTACTCCAGAGCAGACACAGCAAAAATGTAGCTGGTTTGGTTATTTTAAGTTTTAGCTTACAATACTTGGAATGCTTCTGAGGAGGCTGCTGCCCTAATTTACAAAAAAGCATTCCTCACCTAATATTTCTTATTTTTCTTGCTTAGCTGTGTGAAAATCTCAGCTTCAACAATTTGACAATTAACTCTTTCTCTGTGAGATTCTTATTTTCTTCTCAGAACACTATTGGAACACATCTGGCCAGCCTCAAGTGACGGTCTGCAGCAGTGCTTCTCACACTATAATGGCACTATGTTAATCACCCACCACTTACACTTGCTATAGTTGTCTGCAAGAGGGCTTTTAAACTCTATGCAAGAGGTGCTTGATTTAATTTTCTTTTTAATTTCCTTACTGAGCAATGACAAGCTCTCTGTTGTGGCTGTGCAGTGCATGCTGCTTCTAGGCCAGAGAAACTCCAGACTGGTAAAGTGGAAGAAGGGAGCAATTTGTGTCATAGATGCTGATTGATAGTCTGTCCCTTTGGGCATGTTTGTTATGGCCTCCCAAAAGAAAGACTTACTGTATTGGTTGGAAAACTGGAGGAACCATTGTGTATTCAGCAGTGCGCAGCAGTTGCAACTGTGGACACCACCACAGATGCTCTAGGCGGTCCTGCTCTGTGACCTCACCAAAAAGGTTCTTTGATTTTCACATATGGGTTTAGTGGGAATGTGGAAGAGAGATTCCTGTCTTGTGCTTGCTGAAGCTTTTGATTTTTCAGTTAAATTTCCTATATGCTCAAAGTGAGGAGAAGGTTCTAACATATTTAAATAACCTGCATATATTGGGAGAGTGGCATGAGCAGGAATGGCTAGGCTTTGTGGCAGGGATTCAGTTCTACTCTCAAGATGAGAGCAGAAATGGATTGTTTTTCTTGATAACTTGTCAAATGCATTGACTGAGCATTTTCTGGCTGCATGTACCTGAATCTCAATTCAGCAGAGTAGCAACTATCTCTACAGGTCTACCTAAATTGCCTTTACCGATTGCAGTTCTCAAGATTTTGGTGTAGACCTCTCCAGTCTTGGAGTTGCAGCAGGGTGACACATCTGGGCAGGATGCCACAGCTCCAGGGCAGTCTCTCTGTTCTGGTCCTTACTCGTGCCTGTACCCTACCTTTGTCCCCTTCCCTGCCCTGTTTAAAGGGCTAGTCTGTGTAGCCAGCCTGGGTATCTTTGTGAGGAAGACAAGCCATGAGACAGCTTAAAAGTTTCTTGGCAAGGGTTTCAAGTAGAGAACAACTGATGTAAGTCACTGTGTCTGTGCAGCTCTGGAAAGTGTTCTGTGTACCATGATGATGGAGGTAGAACAAAGCTGTAAATAAGAGGGTAAATGGCTGCAGGGTGCCGTGTTCGTTCTCCCTGGCATTTATACACGTATCTTTGGATCAAGATCAAAGATCTGTCAAGCATGTGGGTTGTGCAGTGGTGCAATTTGCATGCTCTGGGGGCAGATGAGAAATGTAGAGCAAAGTAGGACTGACTAAAATTGAGCTGCTCCCTCCCTAACATCACCCACTTCCTGTCTCTGCTTACCTGGCAGCTGCATTGGTCCCAGTGTGCAGCTGCTTAGTATGCATCTTGGGTCGCTTCTGAGGCCGTGATTCAGAAGCTGCTGAAGTGCTTCCTAGGCAGGGAATGGGATGGAACAAGTGCTTTCCTGAATTTGAATCAGATTCATTAATGCAGACTTCTATTGTTTGCATTCTAGTAGGAAGCAACCCCTTCCCATTAGTGTTTATTTCTACATTTTCCCTGCATTTCCAACATTAACCATTCCTTTTTTTTTTTCTTTTCCAGGAAAAGAGGAGTAGAAGTAGTACAGGTGAGTAGAAACTGTTCTCTTTTTTTCTTATTTTTTTTTTTTTTTTCCCTCTCCTCTATTTTCCTATAAAGAAGGTTTACTCATTTTAAATGCAGTCATTCAGGTGTCAACATGGCCTAGGCTTAAGTATCTTTCTTTCCCATTCATTTCTCTGTTACGGATACTGTCTTTGGAAAAAGAGGATCCCCTTTTGTGAAGGATGTCGAGCCCATCTAGTCTTAACAGGTGCCTGGTGAAAGTGGGAATGCAGTTAGGATTTTCTTGTCTGTTAATTAATAAGATCTGATAGTTGATTAGGTGATGTTTATTGTACTCATGGGCACTCAGGCTTAAGAGAAACAGGAGCTGGCCTTTGGAAAAAAAACTATCGCATTAGGAAAGTCCTTATAACCTATTGAGCAGAGAAATGATACTGAAGTGCCTTTGAGTTGTATCCTGTCTACAGGTAAGTTCAGGTTTTGGCTATGTTTCTTCTTTCCAAGGTCTGAATGGTCATATTTCACACCAGATGTTACTTAAAGAATGAAGGCAACCTGGGGGAGGAATTCTCTTACTGTGACAACTGTAACAGAGCTCTATTGTCCTAAAAGATCAAAGGGGAAGCATACTCTTTCCTTCTGGCTTATTTTGTGTACTTAGAAGAGCTGTGTGTCATAGGTTTCACTCTTGCTGATGTTTACCTAGTGCTTGTTTCACACTCTAGGGTAGCAAAGATGAAACTGCCTCAATAGAGAAGATGGAGGAGAGAGGAGGAAAATGAGATGTTAGCCACTCATAGTTGAGGCTGCTCTTAAGTCCATGTGAAAGGTGCTTCTCAACACCAGCAGAGAGTAGAAGAAAAGCACTTTAAAAAAAGTGAATTGAAAAATCAGGCTGTATTTTAAAGAATTCACTGTCAGAAAAGGCTTAAAGAATTCTCATTACTAGTTAAATTGGAGAATATGTCTTTCAGGTATGTGTGGTTGTCAGACAACTGTGTGGTGTTAAAAGGAAAAAGAGTATATACTTTACTGGGTGTATTTAACCTTTCACCACTACAGGATCATCTTCCTTACTTGTACCTCCTATTGCTCAGAGCTGAGGAGCAGCTCTTTTCCTCAGTTGTGACAGTAGCATCTCCAGATTGATAAGTACAAGTTTGCATTTGCAAGCACAGCTTCATCAGCACACAGAGAGAAAGCTAGTCTGTATTTGTGTCACTGTCTAGGGAACACTGTTATTTTAATAATGCCCTGTTGTATTACAATCCAGTATCTGCATTTGTTATATGTGCCTTGTGCCTGCACTACACATTTAAGCAGCAAGGTGCTCATATGGGATGAATTCAGTGATGCACTGATTAGATGAGCAAAGGGTAAATTCCATTTTACCTTGTGGATTAAATTTGCTGTCCTTCCACAGCTTACCTGGTAGTCTTCTGATGCTTGTGTAGCTTAATAGCTAATCATCAGATAGACACAAAATGATTGGAAAGGGTTTCTTTATTGGAATAACATTTTGGGAAACATTTGTACAGAACTAGACAGGACTTTGTGTAAAAGTACTTCATAGTCTTGAATTCCACAGCATAGCTGAGATGTCAAACTTAACTTATACCGGGAATTTGTGCCCCAGAGGCATACCTCGAACACGGATGCCTGCTGCAGGACAGAAGCCTGGAGCAGGATGGATGGCTGTGTGATCACCCCTCACCTATCACTTATATGTTGCTTTATCTATCCTGGTACTTGTAGCCAGTAGAGGATATACCAGGAATGTTTTCTTTCTCCATCCAGCATTACTAGAAAGCTTTGATCTGTCCCACCAGCCCTGCTTCTAGCTGGAGGATGTCTTGATGTCAATCTGCTGGACAAAGTATATTTAGCAGAGTGAATATTGTTTTCCTGTGTTATGCAGCAGTGCTTCTTTGATTTGTTTCCCCTTCTCCTCCTTTAAAGAACCTGTCCTGTTCAAGAGAAACTAGCTCTTACACTTCAGAATAGACAAGTAACTCAAACCACAAGAATACACAAGCTGTTTATCTATTTTTTTGTTTACTAAATTTCAAATTTTTTCTAAATGTAGACATGCTTTCTAGTAATAAGTGGTGAGTCAGAAGGTGAGGTTCAGTTACTGGCTTCCAGATAGCAAAGCACGATGGACTGGTCTGTGCTGACTTCTGTGAAGAGACATCAGATGATTCTTTTCCAAAAGTGTTTCATAGGAGCAGGAAAGAATTTGCTACTACTGAAGGGAAGTCTCCAAAGTCTTCAAATAAGCACCTGAGTGACTTCTGTTTCCTTCCTGCAGTGAGAAATTAGGATGGTCCTTTATTCTTTACCTAGATTGATGAAATCCTCTTCTTTTGCTTGCTTAAGGCTAATTGTGCTGTACAGATTATCAACGAGAAGATGCTAGACAGCAATTAACAATCTGTGACTTGTGTTCAAGTTCTGTCTTGTCTCAGGCTTTCAGTTCCAGCAGAAGGAGTGATTCCAGTTTTTGAGTGGGGAAATATGCACATCCTCCGAAGAGAAATAATGGAAGAATAGGACAGGCAGTGGGATGCTAAGCAGGCATGCTCCTTTATCCAGCAGTAAGACATTATTCAAGCATCACATTGAAAACAAACGAAGAACCTCTCAACTTATGTGGTGATAAGTAATTGTTTTGGTTTTTTTTAGAAATGCTGATGAAATTCTAGCAGAATTCACTGTGGACTCAATGCACAGGAGCTGAACTGTGTGACATTGTATAGTGCAACTGACTAACATCCATTAAGCTATCTGGCTTAAAAGACAGTACAGTAGATGAATTAAATAGACTTTCAAGGTTATGAGCTTTCCAAAGACTGTGTGAGTCTGAACCTGCACCCAGACATTTGGAAGCATGGAAGGTTTAGCTCATTTCTGTTTTTCCAGTGGACAGTGGCAGAACTCTTTAAGGCCTGGCAATGTTTGGATCTAGATTTGCTTTCTGAGCAGAAATTCAAGTCAGGGGGAATCTGAATTAGAATGCTTACTTGTATTGTATCCTGTGAGGTAAGGATGTGCTCTTGCTCCAGTTTTGCAGGAGGGAAGGCTGAAGGATGTGTCCAAGCTCCAGTGCTGTTGAGAGCTGTGTTGGCAAACCTATGTGGCAGGGCTTCCAGCTGCAGCTGTCCCAGAAGGGTTGTGGGGCCTCCCTGTGCTGTGCTGCCAGGCATGAAGGGAAGGGAAGAGCAGTTGAAGGTGTTGCTGCCCTTTCTTCCAGTGAAAGATAGCACCAATTCAGCTGCATTTAATCTTAAGGCCATGCGTCCTGCTCTGTCATTTAGTATTCTGAATGTAATGCTATTGTGGTTCCTGTGGCAGTTACATACTTCTCCTTTCTTGCCAGCTCTTCCCACCCATCACAGCTGTCTGCTCCACTGGAGTGGCTTGAGCTGGTGGCCAGAGGAGGGATGGAGATGCTCTGAACAGGTGTCAAACACAACTGAAGCCCATCTGCCATGGCCTGCAGGCAGTTACTGAGGCAGAGCGGTTCTTGCACTGGCATTGAGGTGACTTGCCAGTAAACGCTTAAATAATAATGTTGTGTTTTGTTTTTTTTTTTTTCAATCACTGTTTCAAGAGAAAGGCTACCTCTGAAATTCTGCAGTGGCTATCTGATAAGGCATTTACTATTAAAAAAAACCAAACAACAAAACCTATTTTCTGCAATGGAATCTGGCAAAGAAGGATTTTGGGTAGTTTGTAAAAGGTAAAGCTGTTCCTGATCTTTTTTAATAAAAGCTTGATTTTGCTCGTATCACCCCTCCATCTGTCAAATTAGCGTAGGACCAAGTTCACATTTGAAAATTGACAGTTCTTCTTTAGCCAGTGAAGTATCCAGTTTCTTCCAACTTTATACACTGGTGAGGGAGAGAGAGAACATCTCCATCTACCTTGTTTTTCAGGAAAAATCTGTTTGGCTTAGTTTGCAGAATGTAAGATTGAAAACATGTGCAGTGAAGTGGAAATCATCACAAGTACCACTGATGGGGACATGCATTTATTTTTGTTTCACAAGCTATGCAAATCCAGAATAATTAGCTGCAGCCCTTTGGCTTTTGACAAATTGCCAGTTCGGTCTTTCTGTGACAAAGTTTTGAGCCTTCGTGTTTCTCGTGACTTTGAAGCCGTTTCAAACACTTCCACACCCAAGCTTTCCAAGCACTCTAGCTTACATTTTTTTTATTTTAGAATAGTGAAGATTTCCTATTTCCAATGGGTATTTTTGGTTCAGATGAATACTAATGCTCTCTTTTATCTTAGAAAGATGTTCTAGTCAGTTGGCTATAACAGTGGGATTAGTCGTATTTCAAGCTGCACATTTTTTAATAGCAGTGGGATACGGAGGACAGCATGTTTTCTGATGTGGAACAGCTGATTGTAGTAGTTAAAATGGTCTGGGCTGGTGTTTTGTTTCTCCTTTTTCCCCCAGCTCTTTGGGAATTGAGATATTTGAAATCTTTTACTTTGGAGAAGAAAACTGTGTTTGGAGCCATGGGTTTTACTGATGCCTGTGAAGGAGAATTGAGGGTCCCCTCCCCCCCCTTTTTAATACTTCAATCAAAGTAAAATACTAATGACAACAGTTTCCACTAATTGTTGCCAGGGAACTGTTGTTTTCTTGAAATGTGGAGAGGTTTATTTTCACATGAAGTATTAATGGGATAAGCTTGGAACCAGAAGTATTCTAACCAAGAAAAGGAGCTTATAAAATATATATCTGATAGCATATACAGAAAGATGTGACTGGAAGGCTTCCAAAGCTAGCAGGATTGTTGAGATGTTGGATAGTTGGCCCTCTAGTAGAGGGAGAAGAAAGTTTATTTTCACATGCATGCCAGGCCCTCAATAACGTGCATGTTCTTCTGAGAACAGCAGTCTGCTTTGCCTTCAGTGCACTTTTGGAAATGATGCTACAGAAACCCTCCAACCCTCCCCAGTCTGGACTGTGTTAGGTACTTTGCACATGCTTGAAGGTGAGGAGCTGATACTTGATCCTGATACTTCTTAGCGTCAGTGCTGCACAGAGTGCATGAAGCACACAAGTGGAGTCTTCCAGAAAAGTGTAATAATCTCAGCTTCAAACCCAGAAATAGCAGGACTGTTGAAGAACACATCCCAGGCCTAATCCTGTCTCTAGTCCCTCTCAGTAAGGGAGATCCCTCTGTGTGAGACCTTGGTACCTAAGAAGCAGCGTTGCCCAGCAGGAGCGAAGCACAGGTTCTGGTGCAGGGAGAGATGTTTTTGGCATGCAGCTCTCTATTGCATCAATGGGCTGGTCAGTTAGGTACAGTCCGGCCCTTTCTGGTCCAGTGGGGAAGAAGAATAAATACAAATCTGTTGGGGCAGGAAAGGAAGAGGAAACTACAGAACATTTCTACCATGTGGATTAGACAGATTAAATAAACACTTTTTCTTAAAAATTAGAGTAAGGCAAACAAATCAAAATGCATTTAGATTTGATTTATTTTCACTCTTGGTAAATTGAGAGAACCATGAAGAAATTTTTGTGGCTTACAGTCTCTTGCTCACTGGTTTGACTGCTTTCTTTTGAGTGTGAATCCCAGTGGCCTAGGAGAGGTGTGGGCTCTCCAGTCACTTGCAGAAGTCACCTGGGTGAGTAAAAATATTGCTAAGATTTAGAAATCTGCAACTGTGTGGTGAATGACTGTCAGGTTTGAGCTTGTACTGATTTGGCCCATGGAGCCAGCTCTGCCCAGCTCATTTATCTTCTCCTGACTCTTTGGTGTGTACCGATGAGGCAGTGATTCCTAACAGTGCTAAAGGCCGAGTTGGGATGTCCTGGGAGGAAATCCGGTCCCACTGGGACTTCTGCCAAAGATTTTGATGACTGTAATAGGACTGAGATTGCTGTGGGGTTACCTCACTTTGTCATTTACTGCAGGCACTTTGGGCAGCTCCTTTACAAATTCGGCCTCCATTTCCTAATGAAGGTAATATTTTGTGTAGTGGAATGCCCTTTACATTGCTTTGAGATACCTGAATGGAGATGTGGAGTAAGATGAGTACAGGACTGTCAATGGTGACTGGTAATTTCTGAAGATTGCTACATGTAATATTCTTTCAGTCATTGGCGTATAAGTGTCTTCCCAGATACTTCTATATCCCTCCTCAAAAAACAGTATGGATAAAATAAGACTGTCAGAAATGCTGGGGAGTAAAACTCAATGTTTGCCTCCTTTTGACTAGGACTATTTTGCAGCACTCAGTCCCAGTCTTGGCACAAAACGACAATTAGACATTGCTTTTATTAAGCATGATTATTGCAGTGGTGCCTGTGGGCCAGCAAAGACCAGGCTTTAATTTTGGGCTGCATTAAACCATAGGATTATTTGTCTTGCTGAATGCAGGTGTTGTGATATGGTATCAAAGCAGGGCAAGTGGAGTCTGTTTGGAGCCACGTGACTCAGGAAATGCCTTATTTTAAAACCAACCTGTCTCTTATGCAGTTTGCTGAAACTGCAGGGTCTGTGTTGAAGTACCAATACACACATAGCTCTTTTGACCTTTTCCGAAGTTTTTGCTTGGAGTAGGATGGATAGGGAGTTAATATGATACCATGCCAAGGGTGACTGTGCCTCTGACCCCAATACTGAGGTATCCTCTCCCAGCTGAATGCCCCATCTTTTGTCTGGTTTGGGGGTGAAATCATGCAGTTCTCTGCTCAAGCAGAGCTGCAAGCTCCTTCCTGTGACAGCTATTGTAACCTTATCTTCTATTGGGTTTTGTTCCACAGGGACAATGAAGTTCCTTTAGGAGCAATGAGTGTGGTAGCTACCATAGCTCAGACTTGCTTGCTTCCAACCAAAGCTTTATAGAGAGAATATCATCAGAACAGTAAAAGAGATTATTTGTGTGCCTGCCTTCCTCAGTGAGGGTGCAGGTAGATCCCAGAGGACTCTGCAGAAGATCAGTGGGGTCTGGGGAAGTCATTTTAGTGTATGTTGACTTTTCTGCAGCTTCTGCAAAAGTTACTCCTTTGATCTGAGCTGTTACCTGAGATAATTGCATCTGGATGCATAACTGCATTGCCTGCATATTTGTTCTTCTGGCACTTCACAATCAAAGGAGATAAATATATTCATGTCGCAAGATTGAACAGAGTTCTAATAAAACCTGGTGCTTAAAGACATTAGGCCCTAAATTTTTTTTTAAGTTTTCCTGTATTCTGTCTTTAGCCTTAAGTTAGAGAAACTCTTAGCACAGGTGCTTCAGCTGCCTCTGTATAAAACACAGTTTTATTCAAGCACAGTGAATTTGGAAATGTTTTCCTGAACCTGATTGCCTTCATGGCATTATAGCAGAAGAAAGTAGAGTGGCTTCGACTTAATCAGAACAGCTGAACTTCCCTGCCATCCCCTTCCTGCCCCTTCCTTTTTTTTTTTTTTTNCCCCCCCTCCCTTTTTTTTTTTTTTTTTTTTTTTAAAGAATGATCCCTTTTTCTAGAAGGAGTATTTATTATTCACTTTAACTCTGCATTTCTGGTGAAAGCAGTACATGTATTTCTTTCTTTTCTTTGGCAATGGTGCAGATGTTTTTGCTGTATGTCTGAAGGTAGGCAAATCAGACAAAGGTTATCTGCACATGCTGTAGACATTTTCTAGGCTTTTGGCTGTTTTGCAGTCTCTCTCTTATTGACCTAGCATATCATTGGAAAACACTCATGGACTTTTTGACAGGTTATTTTTAATCACTATCCTTTGTCTAGTTTGAAAATATTTACTGCTAAAGGTAATTTTGCACTGATACCAAAAGCAGTGCAAATAATAGCTTAGGATGGGAATTCTTGAATGTAGGATTTCTATCCAAGGAAGAAGAAAGAGAGCCAGGAGAAATTTAGATAATTACAAGCATAGTTTATCCAAAGTGAGGTAAAAGTGGATTATCCAAAATGTGTGGGTTTTTAACATAAGGTCACTTCTATGGAAAAATTGAGAGCTGTGGTATGTGAATTTTTAAAAATTTTTTTTTTATATCCCTCTTCCCTTACATGGCTTGTCAAAAAGGAGACTGCTGCTGCAACTTTCTAGATGATATTAATGTGGTTCTCTGCAGGCTATGCCCAGGAGCAAGGTGGGACCACCATGGTTAATAAAGGATCAAAATAGCCATTGGATACCTAAAAGTATGATCTGCCCTAAGCAATCCCTTAGCAAGTGGTGGAAATAGTCCCTGCTTTCAGAAAGCTCTTTTTAAAGAGAAGAGAAGGTTGAGGGCAGGAGGTTACTCATAAACTCGAGGGGGAGCCTGGACACAAGCCTTCTCCAACAGGTCCATGTGAATTTATCTCTGTTGCTGGGATTTATCCTGGGAATGATACTGTTAGTATATTTAAAGACAGTGTGTTGCTGACTTAATAATGAATCTGTATAAATCCCAAAGCCAGAGGAACCACAAAAGCCACTGAGCTTGGTCTGTGCAGTGCTGCGAGGCAGCTTCGCTCATGGGAGTCCCAGAGTCTCAGCCTGTTTTCTGCTGTCTCCCCTCCTGCTCCCTGCCCGTACAGCACCATGGGTTTGCTCCTCCAGGCTCCGTATCCAGGTGCGCTCTCTGTGCATTGAAAGCAAAGCAAACCCAAGCCTGCCTTGTATACAGCATAGATTTGTCACTGAAGTGGCGATGCTGTGATACATCTGATTTTAATTGTTCTCTTATGTTAAGGTTATTTTTGTAAAGGACTTAAAGGAATTAATTGTTGCTCACATAATAGATGAATAAAAGCATGTCAGGAGAACTTGTCCTCTATAGTCTTGCTTCAAGTTTGCTTGTTAACCTGCAGGATCCTGTCCTGCAATCCTGTCAATTAACAGTAATTAAGATATCTGATGTTTCAGTCACAATAAAAACAACTAAACCAAACTGTAGGTGGTGCTCCTATGTCTTTGAAAAAATGGCACAACTGAGGTAAGGAACGGGAGAGCAGAGACTGCACCTATATGTAAACCATAGATAGCTTCTGTCATTGTTAAGCAATGGACTTGTCCTGTACTAATTTTTGGCTGTTATTTTAGGCTCCAGAGTAGTTCAGTGTCTTACTCGAGTTCACTAACCATTTTTTCAACCTGAGGTTGCTTCAGTAAATTAGAGTTGCCTTATTTAATTTCCCAACTGACATGCTTCCTTGAATAAAAGGGGGTTTGTATCTTTGGAGCAGATCATCTTGAGTGCCATCATGAGACACATGTATAGGACAACCAGGTGACCAGGCCCAGTCAACATGGCTTTATGAAAGGCAGGTCCTGCTTGACTAACCTGATCTCCGTCTATGACAAGATGACCCTCTTAGTGGATGAGGGAAAGGCCATGGATGTTGTTGATCTGGACTTTAATAAAGCCTTCGACACCATTTCTCACAGCATTCTGCTGGAGAAACCAACTGCTCGTGGCTTGGATGGGCGTACACTTCACTGGATAAAATTTGGCTGGATGGCCAGGCCTGGAGAGTGATGGTTAATGGAGTTAAATCCAGTTGGTGCCTGGTCACAAGTGGTGTTCCCCAGGACTCGGTATTGGGGCCAGTTCTGTTTAATATCTTTATCAATGATCTGGACAAGGGGATTGAGGGCACCTTCAGCAGGTTTGCAGACGACACCAAGTTAGGCAGATGTATTGATCTGCTTGAGGGTAGGAAGGCTCTGCAGAGGGATCTGGCTGGGCTGGATCGATGGGCTGAGGTCAGTGGTATGAGGTTCCACAAAGCCAAGTGCTGTGATCAGGCACTGGGTTCACAACAACTCCATGCAACTCTACAGGCGTGGGGAAGAGCGGCTGGAAAGCTGCCTGGCGGAAAAGGACCTGGGAGTGTTGGTCAACAGCCGGCTGAATACGAGCCAGCAGTGTGCCCAGGTGGCCAAGAAGGCCAGTGGCATCCTGGCTTGTATCAGAAATGGTGTGGTCAGCAGAACTAGGGCAGTGATTGTCCCCCTGGACTCAGCACTGGTAAGACCACACCTTGAATATTGGGATCAATTTTAGGTCTGTCACTACAAGAAGGACATTGAAGTGCTGGAGCATGTCAAAAGAAGGGCAATGAAGCTGGTGGAGGGTCTAGAGCATAAGTCTTATGAGGAGCAGCTAAGGGAACTGGAGTTCTTTAGCCTGAAGAAAATGAGGCTCGGGTGAGACCTTATTGCTCTCTACAACTACTTGAAATGAGGTTGTAGCGAGGTGGGGGTTGGTCTGTTTTCCCATGTAGCAAGCAATAGGAGAAGAGAAAATGTCTTCAAGTTGCCCCAGGGGAGGTTGAGGTTGGATATTAGGAAAACTTTATTCACTGAAAGGTTTGTCAAGCCCTGAAACAGGCTTCCCAGGGAACTGGTGAAGTCACCATCCCTGAAGGTCTTTAAAAGACACGTACATGTGGTGCTGGGACACCACAAAACCTGTGGTGACTGGGCACTGCTGGGTTAATGGTTGAACTTCATGATCTTGAAGGTCTCTTCCAACATAAATGATTCTGATTCTTATTTAAAGTTGCTATACATATTAACTTATACGTATATTATGCCCTTATTTAAGTGTTGTTATAAGGTGAGTATTCAGTAGTTAGTAAAGACCTTTTCATTAAAAAAAAAATAAAAATCCTCCTGGTACCTTGCCAATGTGCAAATAAGTTATTTACAGTATTTTGACAGAATCATCTGAAGATGGGATGGAAAAGATGCCATTGGGGCTGAGCTAATGCTGTAAGAGACTGAAATGTAAGGGAAACAACTGCTGCAGTGAAATTTCTGTCTGACTTTGCAAACTGAGAAATATTTTTTAGCTTCTTTTTTAGTAAATTGTTGATTGGAGCTAAGAACTTCCTTTACTCAAAGGTCTAAGTGCATCTGAAATAGTTTTCTTGTACAAGAAGCTTCATTGCACAACTCCACTGTCCTGTAGCCTCAGCAGTGTAGTGACTGTGTTAAAATTGTACATTGTCTTACTGATGGCAAAGACTAGAGGACAAGCCAACAGCAGTCTATAGAGTGTATGTTGATTGCAGAGAGATCATTTATACTTTGGGTTAGCTTGGAAAATGTTCTTTTTTGTGACCTAGATGAGCTTATCTTATAATATGCTTTCCTTTATGATAACATCCTTAAGTGACTGAAAAAATAATGGCAGCTATAAAGGGGGAAACAACTTTTCAAGTACAAAGCTGTTTTATACATGATCAAAGCAGATTCCATGTCCATGAGTGAGCTGTGATGACTTGCATACCATTCAAGACTTTAATGGCTGGTTATCAGTGAACTGACTAGAAAGGAGGTACAGATAGCAATTGTTCCCTGCTGGTCACAGATCCTTCCACCCATCCCTGCTCTTGATTGATTGTACACCTCTGAGCCAACAAGGGCAGGTTAGAGTTGTGGTGGGTTTCTGACAGTGACGCTCCTGCATTGGCCAGAGGACCTTTTCCTGCTAGTGAAGTGAGTGCACTGTCCTTGTACTGCTTTCAGTTCTGCTGGATGAGGAAGCTGCACCCCATTGTCAGTCTTGCCTAATAAGTGTGTTGAATGCTCAGGTTCTCTGCTTTCTTTTGATAAATGCTCTGATTGCTTGTCTTAGATGTTAATGCCTGCTGAATCTCTTCTCAGCTTCTTTAACTTGCTTGTGTAATTAGATCGATTGTAATTGATCGATTTGGCCCATCGGTCCAGTGGGGTTTTTTGTGCTTCCTAAAATCTAGATTTTTTTGACAGAGCCCGTAGAAGTGGGAGCAGACAAAAGCCAGGTTGGCTTTGTGAGCAGTGGGTGCTGTGCCCGAGTGGTACGGCTGGTCTCTGGTCTGTAGGCAGCTGCCAGGGCCAGAACGTGTTCAGTCGATCCAGGATGGGCCAGGCCCTGCAGTGCCTTTGAAGGGCCGGTTGGTGTAATGTCTTTTTACTAATTCAGGGCAGGCAGCCCTTTGTAAAGCAGCTCAGTGGCTTTTATTTACTTCTGTATAGTATAGAGTAGGTCTGACTTCAGTATAGTGCAAGGAAGGAAAGAGGGTAGCAACCCACCCTGACAGTCAGGGGTTGGTTCATTTGCCTTGTGGACAGTTAGGTAGCAAGTGGAAATGCATTTTCCCAGCCCTCTCTTCAGCTTCTGCGTTGTCAAGTTCCTTTTTTTTTTGAAATGGCGAAGTGCTTAACTCTAAAAGGGTTTAAATGATGTTTTCAGAAGGTCTGCTTTCATCACGCTTCTGGCTTTGGTTACTAAATCCCTTCTCTGTCAACCAGTGTGCACTCTTGTGTGCAAGGAGAACCTCTCTAGATGGTAGTGGAGGAGGGAGTGCCTTACTCAGAGGTTGCCTCAGCAAAACCCCAGGGAACCAGCTGGAAGCACCGTGCTGGCAGCATTGCAGTGGGAGAGCAGTTTGCACAGTTTGAAGAGACTGAGCTCAAACCAAAGGCACTTCAAGAAGGCAGATATGGCCAGTCCACTGCCCTTGAGCCACATGGGACCTGAAAGCTGATCTCATGCAGCTGCTAAGCCATGGCCATGTCCAGGAGTTGTGCTAGTCCTGAGTCAGTTGAATTTACTGTGGCCTGCCCAGTGCTCTCTAAACAGCCAGAAAAGGGTCCATTTTTTTTATAGCTCTTGAATCTGTGACTCTTTTGATGGTCCTTTTCAAATCAATGAATCTGGTGGCTGCTTTTGCATCTTTTGTAGTGCTGAATATTCCCAATTTTTGAGGATAGTTTTTTGTAACTGTTGTCCGAGACTCTCCTGGAGTGGGTTCAGTTTAACTCTGCTTACAGCACAAGTGAGTTGCAAGTAATACTATGCTGTCTTTTTTGCTTTGTGTAAGGAGTTGCAGTGTAAATGCTACATAATCATGCATGAAAAATAATCTCTTCAAGGAAATAACTGTCTTGAAGGTTGTCTTTATTATTGCTCAGATATGTCTGTCTGTAGCCAAGTTTTGGTGCAGAAATACCATCAAGTTAATGTTTAAAAGAAGAGCTAACAGTTTACTTCATCTTCAGTAGATAGGAGTACCAAGCATAGCTGCTGATGATTAAGGATTTTAATTTCTTATACATTTTCTTAAACTGGAACTTTATTTATTGAACCTATCAGGATCGTTTATGATTTAGTCTCAAGAACTTTGTGTGTTTGCAGATGATCACTCAGCAACAGCCTGTGGCATGGTGAGGTTGCCTATGACATGCTCATGTTAATACAATGAACCATGAAAGCAATGAGGAAACACCCAGAAACAGCAAGTAAATAGAAATTTAAAGCAAAACCAAAGCAGCTCACTTGCCAAAGAGTTCCATGTTTCTGTGGAGCACTGCTTATAAAATTCTTTGCTTTTCAGTCTTTACCTAATGTTTGTCATGCTGAGCTAATGATACTCTCTGCTTCTGTAGATGTTCATGGGATGTCTGCAGCTGTTGTAACGGAGCATCTCCTGAGCATTTAAAATAGAAGCAACTATTTGATATTAAAGCAACTCACACTTGAATCTGTTAAATCATCTTAATTAGTGCTTCACTAAGTAATAGCTAAGGAATAAAAAGTTCTCTGGAGAGGTCTGGGATCTAGACCGGTATTCCAACTTTACAGCTCTGTGCTAGTGCTGTAAGACTCTGCTGTTCATAATCATCAACATTTATTTTCCTGAGAGTGGTGGGGATTTTATTTCATTTGGGGTTGGGGGGTTTTTTTGAGATCAAGAGGGATTGTAAGTTCAAGTCTGAATGCCTGCATATTTCAGGCCTTTTATTATTGTATATTGATACAAATAACTTGCTTTCCTTAAATGGTTTAGCTTACACTGGAGATGAAAAAAAATTATCCTCAGGGTCTGAGGTGGGGACAGTAAATGGATGGGAAATGCCCCACATCTGTGTTTGACAGGCAACAGCAACTTGACAGGAACCCAGCTGACGTGTATATAGATCTTACTGATTCAAAGGTTGTGTAGTAGGTGGGGGAAATGTTGAGTGTTGAAAGGCAATGTTTAACTATTTTTCTGATTCTACAATGTGGTCTGAAGAAACTCTACCATTCCTTGAGCTTCTCAAGAAGGAACCAAGCTGCAATAATTGCATTTAGGTCTCGTATTACCTGAATTTTAGAAGAGTTTGGGTATGAATCTAAGCTGAGATTTCAGTGGAATTCAGTGTGTTGCTGCTGTTATTCCTGCAGTCACTTCAAATTCTTAATTTCCTGACCTTAGAATCCAGTGTCTACAAGAGGAGAAAACAGGGACCGTTATTTTACTTGGAAAATATCCCATGTAAAAGCCACCCTGATAGTAAGGAAGATATGAAGAATCAGGTCTGTACTGTTCTGCTAGAACAAGGAGACTGACTTAGTGAAGAACCTCAAGTTTTCTCCTTAGTTGGTTACTTACTCTGCCATACAACAAACCTGTAAGTTGGAAGAGTTCAACATGAGAACAGCCTCCTGAATTTACCTGTTTGCAAACCAAAACTGTGTCTATGATGTATTTTAGCACTAAGGGGCTGAGATCTTTCAGTGTAGCATACTTCACTGACTTGAAGGTTATCATGCTGAATGCTTACTTCATAACAATACAGATATTGGAAATCATACTTCACTGTTGTCAATGTCACGGGTTTATCTGAGACGGACCAGCAATAAGGAGGTAGGGCAAGGTTATACCTATACACATGTAGTCTGTTTTGGGCAGGGTTATCACACAGTTTGCTTAACCTGACAGGGTAGGTCAGACCAAACCTGTCTCGGTTGTCTTGGTCTGTGCATGGCATAAAGAGATTATCTAAGGTTGTGCTGTCCTTACTGCAGCTGCTTGCAGCAGTCAGGGATTTGAAGAACTTGCATTTGATGGGAAGGAGAGACCATTAGTTGTGGCTAGGGCTTTCAGTTAAGTGCCCTCATTGCACTTGTTTGCATTTAAAAGCACATACAATGTTTCCTGTCATTTAAGTCTGGTTTTGGGATCTATATAGCTGACTCTTCTTTCTGATTTCTGTGGGAAAGAGTGGACACCGATCTACTTTAATATGCATTGCCTCATGTGTTTGTCATTTCATCTATTTTGAAAGCTATGCATTTGACCAAGAATAGAAGGCTAAAGGAATAAACTCTATGGAAGCTAATTCTAAACCCAAAGATGGTTAAAATTTGTGTATGTGTTTTATTAAGGCTAACTCTAGATGCTTTTCTGTATGTTGTAGTTTTGGGATAAGATGCTCAAAACAGAGCATTGACATGTCTACAAAAAAGTTCAAGTCACTTAATCTCCATGCTGAAAGCATGTATTTCTGTCAATGACACATATACCTTCCTGGTCACTGGTTTGCATTTTGTCCCTTGTTTTATAGAGTTTTACTCTATATTTGTTTAAACTCTGCATATGGGACTTCCTTTTGAGCTGAATGTTTTTGCATTTAACATAAGCAGGTTAAGCCTGAAGGCCAGAGCTCTTCAAGAGCAGATTTCAAACATCAAAGCCATTCTTCACACTGGCCTCCATATCCTTCTTTGTTCTCCTTCTCAAACATCTGGGCTGTGCTGTTCAGAACAGACTGTACTGAAGGATGTGTGTTTGAAGCCTGTCCTGTGCTTGTACATGAAGTTGGCTGGAGGCAAGCCAGCCCTTCATTTTGAGGTTGCAAAATTGTGCTAGCATGCCAGAGGACTGGCTTTGTTTCTCTGTGGAACTTAGTAGCCTCCTGAGCCCTGTGCCACATCAGTGAGGCCAGGCAGCAGCCCTGGCAGGACCAGGTTACGTCTGCTCTGCCTGTGCAAAGAGGAGGCAGAATATGTGTGTCTCTGCCTGTATATGACCACAGACCTACCCCAAATCTGTTAATCCATATGAATACAGCATTTGAATGACTATGTAGAGACAGCACTAATGATGGGAAACTCCCTGCAGCACGTTGAGCTGTTGGGGCAGTCCCCTCTAAGCTGTACCTTCTGGTACAGATGGGCTGCTGTTTGTCACACCTTGTCTCCTGCACCGAGAAGGCAGAGGTGTGCATTGCACCTCGCGTGTTACCTGCAGTACATCTGGCTTGTACACTACGGTGGAAGCTGTTAGCCAAAGGTGGAAGCCTGAACATTTGAACGCTCATGGTCCTCAGTGTGGAGTCCTGCCTATTGGGCCACTACTGAATTAGAGCCTGAGACTGGCTGTAATGTTCTGAAAGGAAAATGTGGCAGAACTAATGCTGCAAGCACTACATTTTCATGTTTGTCCAGATTTTGAAAGGTGATTTTTTTTTTTTTTTGCGAAATTTTGAAAGTTTTTTTTTTTTTTTTTTTTTTTTTTTTGATGGCATAGAAACTGTAGTTGGAGTGTGTATTGTGCAAGCATTGCAATGGAAATGAGGGGCTCTAGTCAAGGGAAAATAATTATTAGAAGATATTACTGGTATCAGATTAGCTCCACAGTTAAAACAGTTTGAAATCATGATGATATTTCACAAAGAAGTATTCTGGCAGGTTGTCACTTAGGATGGAGAACACGGTGGTGGGAAGTTCTGAGGCTTGGGCAGTAGGACAAGTCAGATGACCATATTGGTCCTTCTTGTATCTGAAATCTGAGGGTAAGTTGCCGCATAGGGAGTCTGCTTTTCAAAGGTGCTGAACAGCTGCTATTAAGATTCATGGAGAATACCAAATGCTCTAGCTGTTTACTCTGGGTGTAAATATGAATGCAGCAGCCCACTCTGCACAAACTTGTGTGTGTGAGTCCCAAGTCCCATTCCATTTGCCCAACATCTGCCCCCCCGCCC
>VYZX01000054.1:79920-121312 GCA_013401335.1 Brachypteracias leptosomus
ACCCCCCCCGCCCAAAAAAAAATCTTATATGAGAAATTTTTCTGATTTAATTCCATTTACTGTTGCACTGCTTGTATTTGGGTTGCTCTAGACCTCTTTTACTTTACGTGCATGAGTGACTTCTAGTTTCAGGGCAAAGGAAGGCAGAGCTTCCCTGGTCCCTGTGCTGAAGCTAATCCATTGGTGACCTTCCCTCTGTACACATTTATAGAAATTGCAGTACTTTTTTGGCCACTTCTGAGGGACTTTTCTAACTTCAGAATAAACTATACAAAATCCCCCATGCAATAGCCTGTGTCATCAGCAGGATTCCAGTCTCAATGAGAGGATCATAGCATGATTTTGATGTTTGTATTTCTCATGACTCTTATTCTAAAAAATATGGCACTTGCAAATCTACTACATACTGGAAATGCAGTAGAAGAAATCTAAAATTACAGGCGTTTAACCTTTTATTTCCTAGTAGATTCACAGAATGAGAAATTTCTGTTAATGTGTCAATGATTACTCTTTTTCCTTTGCAGTTAACAAGATACCACCATATGCAAAAGAAACAGGCATACTTCATATGCGTGCTAGTTGTGTGGGAGGGGAGAGAAGTAATAAAAATTTCAGGGTGAAAACTTTTCTTATTTTTTAAAAGAACTACAAGGTTTTCCCCACAAGATGAGATACTTTCATTATTCAATGAGGAACTTTGCTTCTGTGGGAGATGGTCAAATTTAGCAGACATAAATACAGAAGCCAAATAGTGCTGCAATTTGCAGAACCTCTGTCCCTATAAAGAATTAAAAAAACATCAGCAGCTTATTGCTGTGCTTTTAATATGATTGTTTGGAGGGGTGAGGGGGTGAGACGTGGCTCTTTCCAACAGCATTGAGAGACTTCTTGCCTCAGCACCACTTTGCAAGCAGGGTTGCAGCAGGATGTTTGGTGACTCTACACCAGGGCACAAGAAAATTATATAGGAGGGATCCAAAGGCTGTTCTCGTTGCAGAGCTGAGTTTAACATTTTAATGTGTCCATGGCTGATGTGGGTTGTTGCTTAGCTGGTTTTGCCAGAGGGGACTGGGCCAGTCGTGTAAACAAGACCATGCCAAGCTTTACCATGCCAAGATCTGTTCAGAGTAGGGTGGTATGTCCTGCAGCCGGAGGAGGTGGCTCTGGTCAGGAACCCTCAGAGTGCTCTTGTGGTCTAGCCAGGAAAGTGGGTTTTCAGGATTATCTATTACAGGTAGCAGTAGTGGCCTCTTCTTCACATGGACTGGTGGATCTGTTGAAGAGCATGACATAGGTAGTAATGTTGCTAATCTCGACCAAAATTGATGCTGCTGTGTCCTCCTTTGCTCATTTTCCTAGGAAGATTCAGAATAACTCAAGTGTGTGAATGTGCTATAACCACATCTCCCATTGCATTTTAAAATACCACATATTGCAGACAAAGCAGTCCCAGACATGTTTTTGAGGATACCACCCATTCTCTCCAAAACTCTGGACAACTTTATGATTCTGAAATAGCAGACTAATGTCATGAGCTTGGTATGTCTAACATAAAGAAAGACAGGGAAAGAAAAGTTTTATTACCAAGAAAACAAAGGTCACCCCTCCTGCAGTCACAGAATGGAGAGGAGAAACTTTATATTGCCTGGTAAAAATAATTCCCTCGCAGTTGGTTCCTGAAGTAAAACCCAACTAAATCGAAGAGCCCAGAATAAGTTCGATAAATTGTTACTCTACTGCTCTCACCTCTGTGTAGTAGGTTGTTAGCTTATGTCTAGCTATCTTTTGTCAATCTGATATAAATAAAAATGATAAAATGCAGTTTATTGGATGGGCTGGAAATTAATTGCTGTTAGGTCTTAGTTATTTCTCATCATGCTTGCTGGGAACTTTTCCCTAGAAGGAGACAGCTTGAAAGGCACCAGTTTTTCATAAACTATTTTTAATACTTAAAAGTTACGTGAAGCACTTACTTGAGACGTTTATTTTCGCCAGAGAAGAAAACAGCTGAATTCTCCTGTATGTATTCTTAGTCTCTGCTGCTGGGTGAATCTCTCTTTTTTTTTTTTTCTCCTCTTCTGTCCTCCTTGACAGGCTCCATCTGTATTTCTGTCTCCTGCTCCTACTTGTCTCATGGAGAGTAAGAATTTGGAATCTTTACCAGGAGGAGGAGGCAAAACATGCTGTAACCTTCTACTGTACACTTCTTGCCTATTGATCCCAAATGTATCGCCGAGTTAACCAGGAGGACATTAGGTCAAGCATTTGGCAAGTTGCCTTTTATAAGCTTTAGTTTCTTAGCCTTCATTGCAGGGTTTGGAGGGGAGGTGTCCCTTTCAGTGCCTTGCATCCGGTTGGAGCAGAAAGGAAAAACTGATGGGGGAAGTGAATGGCTGGGAAAGCTGGTCCCTGTGCAAACTGGGGTAACACAGGTGGTTTTCTGGCTGACTGGCTTGTAGATTTTATTGTTCCCTGGGGAGATGGCTGGCTAAAGGAAGCAAAATGAAACCCTAGCCACACATGTTTTAAGCCAATTTGTGATGCGTGTTCCGAGCAGTTAAAATACCTGTTTTCATTCCCACATTGGAGACTTTTCCAGGTCTTAATTTGGCCCATTAGCAGTATTGGAGTGAACCTCATCAAGGATTTTGGAGCCTTTAACCGATCAAAGAGATTTTAAGGTCCTCTGAGAGGTAATGAAACACTTTACCCAATGGAATTACTTCATAGTTTGAATTTTATATTTATCCTCTATTGCTTGGTACATACCTTTGCATGATGAGAGCTTGTTTTCCCTAGTTAATTCACCCCTTGTTGCACAGTTGCTTTGATAAAGACAGAGATTTCCTGCATCGTGGGCACTGGTCTGTTAGTGACCATGGGACAAAAAAGTGACTAGAAGGGACAACAAGAAGAGGAGGGCGGGGGGGATTGATCTGCTGGGGAGGGAAGCCATGATAATGTGTGGGGCTAATGGTCATCTGGGGATTTTCTGACTTAAAAATCCTCGTTGCAGAATTGGTCTCCTTCATTTTGCAGATGCAATCTGTACCATCAGCACTCTGCAGCGTGACCTGGCAAGTGTCAGGCAACAGAGAGAGGAGACACTTTTCTTCTCTCCTTGCCCTTGCTTTCAAGCACCATCCATTACACTTGGGTGGCTGTTTGCAAAGCCCACTGCTGTGCTGGTGATACGACTCAATTGCAAGGCCTCAGCTCCATCAGAGCCAACTGCTCTTTCTGCAGAAGAGCACCTGGGTTTCCAGTATGCCAGCCTTGATGGTTCCAGCTGCTGCTTTCTCCTTTTCTTTTCTTGAGTTTTTTCAGTTTTGTGACACCAGCTCTGTGAGATTTCATGCACAACCAGTGGGTTTTGAGAAGGTTCTTTTGCAGCTGTAGCTGCTTGGGGAGTTTTCCCAGGTGCTACACCCTGCTGTGGCTGCTACAGGCAGTGCTTAATTTGTGCTCTGGAGTGGTTCTGCCTTTCAGTTTTCTTACTGCGCCACTAACCATGGCAAGTGTAAATAAGGTGAATCCAAAATAAGCATAAATAACCTTTTGGAGTTTTCTGGATAATCTTGTTCTCCTATTTTCTGCTCCTGTTTTCTTGCATGTGTACATGCGTTTTGTTGGTTTTAATCATCTGAGGCATATTATCTTGATAAATTTAATGGTACATAGCATGTTTCAGCTACTTTTCCACTTTGCTTATGTCCACAGGCAATAAAATATTTAAAATTTAAATCACCACTGTTAGCAGTGAGCCAAAGGTGAGCCTGCCCACGGCATAGTACTTATTGCTAGTGCAATCTGGAGATAAGTTGTCTAGTGCTTGTGCTTTCTGGGACCATCCTGGGTTGTAGAGTGCATAAAGGGAGGAAGGGCAAGAAAGATGATAGATTTCAGTGAGAAAGGGTGATGAGCCTTGAAGTCATCTTGTCAGTTCCTCTTTGCGGTAATAAATCTGACAGGGCGTTCTTTCCGTGACGTACCTTCGACTCTTACAGCATCTTTATCAGGTGTCAATGCCCACAGTGTTGAAACACCTGACTCGGGACGTGCTGTGGAAGTGCATGCTCTGTCGTCTTTGCTGCCTAGCTGCTGGTGAGCCAAGGGTGCCTCTGAAAGCTCTTATCAGACAGTAAATAATATCAGTTATGTTTGCATAGGGTGTTTCCTAACTGCACTGGTAGCCTGTTTGGTGTCAAAGTGCACAAGCTCTAGAGACTATGAACTTGCCAAATATTAGAAAGTCACTTCTTTAAGTTTCTGTGGTGAAGGGAAAGACTCTTCTCCTTTCATGAAATGAACTGGACTTTAAAAAATCCTAGTTGTTGGTAGTTGATACAAGGAAGTGCCTGAAACCTCATACCACTTAGCAAAATACATTTTACATTGGTACGCCTCTTTGTAAGTAGCTATAAGTCAAAGCTAATAAACCTGCAGTTACTCAGCCCTGTATTCCTACAGGATGGTTACTGGGCTGAACTCTTAACTACGGTAGGTCTTTTGTATTATTAGTGTATTCAGATGTACTACTGTCTACTGCATTGCGAATGCCACAGAGCTGAGCTGTTTAAGGGCTTGTTAAAGCCTCAGAGCAGATTTGGGAAGCTCTAGTTAAAACTTGAATGACACATCAGTAGTAAGCAATATATTACTATCCTCAAACACTAACTCTGCAAGCCTGCCTCAGTTAAGGATGTGGCAAATATCTGCAGTCTCTACAGAGTGGATTAAGTCAGTCATTTTCAAATGCAGGAGGTAATTTTTCTTGGTCTTAGTTTCACATCTTATGAGTTGGCACAGTCCAGAGCTGACAGCAGGCAGCACAGGGATTGGAGCTGGGCAGTGGTCACAGAACTGGTGCTGCCTTGTGGAAAGGGCCAGGTCTGGTTCCCCACACAGTGGCTGCCATCATGCGCTGCTGGGTGCAAAGCTGCTGCGGTGAAGAAAGGACCCAGTTATAAAAAGACCTGTCTGTTGTTTGGTGTAAATTTTCTTCAAAAAGCTCCAACCAATGATACTTTCATCAGTTCCTGTGGGAGACTTCTCATGGTCTAATACATTTGCCTGCCAGGAAGTCTTCCTGCTCATCAGCCCATATGTTTCCTTCTCTTCGTCCCCTCAGTCCTAGTTAACCCATTTGGTATGCTGCTCATCTTAAGCATTCTCTCTCTTCTAGGGCAAAGCACCTTTCAGACTGATATTCTTTTACTGTACTGCCTGTTCACCTTGGCTGAAAGTAAGGTTGCTCATGACTGCCTGGCTTCAGCACTGTTGATAAGCTGTAAAACCACAGACTCTCTCTTATGGCAGCTTGTTTGCTTGGTTGTAACCTAAGAGTTTCAAACTAACAGCCTAGGAAATTTAGGTGCCTAAACAAATTTAACTGTGACCTGGAAACATGAGTCTTTATGTTGCCTTGGGTATATTAGCTATGTTTAGCTTTCTTGGAGGAAATTGAGCCCTTTTGCCTTTTTTTTGTTGCTGGTCACCATGCTCTTTCCAGCATTGTAGTGCTTTTTTTTCCTGACAACCTTGAAAGGTGCAGAAAATAAATTGTTTCAATTCCATGTCATTAGCAATGATATTGTATATTGACTTGATGGTGTTTCAGAAAGGGCTATAATTTACTTTATGTAAAACTTCATACAGGAGAAGTTTGTTGTTCTTCTTCTCCCTTTCCCTCCCGTTTGCACTTGAGAAGACTCTCCCAGTTTAGCTTCCACACCCTGCAGCAGAAAAGCTTCCTATATTGCTGGTCTTGTTCTTTTTACCTGTTTGATTAGTATATTTCTGTTGAAGCAGCCACATGGGGAGTGAACTCACAATGATATTTGTTATGTTACAGAGTATTTAGCATTGTGAAGGATTTTATATTTTTACTTCAGTCATACACCTTTCCCCAAAAGGTTGGTTTTTACTGTGGAGCAGAGTTACAGGTAGTCTTACAACATTAATTATAAAGCAACTATTACTAATTAATAAATATCAACCACTTGCTAGCTTTCCGATTCTTTTGCCTGCTATGCTATGAAATGCTTGAGACATTTTCTGCCACTCAGAAGTTCCCATTGTGTTGTATATTATCATCCTGGAAACTCTGGGGAGTGTTTCAAAGGGTTCCCATTCACTCCTACAAACATACTATATTTTCACAAAATACTTCTTGGTCATCCCTCTTGATTTGGGATCTGCCCGCCAGGGTTTCCTCGCAGGATTTCAGGCTAATTCAGATGAAGCCTTTTGAGTGAAGATTCATTTTCCTTGTCAAGTGAATTTGGCAAAACTGTGTTGGCAGTTTTTTGCATCCTTAATTTTCCTGCCTCTCCTAAAGAACACTTAGTCCTTTCTGAAAAAGTTCTCAAAGGGCATTCATCTAAGTTGTCATCTTTTATTCTTATGTATTGCACTACTCCTGGGAGTAATCCTCCGGCTGTAGCATGGTGCTATTTTATCCCCCGGAGTGGCATCATCCCCAGCTGCTGCTTGCCTCTGGCAAAGAAGACAAATGGTTATTGTGTTCTGGAGCCATGCCAGGTCTTCTGTGTCTCCACTTGGTCAGTATTGTTGTGTTTTATTTAGGATCTAACAGTGTTTGAATAACACTGGTTTATTTTGAAGTTTTCCTTCTCTATCTACCTCCTCCTCACTGTTGATTTTTTTCTTTTTTTTTTTGCTTAGAGACCTGAACTTAAGAGTGACAGCCCAGCCTGATGAGCTCTTTAGTAACTTGAGAATAATACACTTTGAGCTATTTTTCCATCCTTATGTTTGAGGGTTTATAATAATTTTGAGAGTGTCTAGTCTTTCATACAATTTTCTGAGATTATTTGTCTTTATTTAAACTGTCTCATTCAGAAGAGAAATTTTGAGTAAATAGTTAAATTTCACTTAGGAGAATGTGAGTAAGCAACTCAGTGAGACTTTTATATATGCCTTTTACGTTTATTTCAGAGTAAACACACCCTCATCACAATCAAATCACTTCTCTCTTTTTTCTGTCCATCCTTAACCTATGTCTACAATGTTCACATATCCTTTGATGATACAAACAGGGCTCCAGCCATGTTCCCTCTGTTCCTGCTCTGAATAGCAGCTGGCTTTGCAGCACTGTTCCCCTTGCTGTGAAGGCTGCTTATCCCACACACACACTTCTGTGACCCTCTTCCATGAAGAGCCTGTGCCTGCAGAGAAGTGACATGAACCATGTGGGCAAAGGGTTTGCACAAGTGGCTCTCACTTAAGGCGAGCGTGCTCCTATCTTCTCTCTAGCCCTTAGCAGTCGTAGCTGTATGTAATGACGTAGCCAAGCTTAAGGGTGTGATTAGCAGATCACTGATTTTCTTAGGAAACTTGGAATATCTCTTGGCCATCTTAGCCATAAATTAAGGAAATTGTTTCTGTGCCAGTGTTGGAAAGGGCATATTGAAGTCAGCATATTTTAAATATTTCTTGAAGGATGTGAAAAGCTTTGAACAGCTGAAATAACTGGAGGGAAAAAAAATGGAATAGGGAAATAAATGAAATGTCAAAACTCAAGATCTATTAATAGTGAAATTACTTTCCTTCTTTTAAATTGCCCAAATGGCCATAAGTATGTTAAATGTAGTTACAAGTTTTCTGTCTTCATGTCTCCATCTTGGAAGGATGTCTGCTTGTGGCTCTGTAGAGGTGGGAGGGGACTTTCAAAAAGATCTTTGATGTTTACCCGAACAACAGAAATACCTGGTCTATGCCAGCCAGATGATTTAAAACTTATTTTGTGCTTCTAATTTTAACCTATAACATGATTATAACTCTGTGTTAAGCAGCAGTTTGAGCTCAAATTTGAAAATACTCTGTAGACCATTGTGGTGGGTTGACCCCGGCCAGCAGCAAAGCCCCCAGGCAGTCACTTGCTGGCTCATGTGGGCACAGCCATCCCATCCATGTCCCCTGCCAGCCTCTTGCTCACCCCCAGCTGCTGGCAGCAGAGGCAGCCTCAGGGGCAGAAGGGACCTGGGCACTGTGCAATTGCTGTTCAGTGGTAACACTGATTTTGTCACCAGTTTAAAACATGGTGCCACACAGGCTGCTGTGAAGAAAATTAACTCTGTCCTCACCAAACCCAGTACAACCAGTCACTGTCCTAAGCAATCTGCTTTTTCAGAGATCATTTCCCACTGTCTTGCCAAAGAAGGAATAGTTGCACTTAATAACGTGGAGCTTTGTCACACAGAAGCAGCTCCAAACCCTTCAGCATCCTGGGAGAGCTGGTCAAAGCATGAACTGCGGGAAGGTGAGATAGCCTGCACTGTTGCCATGCAGTTGGGAAGTAGTAACAGACTCTGCTCCTGGCTAGTTGCAAAAGTGGAATAACCAAGTTGTGCGTAACACACCACTAACAACCTACAGGATCCTTAAGTTTGTCTGATGGTCCAGAAACCTGAACATCTCAAAGAGTTGAGACACAATAAAAGAGCCTGGGTGTCACCTCTGTTCTTGTAAGGCTCACAGCTGCTGTAGCTTCATAAGCATCGCTCTGATGTCTTGATCCAGTATTCAAACACCAAGTAAAACAGGCTAATGATAAAAATACATGGTGGAGGAAATCATTTGAAAGGACTTAAATAACCTCCTGGATGGTGAACTTCCAGATGTGAGAGCACAGTAGGCAAGGAAGCCAGTCCACTAAAACTAATTAAGGTAATGCTGGTATTACTGAAATAGAAAACAAGGCTTCTCAAAGTGAGTATGATGCTTTGAGCATAGCTTGTTTTCATTAAAGCATTTCAAGTCAACCAGTTATGATCCTGGTATTTTTCCTTTGAAATGCTGCTGTCTAGAATAAAAAATAATGTTGAAGGTTGATGTCTAAGGGCATTCCCAGCACCTGTGACCAAGGCTGAACTGGTCCCACAGTGGGTCTTGCTGTAGGTCAGCAGGAAGTTGGTATGGAGGATGCCTCTGCTGTTTTTTGGTCTGTGTGTTTCTCTGAGGACTTGACTTAGAGTTCAGCACCTCAGGACCTCCATGTGGATCCTGCAGTGCTTCCTGTTTGCCAGCATTTTCTGTGCAGCATTGGTCTCGTCACACGTTAGACGCTGTGCACAGCTGCAGTTGTGTACAAGGCACTGGGAAGGTTCATCTCTGGTTTTGCACGTAGGTCTCTGCCTTTCCCCACACCCTGCCTCTTGCTTCCATGCAAATAGAAAGAAATAGGGAGAAATAATGGTAAGTTGCCATTTATTAGCACAGCTATTAAAAAAAAAACCTTTGTTAATGCAACATATGGCTGAAGTTTCCTGACACAAGCAGCTTTTCTGATTCGTAGTTCTCCAACATCCCCTGTTCCAGTTCAGACAAGTCGATTATTTCCTCCCAGCTGGGTCACACACCTCAGTCTTTCCTGTCTGTAAACAGCAGCAAGGGATGGGGAGTCATGGCCACAAGAACTGGTTGAAGAGGAGGTAGATTCCAGTTTGGTAGTAATCCTCAGCTGCTGAGGAGGAAGGAGGGGAGATAAAGGGGACCTGTAGAGAGATGCAAAACAATGGAGAAGGGAATTATGGTCCGAAACACTCTTTTCAATCTCTTCGTAAGGTGATCATCAGAAATCGGACAGCTCTGGTTTGACTGCCTTTTGGTGGGACTCCCTGGCCAAATGCAGCTGTGCTGACATTGCAACACAGCTTAGAAGAAGTAGCCTTTGGAAATTGCCTGACCAGGTCCCACTGGGCAGCAGTTAGCTTTTGGATGCTCAGGGTAAACTTCCTCTGCAAGAACTCTTTTTGCCAGTCATCTGAGGTTAAGTCAGCTTTTCTGTGTTAGTGGATTGAGCAGGTACAGCAAGTCAGGGGATGCAAAGGAGGCAAATTCTGTTCTCCTTTTTCAGCATGTTCCATTGAAATCCTCATTAAGTAGAATTTTTCCCTCAAGTTTTATGAAGCCTGTTCTGATGTGAATGTTGCCATAAATTAAAATGGGTAGTTTGTTCACGTCTTCTGTTTTCAATAAAGAAAGGGTTTTTTCATTTGGAAATAGAGATTTGTCCTGAAAGTTTCAAGTGTGCTTGCACTCAGAAGGTTTCAGGATATTTTGCTTAGAATAACAGTGAAGACCAGTCAGGCAGTCAGGAAGCGTGTGAGAGGGGTTTTGTCATCAAACAGGTCCTTTTTTTTCAATTGTATGTGAAAAGTTCTGAGTGTAAAAGGTATGTCTGCAATGATAAGTGGTTTCAGTTTATCCTGCTCAGACAACTTGAAGATGACTGCTTGTGATGAAGTGTTGGGGTCCTGAGTGTGGCACAGGCAAGGGAGTTAGTGTTTGTGTCATAGCTCAAAGGGCTAGTGTCAGAGAGTACTGCCGATTAAGAAGTGATGTCAGTTAACTGCATTGTAATGGTTTCAAGCCCTATTTCCTCCACAAAATGTAGTCATTTAAATAACTACAGTGGTGTGAACTGACTATGGGGAAAATGCATAGAAGCTCAAGGCAAGTTCTCCGTTTCAGAAGGTGGCTTACAGTGGCAATGTAGTGTTTTTTTCTGGGCGGTATCCTAAGTGAAAGTTAACTAGTTCAAAAGGGAAGGAAAGGAAGAAAACACAATAATTGATGATATCTTCTAAGTAGCAGGCGTGGCAGCTCAATGATGATAGTGTTCGTGGAGACTGATGAAAGGGGGAAGCTCAGAGAGCTGACTCAGACAGGAGCAAGAGCAGAGGTTGAGGTTAGAGCCAGAGGTAGAAAAGCAGAAACTAGGATTATGAGCTTGAGGTTCAATTACAATTAAAAGCAGAGTTGAGGGGAGAAAGAGTGAAGTGTCAAAGATGTCTGGTAGAGCAGGGATGTGAGGGGAGATGAGAGCTAGGCTCAGGCCTCTCTGTCACGATGGGTCTTGCCCAAGTGAAAGCAATGCAGAAAAGATGCCAAGGTGAAGTTGAGAAGGGGTTTGGAGCTACACCTGTGTAAGACAGTGGAGAAGGAAAGAAAGTGAGAGCAAAGGAAGGATCATTTGTGTTGGTAGATGAGAAGCAGCAGAGAGAGATAGGAGGTGGTTAGGGTGTCTTAACAGATAGCTGTGTGATCTGTACCTAGATATCAGAGCTCAGGGAGAGAGTCCATGCAAATATGCTTTGAAAACTAGGTTATCACATGAGACCTTTTAGTTTATCTGGTTTTCTCTATCATGAAGTTGCAAGTTACACTAGCTATGTTTTCATATTTTAACTATTTTCTCCTCTTCCTTTCTTTGCCTGTTAAAATTGGTATGAATACTAAGGATGGGATTTAGTGTCTGTGGAAGGCATACCAACAATTCCTAGACTACATTTTCTGAGGATGTTTTTTACGTGTTGCTCTGACAGGAGCACTTGAAATTCCTGTTAACAGAGTTGAATGAGAAATAAGAACTACAATTTTAGCTGTTCTTTTTCTAGCTTATTTAATTACCACTACATTCACCATCTTCCCTGAATAGAAAATAATTTTCATGTTCACTTGTGTCTTTCAAACAGTAAAAGAGAAAAAAAAATGAATAGGGAGGGGCCAGTAATGTCATTTTAAAGCCCCACAGTCAGATAGTAGGCTCGGAAGATAGCACCTGAAGCTATTATTAACCAATTAAAATGAAGTTCTGACCTAATTTCATGTCACTGATATTACTTTAAGTTAGTGCAGCCAGCTTAGTGGACAGGATATCTGCAGGATCCTTGCAGAAGTCCAGCAAGGACTGAGTGCCTTGCCAAGGAAGGAGCTACAGCCTCCTTCTCCATCTGCTGAGAAAGGCTCATCAGTCAGGGAGGGTGAGGAAATAATCCAGAATTAGGGAGTGTGCCAGACTTGATTTACAGCTCAATGACAAAGTGCTTCTTTGCTTGCTTCTTCCTGAGTGATGTTTCTGATGATCTTTTTCTAATCTTGTGTGCCTGTGTGATGCTTGCTTAGCGCTCTGTTTTTGGTGGAAGGGAAATGTGAGTTTGAGTAATTTGAAACCTGAGATTTTTCTATTTGATCTCCATTGCTGCACCACCTAGTTCTTTTGTTCCTAAAAGAGATTTAGGGAGCTCCTGGACCATACATATTCCTGGGTAGCAGATTTATCTTCATAGTGCGTGCCCTGGAATGCCCATTTATAGCATAAAGTACAGCAGTACTCAAGTGTAGCAGCAGTCTTTGTGGTTACGATAAGCTTTTTCTTGCCAGAAAGTGTTTAGCACTCAAGAATCTGTATTAGCCCAAGTGCTCCTATTGATAGCTTTTAAGGAGCCATGACCATGGGATGTAAATATGGAAGGGATTTTCTAGGCTCTGGAGTCTGCAATTTAGAAAGTTTGTTTGAATTTGTTAACATTTATTTTCATTTTTAGTTTATATTTCTAGATTTGGATGTCCTAAACTGGATGCAGCTGTTCATGGAGGGGGTCTTTGTAGTGCCTCCTATACTAGCTTGACTCTTACAAACCTCACACAAAATACCCTGATCCTGGTGAAACTGAGTTTATTTTTGTCATGGTTGTACTTCAGCTACCATACTAGCATAATTCGATAAGTATAAGGCAGATTTTTTTTTTTTTGCATCGTGAATCCAGCTACATGCAGCCTTTCATTTTGTATTTACTCATGTTGTTCTGTTTCTGACACTCCCTTCCGCATGATATTTCTGGGTGTTGGTGTCAGTTATGCTTCTGAGTAATTATTAAGGTCTATCAATATTCTAATTACTGTGCTAAGACTAATAACGAAGATAGGAAATAAAATGGTCCCAAGACTAGTGCCCGAGAAATGCCGCTACTGCACACTTTCTGGTTTGCCACTTCTGCTTTCAGCATGCAAACCACTATCATCTTTTTTATTTACTTCTGTGTTCATCTTCATGTTCTTTTACTAGTGCTTGTCTATCTCTAGTTTGCCTGAGTATGTGCTTTACTGAAGCCTCACAAAATAACTTAGCTGCATTTCCTTTCTCTAGAGAATCCACAATGGTTATACAGCCAGTTAGATGGATTTGATCCATCTTCTGTAGATTAATGCCATGTATTACCATGGTTTTTTATTTTTATCTGAAGGTCTGATTATTTTTCAGTACCTTCAAACGTGCTGAAATGCTTGTGTAGTACTAGGTCAGATGAAGAGTAAGTAGCTGTCTTTTTCCCCACCTCCTATTCTTCCCCTAATATAGTTGGGATTTTTTTGATCCTTGGGAAGCACTCCATAATGGATATCCTTGTGTCACCATCCTCTGATTTCCTATGCTATGTTTTGGTTAATTGTATTTTGTTTTCTAGTGTGGGATTTGGTTTTGTTTTTTTTTCTTTTTGGTTTTGAGTTGTTTTTTTAAGGTATCTAATTATGGGAGAGAAGAAACTTCCCCTGACCTCGGCATATTAAACTCTTCAGAGTTGTCTGACATCTGTGCGCTGGGCACCCTCCGATCAGGCATATTTCAAGTGCAATTCCTCATATCCTAGGATATGAATTTAAAGCAGGCTAGATGAATTTAAAACATCAAGGCATTTAATAATTTCTCTCAGACTCCAAGGAAAAGTCTGAAATTACAGTGTTGTTATCAACTCCTTAAAATGAGATGAAGTGAATCTCGATCCCTGAGTTCTGGGTTTGACTGCTGATACCCATTGATACATCTGTACCCATCTTTATTTACCAAGTCGCCTTCCTCCCATGGTCAACATCTTTATTCTTGTTGAAAACTGAGGCCAAATATATGCATAAAGTTTGGGGCCATTCCTATATTAATATTAAAACTTCACTTGCTGCACAGAGATCCCAATTTTTCTTTTTTATGTATTCCTGAAGTACATTTTGCTATTTGGCATGCCTACCAGAAGTGCCAAGCATCCTTTATATTCAAATCCTTGAGCCTTTCACAGCTCAGCAATCTTTACTAATTGCTTCCTTTAATTTATCAATTTATCGTCTTGAGATCATAAAAAAATACTTGAGCTGTATGCCATTTTATCCTGTAATTTAAACTAACTCAGCTTGATGTAGTATTCTTTGTATTACCAAATTCTGGGTTAGTTTTCCTGCTTTAGAATAGCTGAGCCATAACCTCAGTCCTAGTGTTTGTTCTGCTGAGTCTAAGAAGATTACTCCCCTAATGATACAGTTCCTCTTGTTTTCATTCTCATTAATATCTGACTATGTCCAAATAATCCTGTGAGATTGCCAGACCTCCTCAACATGACAAAAGAAAGATTTTTTTTTTTTTTTTCCTATCACTCTCATTTAAAGGGAATTTAACTGAACATGTTCGGCCTATGGCAGTGATTCTCCTTATGTGTGGGGCAGGTGCTATGTTGGAAGATTCACCTGGGTGGGATAAGATATCTGATGCATGGTTGAGCCACAGAGTAGTTGTGATGTCTTTCAGACATGGTAGAAAGTAAAAAACAAAGATACCTGGCAGTTGCTGAGGGACCAACTGTTGGCTGTTAACTATTGTGATGACCTCCTCTACGCCAGAGTGTTTGCTTGAAGTAATGAGTCAGACCTGCAGCGTTCCTCTTTTTCCTGTTAGACCCTTGCCTATGTCTCATCCACCTTCTTCTGGCTTCACTTTCTGCTCCTTTCTTCAATAGCTTCTCACAGTGCAGCACCTGAGAGGGTGGTCCATGATGGTTGTGGTCTCCACCTATGCCTTTCTTCCTCAGTTTGAGAAATCACGGGCTAGCTGTTTTATCTTTGAGGCCCCTTTTATTTCAAACCATTTCAATTGCCTTTAAGTTCATCCTTGGAAGGAGTAGTTTCATCATTTTGTCTTAGTGGGAGCAGTGATTTCAAGCTGAAGTAGTGCTTTGTAATTGAAAGACAACTTCATGCTCCCATAAATAATGCTCGCTGGAATAGGATGAAAGGGAACGTCACAATCTCTTATCTCTCTTCATGATCTCTTCTGATTACTGCTCATGCAGCATAGAGATATGATATAGATCAGCCCAAACACAGCCTTCTCTTTCTTTGAAAGCAGCCTTACTCTTTTTTATTTCCCCCTTAGATTATGTCTTCTAAAGCTTTTGTGTTTCTTCCGTGTCATATTCCGGCATACTTCTCCCTCTTCCTCTTCTGTCCTTCACAGTTGCACAAACATTACTAGCTACCCAATAAGCAACATTAGAATAATATGTTTGGATGAAGAAGGATCTCTTGTTGACAGAAATGTGTTTCAATTTTGCTTCATATTTCAGAAGGGATCCTAATTAGTTTAGGCAAGGGATGAAAAAAGAGCATTGAAATGTTCCACTCTGACAGCTATTGCTCTCTCCACATCTATTTAAACTCCCTGGTACACAATAAAAAGCACATAAATTCAGCGAAGAGCAGGCCGGATTAAATGTACTTTGGGTGCTACCTGTATTTGCTTACTACTTGGCATCATCCAGAGTCTCTTGAGAAAGGGAAATGCACCTAGAAATTAATATCTCCTGCAGCTAGTAGCTGACTGAAGAGAAGAGGGTGCTGGTGGCCTGGCTATATCTCTCTGCTCACCACTTGGGCACTTTGTTGTGTGGAGAATTAGGGCAGAGACCTGAGCAACCTCTTGGGAGGTGCAGCCGCGCACACCAGAGCACTTGATGTTTGATGGGTGCTGCTGAAGAATTACCCTCAAGCTGAGCCTGAGCCATGTCGTGCAAGTCCAGAGCTGAGCGTCCTCGGTTCTTAGGATAAGGGGTGGTGTCTGGTCTTCCCGAGAGATGTTTCCTACGCATTAGCTTTTCTATTTATCTAATTCCACAGCCAAAGGGAGGGAGTTTATGAAGTGCATGTTTAGATGGCTCCAAGAGAAACTTTCAGAAGAACAAGTTTCCTTCATCTTAACTTTCTCTGTATCCAATAGTTATTGGAAAAAAAAAAAAAGTATTTGTAGTACTGTCAAATCTTGATATTTTGTATGTTTATATGATGTTATAATTAAACACTGAAAGTTTCTGAGAAGTGAAGTGCACTCATCTTACCCCCCTCCCTTTGCTTACCCAGGCTATGCTGGCTGTAGGGCTGCAGTACGTCTGTATTTTGGATTAGTTAGAGTGTTCTCCATGGATGCCTTCTCCATTCCACTCCTCCTTTAATGTTTGCTCTCCTACAGGATTGAATGAGCTGTCAGTTCATTAACTGGACTAGAGCAGACCCAATTCTCTTAAAGAAACATTAAAAAATTCTTTTTAGGCTTTCTGGATCTGGTTTGCCAATTCCAAAGCTTTAAGCTGAAGAAGTAAGCCAGAAACTTTGTGAACCACTTATTAATTTTCCCAAACCTTCCACAAGTGGGATTACTTCTTAATCTGGTGTATGTGAACACAATCTTTTTGATGGTTACAGAAAGTAAAGCAAGGCAGTCTCAGACACAGGTTATGCTGGTTACTCATTCCTCCTGGGTTCTTGTTTTTCTGTAACTTGCTTGCTTTCTCTGGAGTACTAATCCTCCCATGTCACACATTTTCTGTTCAACTTTTCTCCTCTGCTAATCTCTGGATTTGTTCTGCTGCCTTTCCTAATCCACAGGAGCCTTGGTGACCTCAGGAGACACCCTTGGCAAGAGGCTTTTTTGGGCTTGAGTAACATCGATTATTCCTCCTACAATGCTGAAGACCAGCAATTTTCTTTCAAAGCATTCCTGAACAGGACTGAAGTGCTTAACCACTTGCCTACCAGAACCTGCTTGCTGCAGTCCAGCCTTGGTGGGACATGAGCTCTCAGTTTAGTGTCATGTTTAGAAACAGCCATTCCCACATCTTTCCAAGTTCTGTAAAGAACTTCCTGCAACTGTTAAAGTATTTCTTTAAATTTCTAGAAATTTTTTGCATGTGTGTCGGGCTGTAAGTCAAAAACAATATAGTAAGAAATTTCCAGTCTTGGGTAAAAAAAAAAACCTCTACTGAAATAAAAATAATTTCTGTGAAGAGCTTTAGCCATAGCCCAAAGATGGGATTTCTTGTTTTGCTGTTAAAGGGGCAAAACTTGGTGCTAACAGGAAGGTGATGCTCAGTGGAGGTTTATATGCCAGGGTCAGAGGAGCAAGGAGAGAGGGGCAGCAGGAGAGGTTTGAGTAACTGAGGTGCAGTAACTTATCCCAGTGTTGTTCTGCACATAGAGTAGGAGTTGCAATCACCGTCTGTCACTGTTAGTGCACAGACAGCAGCAATTCTGGCTCCCTGTTCACTTCTGTGAGAGGGTGGAGAGAGACTGTGGGGAGGCAGTGCTTGCCAAGGACCTGGGGGATTGTGTGGCTGCAGGACAAGCCTTGAATGTGCAAAGGCTCATCAGTTAATGTAGTAGTTGGGGAACTGATCCATAAATGGTGTCCATGTATGCTAGTACATGTAGTGCAAAAAAAGCTGAGATTTCTTTTACCTCATTTTATCTAGAATACAGCTAGAAGTGAGAACTTCCCAGACATTTCAGAGGTCATACCTAGCTTCTAGGGGAGCAGCAGTGTGTGACTCCTGAAAATGTGCAAAGAGCTCACACATACTCTCTGGCAACTTGTGCCAAGCAGAATGCAAAGTAATCCATCTGTTAAACCCAGAATCTTCTCCTCTGGTGTTACAAGTTTCAGAATCTCATAAAAGGGGAACCCAGCAGGGTTTCATAGCTTATGTTGTGCTGCCTCTCACATTTAGGCACATCTTGCTCCTTGGGATGTCGCTGACACCTGAGATTCTGAATGATGTGTCCCACTGTGGGACTCGCTCTCCTCCTTTGGTGGTTCTCAAACTAAACTGGGCAGAGCAACAAAAGATAATTCATAGAGTTTGTGTCCTGCAGTGGTAGAGAGGTGAGCTCCTCAGTTGATGTTTAATTTCCTCAATTCCAAGAAGACTAGCAAAAAGGTAGGGTGTTTTCAGGCTTGGGAAGAAGTTCCCCTCCAACATGGGTGGCTGTTACTGATGCTGTGATGCCCTCTTCTCTTGTCAGTCTGAGGGGAGAGCTGAGGAAGAGAAGTCTCATAGCAGTGGATTTCCTTCCTCAGATTGCTGCCGATACTGTTGCAACACAACGTGCAAGTTAATTTAGCGCTGGGGAAGAGGAGCGTGGAGAGAGAAAATAGGGCCTCCTGGTGAAATTTTTGCTCTTTCTTTACAGCCTTTGATGGTCAGGTCCATGTTTGCCCTTTGCAGTGGGACAGAGCTGGTGTCTCTGTTGCCCAAAGGGGTTTGTGGTCTCTCTTGGTATCTTTTGGCCCCATTAGCAGCAGCAGCAGCAAGTGCTGAATAACGCATGACGACAGCTCACATCACTTTCTTACTTGGCCAGAGAGATGGGGAGAAACTGTCTTAAATATGTACATATTTATGTAGATTGAATATGCAAATATTTTAGGAGCTATGGAGATCCTATATATCAGGTAACATAGTGTCTTTCCTCATGAGGAAGTGTGTGCTAAAATATACTTTGTCACCTTCCACAGGCTTTGTCAGGGAGCCATTTGTGTGAGTTTTGTGCTCGCATAGACCTGATGACGGGGTTTGTGGGAGCAGTAGTCCTCCCTCCTGGTGGAGGGACAGGACTGGACTGCTCCCAGGGGATTTAGTTTGGGAAAGGAGGTTGTGCAGGTCTTGTTTGGTCCTGTGGGTTTCCCTTGGTTTGTCAGAGGAGCAGGCAGGCTTCTGCACCATTCTGTTCTGTTGCTCTGCACAAGTAGGTCTCGTGTATGAGTGGACATGCACAACTGTTTTCCTGATTTCTTTCAGGAAATTTCCTCACTTCCTTCCAAATGCAAGCACCTTCTTTCCTTTAATTAGACTGTCCTCTGTTTTTGTGTTTACTTTTTGCAATAAGGTGAAACAGTGAACTTGGCAGTATTGATCTTTGCTGCCTCCCTTCCCTCTCCAGAGAGCTTAAGATATTTTTAGAGGCTTTCATCTCTGAGCTTTTTGAGAAGAGAACAGCGTCCACTGATACATTAGCTGTCAGGGTTCAGCTTCTTGAAGACTTGGCTTTTGAGTCCAGAGCTCATGAGGTTTTTGTCATTATAACTTGCTCAGCATTGATGCACAGCAAAGGTACACTGGGGCTGGGGTTGGCAGAAGGGGAGAATTTAAAAAGCTTTGTTTTACAAGCCTTTTGATGCAAATATACATGATGAGGATACAGAGTAGAAAATAGCCCCAGGAGAGAAAGATGACTAAAAACTTGAAGGTCTACATACAGTGGAGTTTAAGAAGCTGAATTAAAATGGAAGTAAACCCCACGTTTGGGGGTCAGTGCAGCCTTAACTGAGTATCTGAATAAGAGGACACAATAGGCTTTTTTTTTTTTTTTATACAGCCTCAAGAGTCATGAAGCAGAGATATCAGATCAGGCTGCTGTTTTATGTAGAGTCCATAGGGATTTTCTCCTTATCTTCATTCACCTCCTCTGGGTGAAAGTTTTATGAGTTTTTTTCCACCTGCAGCAAGGCAGGCTTCTGTGGAGGGACATACGCTCTAATTCTGTTGTTCTTAAACAGCTCATCAAATAAAACCTGAAACGTAGCAAAAAAGTAGTGCAGCATCCTGATGAGTGGAGTTTTATTTGATTGGATACAGGGAGCAAAATACTTAATAGAGTTATGAGTCTGTCTTTTTTGTGTGTGTATGTGTGAAAATATTTTAAGAGAAAAGTGAGGATAAATAGAAATGGAGAGATGTGCTGTAAATTCTCAGGGATATAGCAGTGGACAGATCTGTCTTCAGTTCAGAGAACAGAACAGGTTGTTATTAAGACTTCATTTCATGTGAATGATAATCCAAAAATTATTTCTGAAGAAGAGCTTTTAGAAAAACACAAATCCTACTCAGCCAGATTCTGAAATACAGTTGATTATAGACCAGAAACACTGAATAAAATAAAAAATACAAACCTATTTTTAATCACTTAGATTTTGTTTTGCTAAATCCAACATTTTCAGTTGTTTGCTTTTTTTGTTGGTTTTTGGTTTTGTTTTGTTTTTTTCCCCTGAGTGAACAAATCTAGATTTTTTTTTTCACTTGGACATAGTTTTATTTTTAAGCACGGCTTCCAGAAATGCATGCGTGTGGGATTGCAGTTGGAAGCAGTGGAGGGCCGTGGCGCTCTGCCAGCCGCTTGCCCTGTCCCTGCAATATAGATGGATTGTCAGCGTTCTGGAGAAAAACAACCCCAAAACTTTAAACAAATTATACTTAATGGAAATAAACTTTTTGCCCTCCTGTTTAATGATTTGGATAATGTGCTGGCTGTATGTTTCTGGAGGACAGAGGAAGGGGGAAGGGGAGAGGAGGGCAGAGGTGGAGCTGTGTGTGCCTGTAACTTGCTCTCCAGTGGAGAGGTCTGGGACGCCTTTGGGGAAGGGACTGATGTTTCTAACCTTGGAGCATTTTTTAACTCCTAGCCAGTATTTTTATTAGAAGGTGATCAGGGTAGCTACAGCCAGCTATGATAAGAGCATTTATGTAGCACTTTTTTTCTTCCATATATGGATTTGTAAGACCTGCAAAGGCATATACCTCGTGTCTGGCATTTTCTGTGTAAAGCTTTGACACTGTGTTCCATGGCATTCACCTGAGTTTTGCTGTGTTTTGGTGGTGACAATGCCATGAGACCAATATATGGTTGTTGTTTTTATGAATATAAAATAGGACAAGCAGAGTAGGCTATAGCCTGCTTCACAGAAGAAAAGGCACCAGAACCATATCTCTCTGTTTTTTCAAGCTGGTGCCGATAAATCATTTCTCTCACTTCTGTTGCTATGGTGTTGGTTCTGTGCAAAAACAAACCTTTGGGTGATCATGTCAAATGCAAAGATCGTTTGGAGAGAAAGATGCTGAAAGAGAAGGGAAGTAGGAGGGCTCAAATTCCAGCTGATGACAAACAATGAATCAATGTTTGTCTCAGCAGAGGGCCGTCACAGATTTTGCACTATACTTTCACTGACTTCTGCTTGGGTCTGGTACTCACTTGAAAAGGTTTCTTTTTTACCTCTTCTCAAATCTTTTTTGTCGTCTTTTTTTTTTTTTTCTTTTCTTCTTAGTATGTAAAAGGAAGGTGGATCTGTTCCAAATTCCACACAGCCCAGGAATATTTGCTTTCCGCAGCATGGCCCAGAACACAGAGAACTTATTCTCGCAAATGGTTTGATCTTCCAATCCACAGAATACTAGATCAAATTTTGCAAGTTTGTGTGGTTGAAATGTACCTGCTGGCTCCTTGTTGAGCCAGATGAAGTGCTCATTTAACTTCCTACCAGAGGAGCTGCCTTAGCGTGCTGTCACTTCTAGCGTTGCTTTCCTGGTGAAGGGGAAGCAGAGCACTGTTACAGGAGGCCCCTTTTTAACACCTTCGATGTGCAAAATAGGTGCATTTGGTTTTGTTCTCAGAATATATCAGTTAACTTTTAGCTGACACAACTGTTGTGAAGAAGTTATCTTGCCCAGATGTCTTATGCTTCTGGAAAAAATGGTGCTGAAAATGCCTGGATATGCCTTGAAGACTTATTTCTATTCTTGGGTCAAGGCTGAAAGGGAGGACTGTTTTCTTGTTTTCTGAATGTCTCTGTGCAGATTGAGCTGCAAGTGCAGGAAGAATGTAGAGGGGTAACCAAATACTTATTTGCTTCTCACTGTTTTTCAGACTGGGAGTCCTGAAAATGGATTAATTCACACTTTTGTACCTTGGCAACTGGGAACTTTCTGACCTATTTAAATGGACGCTTTGTTTTGCTGTTTCCTTCCAGATGTGATAGGAAGATGAAAATAACTCAGGAAGTGCGGTGTTGATGATCTGAGATTTCTTTTAAGGATATTAACTGATTTTTCAGAACTTGGTTGGAGAAGTAGATCATCTCCTTCCATGTCCTTAGCCAAGCTGCAGTTCAGTTCATTTTGCCTTAATTTTGCAAACATTTATGCTCACCCTTAGCCTTCGTGCCACGCTACTTGTGGAAGTAAAAACCTAAGTGCCAGGACAGCCAGACCTTCCGTGGCCTCCCTCACCAAGCCACAGCTTACCAAGCACCGAGCATCCCCATCAGCCTGTCTTCTTTGTTTTTATCATTGTATAACCTTTGCATGTAGAGTATCTGCTGCCCACCTGTGAACGGTGCCTCTGTAGTTTCAGAAGATAGATGCACAACATGTTTTCCGGTTGTATTAGAATCTATATAAGTACTTCAAAGATAGTACTAGAGCCTCAACCTGTAGCTCTTAGTTGGAGCATATAGTCATGGGCAAGCAGAGGTAGTCTGTGTTGGGAAGAGTTGCCAGTCTTTCAATTTGCTTTTGAGCCATAGGTAACTTCAGTTATTCTGCTCAAGTCAGCCTAGCCCAGATAAGAGTGCCTACACAAGGAAAGCAGTTCTGCTACGTGAATCAGTTTAGCAACAAGCTAATTATAAGGCTGCTAGATCTCTGCTGGTTTAGATTTACTGGTTCTTGAGATCCAGCCATCCTTTCTTATTACCTTCCTTAAGGCACTTCTAAATTCAAAGCAGGGCCATTTCTGTAGGGTTGGAAATTTTATTAGGACAAAACTTAAGCTAATGCGACAGTGAAGCCCAGTTTTCTATTGAAAGAGAGCATCAACAGCCCCTCCTTCCCAGCCCTCCTCTCCCTCCTGTGTCCCCCACCCCACTCTGCCAGGGTTGGATAAAAGGGATAGCAGCAATGGAAAGGAGCGTGCATGTAGCTGTAAAATCAGATGCTGCCTCTAGTTCAGTGAGAACAGTCTTTCATTTCAAAGATGTTCCTGGTTTGAAGTTTGAGGTTAAGTTGCCCCTGATGCAGTAGATGTAACAATTGGTTGTAGAGCAGTGCTTGATAACCTGGCAGCCTTCGTGCTGTGTGCAGCCTGGTGCGTTGGCTGGAACATGAGCCTGTTCTAGTACTTGTATCATACAAATGTTCAAATCTGGTAAGTAGCTTCATGGGATCATTAAGCTTAGGCAACTTAGGGGTCAACAGTACATCATCTTGATGAAAGCAGATTCAGCATTAAATTCAGACTAAGTTGCTTAGGGCTTTGTCCAATCAAGTTTTAAAAACCTTGAAGGTTGGAGATCCTACAGCCTCTGTGGGAATCTGTGCTGCAACCAGACTGTCCTCGTGGTGGGATATTATTCCTGATTTAGTTGGAATCTCCACAGTTTTGATTTATGTCCTGATAAATCTAAGCCCTCACAGTGACATTGGCCCATTCTCTTAGTACCATTGCATGTATCCCATCAGGTCCAGTAGCCTTCTTTGCATTAAGGTTTTCTCAAGAGATCCCCAAATCAATCCTTTTTCAGTATAGGTGGTTCCTCTACTCCTTGAACCTTGTCTTGATACTGGAGACACATCACCAGCCCTGTGACACATCACCACTTTCATGCCTTCACATGGTGTTTGGAGCAGAGTTTCTGCACACCCCACCCCAAATCTTTGCCCTCTCTCAGCTAACTGACAAATTTGCTAGTGGGAGTGCTCTGGGAGCTGCACTTCTCTTCACCAGCTAAATAGCTCTCCCTGCAGCAGATAAATTTACAAATATCCTGAGTCCCTTGCTCTTGTGTTACCTGTATTGCTGTCCCGAGTGCTGTTTCCTGCAATCCCAAAGGACAAAGGGCACAGCAGGCATTCCTTTTATTAGTGGTGATAATCTTTGTTGGCTCATTCCATTTGCATGTGTGTGTAAGTACCAGGAAAGAGAGCTGAAGAGGGAAATGTTGGCTCAGAATGGAGAAGCACAGGAAGGTTTTTGAATGAAGGGTGCCTTCCAATGATTTGAGTGCTTTTTTGGGGAGTTAGATCTACATTGCTGAGAAATAAATGTCTGAGTAAAGTTTTCTGACATTCGGTGAAATGTAAATTCTCAGGGATTTGAGTAACATACCAGAATCGAGGCAGCATACAAAGGAAATGCCTTCTATGTGGCAGCAACTCCTTCAACAGTGGCAGGGACAAGAACCTCAGGTTTTCTATCTATTAATAAAAGATTTCTGTCTGATTTCTTCAGCTTGACCTCACCAAACCCATTGAAGATCAGGGCCCTTTGGATGTGATCATACATAAACTGACAGATGTCATCCTCGAAGCAGACCAGAATGACAGCCAGTCACTGGAGTTGGTTCACAGGTTCCAGGTAAGTGGTTCTTTCATAGTCCTGCATTTCAAATAGGAGGATGATCTTGGTGCAGCAAATTCAATCTGTTTCCTGTGAGGTTGGTACAGTTTGATAAAAAGAGGCCCCTGTCACACTGCTGCCCTGGTACTGATCGCCAAGCAAAACTAGTTTTGTCGGTCTAAAATGGGCTTACACCTTTGGAGATGTTTTATGTCATATTGGTAAGGTTAGTAAGAACTGGTTTCCTACCAGATGTTGTCGTGATGTCATTCCAAGAGCATGAATGCTGTTCACAAAGGTGATCAGGTGTTTACAGAGTCCTTTCTATGTTTCTCTCCATGACAGAAGCCACTAAATTAATTTGGCCCAGTTCTGTCTAGTCTTCCCAGTTCCTGGAATGCTAATTTCTGTAGCATCAAGGTTACTGTGAGTGATTCTGTCCTCTCGTGCTAAGAATCCTGTTCTATTGATTTTTTTTTTATTTTTTTTTTTCCTCACGTTTACATTGAAGGTCAGAAATATTCAGGGCATAACGCTACAGAGAACTCTTTTCCCAAAGAATTCCCATCAGTAGTTGATAGGAAAGCTGGCAAAAATTGTAAAGCAACGCCTTTATCATTTTAAAAGGTGTTGCTTCTGGTGGATATCTTTGATCAAAGGTCTATTCTTTTCTTCTCTTTTAAAGATAAGCAAAATTTTAAAAGATATTTTCAGAATTTAATGGGATATGCATATGTCAGGTGGAAAAATGGCTCAGACATTCTGCAATTTTGATGACTATGCTTTCTTGGGAAATGATGTTCTCTTTGCTCTGCTTAATGTTCTGCAACTAGTAATATAGAAAATATTTTACTCAATGGAGTCAGTATTCTCTTTGTTCTAGTTACAGAGCTTTTCTGTTTCCTCCCACCTGTGTATTACTCACACACAGGAGAGGAAAAGGTTTGGCTTGTGGGTCTGACCCTCTGCCACCAGTTCTCTGAACAGTAGGTGCCTGTTCATCACTAAGTAGTGCAGGCCTGCACTTCCCACAGCACTGGAAACTGTAAATGTCCAAAGCAGCATATAGAGAGGTGGACTTCAGGGGCTTCCTGCTTGCAGTTGTTCCCTGTTTCAGATGTTAAGTAGTTTGCCTTCACAATATACCCATCCTATTGGTGGGAAAAAACTGACCAAAAAGGCAAAAAGGGGACATGTGTTAAGTTGCTCACATCTGACTAAAGCTCATGAGATTCCTCATTCGCAATACTTCATTGCTGTGTGAGTTCCTGAAGGCCAGGCTCTGTGAGGCACAGAGAGGGCAGCTCTGTGTCATACCGTGACACCTCTCTTGTCCCCTGAAGAGCATGCTGGTGGGGAACTTGTGCAAGCAGTTCAACAGAACAAACAGCTGGTGTGCCGCAGTACAATTAATATCTAAAACACCTTTCTTTTGTTCCTGAGCAAGAATGCTTCAGTGGATATGGAATGTTCATAATAAGAACTCCAGCTACTCAAATTATTGTATTTAATAGCTTAATGTCACAAGCTAATAGTTTCTCAAGTGCCAAAGTGAGGTCTGGAGGAAACAATAGTGAGCACAGAGGATGCGTTTTTCTAAAGCCTCATTTAACCATCAAAGTGAGGTTTGATATGAAACAGAGTAGAGCACTTTTCAGCTAGAGCCTTAGTTCTGGCTGAGGACTTGGTGGGCTGTGCTTGTGTCTGTTAACAGCTGCTGTGCTGCTGGAAGAGGTAAAATAACCTGCTGAATCTAAATCCCTTACCTGCTAGATTTCTTAAGTAATCGTAATATGATACCTTGACATCGTTCTGTGTATCTTTGTTACCATTTAAATAATTTCATCCATTATTTTTGTATAAGTTAAATATTGAAGCTTTGTTTTAAAAGATATTAAAGTTATAAAATCTCAGTGAAAATACGGTTACTATCTACTAATTTTGAGAGTGGTGAGAGAGAAGCAGTATATATGGATATATTATCCATTTATAATTATTGATAAATATGCATTTGTTCTTTAGTTCAGGGACTTTTTCTTTGTATCTTTTGATAGCACTTGGAAAAGAACTTTATCACCTGAATAGAGATGTATTGGCCTAAAAACAACAACAGAAACGTACACTTGTGAGAAAAATGAAACCCCAACAAAATTGTAACTACAAACCAAAAACCCAATTCCCCCCACCCAGTCTCTCCTAAAGTTCTCCAATTATAGAGAGTTATGTAAGTTAAAACATATCACTGATCTTACAGGATTTATTTTCTTTCAAATTATAATATCAAACAGCAATATTTTTTTAACTATAGACTATTTGAACTGAAATTATTGATTTAAACTTTTAGAAATGATATTTTGCTTACTGAATCTGCTTGCTACTGTCATGCATGATGGCATCGATTTTACCACCTGAACCTTTTGGTCATGCTATTTATGCTTTCTCGAGTACTTCAGTTCTACCAGTTCCTCACTTGATGCTGTTTCTTCACCGTACAAGCTAAGTCCAACCTGCATGCTTAGGGCTGTCTTCACGGTCCTCAGGAGCTGAATGCAGTTGGAGGAGTGCTCTCCTGCTGTGTGTTAGGCTGTAAGCCTGCATTTGAAGTGGAAGCTGAAGGGCTCTTTGGTTTAAGTGTAAATTTTAACGGCTGTTTGCTCTCAGACTTCTTGAGCCCTCAACCATAAGGAGATTAGGATATGGGGGCAGGTGGAAAGATTCTGTTGACTGTTGTGAAGTCATCAGCCAAAAAAACCAGGTACGCTCCCAGGAGGCTTGGGTCCTCTGTACTTCAGTTTTCACTTCCCGGGGAAATTTCTAGAGACAGACACACCAGAAAAGGCTGCATACCCCTGATTTACAGGGATATTCTGATTGGGACAGTATTGTAACTTTCACTGGTGCTGACAAATCACATTTGAACTGCCTCATTTCAGAGCAGCTGGGAAATAGTTGTATTCAAACTCGGCATACTGTGGTATGTGGCACTGGGACTTCTCTGTTGCACACCTGCCGGCAGCTGCCACCTCTTAGCGTACGTGACTCCTTGTCGTTCCCGCCTGCCTCACCTTCGGGTTGTGCCCTTGGTCAAAATTTGAAGGCAGAATGTTGTGCTTCTGTTTCACCACAATTGCCATTTTCCGAGATCCAATTGTTTGTGTCCTACAGTGAATTCACTGAAACATTCCCACGTCTCATGGGCTGGTTAACTCCTCCTGTGTTAAAACTGCAGAGCAAATTGTTGCAAACAGTTTTAAATCATAGCCTTAATAAAAGCAAAACATCCAAACTCATCTCACCCTAAAATCCTTTTATCTATTTGAGGATAACCCTGTGTACAAGTTCAACATTTCAGCCTTGCCTCTCCTCTCCATCCCATATAAATAAATCAAGAGTGTCACCATAGTGAAGGTGACCCCCTGTTACTATATAACATCCCCGTGCTGTGGTGTTTCTTAGGACTGTGCTGCAGCTCCTGCTATCTTTGTTAATCTTGGAAATCACAGAGCTTTCTTTTTAATGGCCTCTGAAGGGAACCAGTAAGAAACCTTCCCTTAAGATTTGGGGCAAACAAATCTTAACTGCTCTCGGTGTTTCCTGACCCAGCTCTTCCCTCCCATGCTGCCAAGTTCATCTGTGTTAACATCACCTCCCTTGTCTTCTTCCTGTGCCTGAGCTGTTTGTTTGCAGCATGGCCTTGATCTCCTATGGCATGTACAGTAATGGGTGAGCTATTGGGTCATTAATTTGGACTGGGGATGTGCTTCTTGTGACATGCTAACTAATGTGGAGAGGTGAGAACAGTCATTGATCACAGGGAGAGTACTGACAAAGGTATTTGATACAGCATGTAAATCTTTTTCTGTAGGATTTGCATAGAAATAAGTTTATTTAAATACCTGCACAGCAGAAGAAAATTCAGTTACATTAGAGATTTTTGCAGACCTGTCTGCTGCCTTTGAAGAATAACAGAGAACAAAAGGGGAATCAAATTGTGCTGGAACAGATTTGAGTTACAGTAGACTGAAACAGAAATAACTGTAATCCAGTAACTTCTGCAAGTTCAGTCTTCTGTCACCATTGCCACTATTTTGTTGCTGTAGAACACTGATGTCTTTCTGTGCCTCAGCTTACCACTACTCTTTCATAAATTGGTCTCTATTTCTTAATAATGGACTTCATAATTTTCCTGTAAATATAAGTGTTCAAGCAAAAATAATACTGTGGTTCTTGTGAAGCTAATTTGCAGTAGCCTGATGGGAAGTTGAAACTTTTAAATGTTGATAATACTGGAAATTCGGCTTGTGTATCAAGTGTTGTAGGAAGCAAAAGTGTTGCTCACACAACTGGAGCATATGCTGCATGTAAGTCAGCACCCTTTGTCAGTAGGTTTGTTAATAAGCAAGTGTATCATTAGAAGACCTCTCTCCAGTAATGCACACTCCATATATATTTTTCTAGAGCTCAAGAAGCAGAGAGAGATGAAAGTGAAGATAAATTTCATATCAAGTCAGATGGAGAAGAGATAGTTCTCTCTCCAGACTTAATTGGTGAATACAGTTGAACATCTTCAGCTACCAGTATGAGCTGTTTAAGAAGGAAGTTAATTGGATGAAAAGCACCCTATGGATACAGAGCATTGTCTTATACCAGTGGCTTGTGTGCAGAGGTTGGTGGTGAATTCTGCTCATCCTTTGAGGACTCCTCTAAGTTTTCATCTTAATTTCATCTCTCTCTTGATGTTTTTGAACACTGCCTAACTCCAGTTCAGCATTGCTGTGTTCACAACAGCAAGCTTCAGCCAGGCATACTCTAGGAAGCCTGTGCTAAGAAACTTGCTTAATTCTTGCAAAATTCTTGGATCCATCTGGCTGGTGCCTTCAAGGCCTTCATTTTTAGGAATATTAAATTTAACCATAAATGAAAATAATAAAAAAGCCAAGAACGTTAGTGGAGAACTTGATGTTCTTTCTTCTCTCCCTCTCATTAGTTCTTCATTGTACAGTAGACACTGTATTATCTAATATATCTATTCTTTTTGAGGATGGCATCTTCCTGCAAAGAAGCATAGTGTAATGCATAAGGAATTAGAAGGAGATCATGGAATTTGGGTTCAGTCACATTCTTTTCCACAGTTTCATTATGTGATCTAGACAATCCCTTTTGCATCCGTAAGTTTTTTGTTTGCAAGCTGTAAATTAAAGGAAATGGTATTAACTCCCTTTTGAGATTAATATGAGTAGTCCTTTAGGTCAACTCAGAATGGCTGCATAAGGACTTGGAGTTTGGTTCTGTTTGGAGCTCTGGTATGAATTTGTAGTAGCTATGATGACATCTGATTTACAGACCAAGTTACAATAGTCACACTGATGTCTGATGATCTGTCTTTTACAGATAGAGTGTTCTTTAGCATGTCCAGTGGATGACTTGCCCACAGTCATGCAGTTGAACTAGAATGTAGGTTTCCATTACTGGAATATATGTATTCTGACTGTGGGTATGGAATTACAATCTCTCAGTATCTTTAAAACTAATTCATTAGAAAAAGGTCCACTCCCAGTGCCTTCAAAAGTGGGAGAGGATCTTTTTCTAGTGAATGAGATAAGAGGGCAGAGAACCCTGTGAACAGGCTTCTGATTGGTATAAATACACCCCAATTAACCAAGGCCTTGGGCATCTGGTTCTTCACATGTGGTTGTGCCACACCACTGGCATTCAGGAAACTTTAATTGTAATGAAACGTGTACCCAGGAACCAGTGGAGCAGAGGAGAAGTCTGTCAGCATTGAATTGTGTGACACAGTATGTTTAAAGGGTATACTCTTGTGTGATTTTGTATACGGGACAGAAACTGGCTGCCTGTCTCCATCTGTCCTGTATTTTTTTTAAAGATATTGAAAACTATTAGAAATGAAGACAAGTATATTCCCTAGAAAAATAAATTGTAAGAATCCATTTGTATAAAATGTGTGGGGTGTGGTGGTTGTTTTGGGTTTTTTAAAATCAATGAGCAACTTAGAAAACAAAGTGACCACCTTGCAGGAGAGCTCCCTGTGTGTGTGTGATGTTGGATAAGCACTTGGTATTTCTGGCACCTGCACAAAAGTGGAAATAGTGTGGTTCCTTTATTGTTCATTAAATTGACTGATAAAGTTCTAATGATATTAACTAGCCCAAACAGTGCAAAATTCATGATGCTATTTTTCCTGCTATTGAATATAAATGTGACAGCGTGATGATACCTGGCACCAGTCTTAATGCTGGCTCCATAAAGCAGCCTTCCAGGAAGGAGAGAGCAAGGTATCCTTGACTGCAGGAGGAGGAAAGATCTGCCAGGCTACATTTATGACCTTTGTAAGAATAACTTTTTTTCAGATCTGTATTGTAGAGGTCTTGACCATCTCATCTGCAAGAACTGAGGAGGAAACTGGGTTCACATTTACATGAGTCTGTGTGCCTGCTCTCTGGAGTCTGTGATGAACCATTGTATAGTCTGGTGGAGCGTGCTAATGGGCCAGGAAACCTCTTTTATTCCTGCTGTTTAATAACTGTTCTCAATTGCCTTGTAAAAAAATAATCATCACAGAAGACTCTGAAAACGGCAAGGAGTGGCCTCATGGCTAGTGGGCTTTTTAGCTGCAGAAGACCTTTAGGGATGAGCTTTTTGAGGTCTTCTTGCTAGTTGGATGTGGTCTGGACTGAAGTTTCTCAGGAGAGCATTGGTGGGTGCACACTGTTCTCCACTGCATTGCAGGTCAGTGATGAGCGCCTTGTGATCTCATCCATAGCTGAAATGAAGACTGCCTGCAGCACCTAGTGTAGTGCATGAAGTGCAGAGTAGAGAAATCTTTCCACTTGCTTCATTGGGGCACTTAGATCCTTATTGTGGGGATGCAAATTATTTCTAGAGATGATAATTTGTCTCTCTTCCTACCCACTCTAAAACTGGGCTGAATGAATTGAGCATAGTTTATTTTTTAATCTAGTAAAAATTGTTACAGCCCTTAGCAGCTCTGTCTTAACATGGGGAACATGGAGAGGAGTTAGGTGGGAAGAGGCATAGCCTCCAAGGGTCCCTTTCACTTGCTGGTGCTCAAGTTACTGTCGTCTTGGTAAGAAAGAGAACCAAACTACCCTAGTTCATGCCTTCTAGACAAAGTTTATGACTTTGAAAAGTGAGTATGTTTTGACTTGTGTAAGACATTGATGGGGGAATCTTGCCATAGCTGTATGGGGGCTTGAATAGCTTCATTAATTGCAGCTTTGTACTAGTCTGTTCCATTCAAAATGATGAGTCAAGTCATGGAAAATCAATAGGGTTATTAATTTGTCTTTCAGAGCTTTTTCTGAAGATTCTCTTTGCATTAGTCTTCTTAAAAAGATATCAGAAGCGTGTTTTATGCCAAGGCTTCTGCTGTCAGGTTGATGAAAATTTGGAGTGTTTCCTCCCCTCCCTGCCCTCCAATTATTGACTCCCACTCTGACATTTTCCAGGAAGGGCTCTTCTATTCTTGATTCAGAAGGCTCTTTAGAACAGTTTGGGACCAGGAGGAGGGAAAATTAGGAAGACACTTGGAAGGGAAAGGGTTAGGGGATTGCTCTTGCTTGGAAGGGGAGAAGTGGATTTTTAATGCTAGTTTTTTTGTGGGTTTTGTTTTTAAAAAGATACTAGCCCATTCTGTTCCTAGTTTTCTGTTCTGTACTCAGAAAAATACTTAAACATTTCAGATTTCTTTTCACATGCTCTGCTGAGAAAAGGCAAATGAAAAAAATCAAAGGAAACTATCAAATCTTAGTAATTTTTTTCTTATTGGGTGGACAGTGTGAGACAGAAGTCAACATTGTATAAAATAGTGTAAAATTCATAGGCCAATACCTGTTGTTTTCCCATTTGAAAAGTAGTTCTATCTTATATTTGTTGGAAGAGCCTCATAAGCTGTCAAAATTAATTAAATTTGTCATTCAAGTGCTAATTGGTAGGATAATTTCCTGTGGGTAGGCATTTGCAAAATGAAGCAGTGGTGGAACTTTGAAGGCCAGAGGGAAGCTAAGTACTTAGAAAGTTGCTTTGAGATGTACAGTGAATAGAAACGTAACAGAGATGTTCTGTCCCCATTTCCCTTTGTTATTGCCCCCCTCGTCTCTCCCAACTACTGCAGGAATCTCTTTTAGATTTAGTGACAAACAATTTTGAGATGAGTTCGTTCAAGATCCAACTTGCCTACACCTTTCCTTTTGGATGGAGGTGTCCATGAAAAGATTGCCACAGGCCAAGAAAAAAAAAAAAGAAACTTTAAGTGTGAATGTGATGCAAACTCTTTAGGCAAGTTTGTGTCTGTCTTTACATCAATTTCCCCCTTGGAAAATGTTGGTCTGTTGTTACAAGTAATCATCTTCATGTTTCTGTACATGGGAAAAAACAAATCCAATGCTGCTGTTGTTTCATTTGCTAACATTTTTTAAAATATGGAACTTTTGTTTAATGTTAAACAAAAGATTATAGAAGTTTTATTGGTTAGGAATAAAGTCAAATCAACGAGTCCCTCTTATATCATCTAATGACTTAATATTTGCAGTAGTAAAATAGTAAAAATGATTAGCTACCTTTTGGGGTAAAATGACAAACAATTCTATTCTCATTTGTGCACAGGCTTCTCAAGAAAATATTTTTTAAAGCTCTGGGTTATATCCAGAGGTATTTAATAGGGAATATGAAATGCTTGATCTCTCTTTGACTTCAAGTTTCATTGCCGGCCTTCTGCCAGTAACAGGGCTGGTACAGAGCACAATGGAATGCCAAGCCTGGAATACAAATAGAAGAGAATCTCCTAAAAGTCCTTGTTTCTTCTTGTTTGCTTTTGTTATGTCAAAGATTAGAAAGAGGAAAACATAGACGTTGTCTGGGTCAAGCTGAACTGCAGCCCAAGGACACAGCCCTTTCAAAACATTATTGAGAAGCCTAAATATCCTCCAGATAGTTGCCTGGTGTTGTTGAGAGTCTGGTGTTGGATACCAGTCTTTGGTAAATCCACCACAGGAGACTGCAGAGTTGTTCTGTTGACCAGAGAAGATGTAAACATTCAGAGTTGAAAGCTTGTGCTGTACTGAAAGCTACCTCTTGGCTTCAGTGTTTCTCTTTTTCTTCTGCAACTACTCCTTTTTCAAGTTCCTATCTATAATAGCTCATCTGCTGTCAGAATTCTTAGACACAAACCTTTCATGTACATCCAGATATCCAGATCTACATTTCTTGTAGTGGAGCCATTCTGTGTCATGCAAGGAGTGCTGCTACTTAGGCTACATGAAGAATTTTTCAGTCTGTTAAGTGATCTTCACAGTTACATATTCAGTAAAACATGATGCCTGAATGTGCAGCCGTTCCTAGTAAAGAATCAAGAGTTTATGGAAGATTTCACATCAGCTACCATAATTGTTCCTGTGAAGCTAACAAAGTGGATTTTTCTTACTGTAATTTCCAGTTGGTGGGGAATTGGCGTTAAGGTTTGGATTTTTGAATTATTTATTTAAAGTAGTTTTCTGTGCATAGATATTGGAACTCTTTCTTTTGCATGTGTTGGTGATGTACTGGTGTAAGGTGTGGGAGGCTGGGGAAGTGTTGGCAGCATACATGCCCAGGGGAGGCTGGATATCCTGGTGCAAACTGGTGGTTCTGGTTTTGAATGCAGAGTTAATGCTTTGCAATGGAAAATCCAAGCAACACACAATACCATGAGAACAGGTGCAGGGTTATAAGGACTTGAGTGCATTTTGATGCCCCATCCCCTAAACAGCTTCAGCAGGTAACCACTAGCTGTGTTCAAATAAGGGATGCCATAAACAAATACATTGACTGCGTTCTGCATTGACAGGCTTCTGTGCTTCAAAGGGGGGGTTGTTTCTGGATTCATTTAAAATGAGAGATCTGTAGCCTATCCCCTGATTAACTCTAAGAGACTCTTCAGGTTCCAGTCCTTTCCTTTAATAAGATGATGCAGATCTTCACTGCCTTGCTGACAGTCCAGGTTTTGCCATTCCTGGGCTCTCTGGCTGTCTGAGTACCTGAGCCTGTAAATGGAGAAGAGCTTGGGAGTAGTACCTGAAATAGATTTGATTCTGAGAAATTTCCTTGTTTAATAAAGCAGGCTCATGCTCAGGCTCCTATGTGTATGCGTGTGAAGGGGCTGTCACCTTACAATCAGCATAGTTCTTATCAACATAAGCATAGTTTGTTGAAATCCTCCAGACTCTAAATGGCTTCTGTAAAACACTTCCCACCTGTTTCATCTTCATCAGTTATTTCATGTTTGCCTTACAAAGCTTTTTAGAGGCTCCTTGAGGAAACAGGATGAGAAATCAGTCACTGGAAAGTCAGCTAAGATTCTAACTTCTCTTGACATGTTGCCTAGTGTAGAATGGCCTTGGGATCATGCCTTCATTCCTGTTAAACTTTTTTATGCTGTGTCAAACTTGCTGCTTGGATGATCTTTTAATATTATAATTATAAATAAAACACTGTGAAGTTCCTTACAGAAAGAATAAAAACCAAGGCTCCCTCTGGAAATACTTAGAGTAACGTGAGCCATAATAACAAGTGAAACACACCTAACCCATGGAACTGAGGATAATCCTCAATGCCAAGGTGAGCATCAGGAAGATTTGGGAAGGTGCACAAGGAGCGGGAAAAATCATTCCCACCTTGCAGAGGAATGAAGGGGATAGAGGCTGCAGGCAGGATGAATGTGTGTGTGAGGGGGAGGATTAGTATGTCCAGAGTAGTGGCTGGGCCAGGATGGGAATATGGGGAGCTTGAATTCAAAGTGAAACCAGACACTGGTCAAGGCAGAGGGGTGGTCACCACAGTGTAAAAGGAAGAGCTAATACACGCATGAGAAAGCTGCAGGACGCTTGCTGTCAGAGCTCTGCTGAGGTGATGTTTTGGAGCTGGGGCTTGTTGAGTCTGTTCCCATGTGTGCTCAACCCCTGCCCCAATGAGGTGTTGGCTGTACTGCACTTGTGAAGGGGCACGCTTGCGTAGCTCCCTGTCTTTTAAGCTGAGCCATAGAGGGGCTAAAAGAGTTATCATGTTGTGCTTTAGGTATGTTAAGATACTTGAGTAGTTTCATGATCAGCAAGTTTAAGCTAATGCCCTAATCACTAGATCATCCTAGCCCCACAAATTGTCTTCTGATGCTGTGTAAAATGACACATATGCATGGGCGCACGTAGGTGTTCAAGGTGCATTAGGTAACAGGTTACTCTCTTAAAAATTAAATCTCTTCTGTATTTGAAAGCTGACGGCACTGCTTGAGTCTCTGGAAATACTGGAGGCAGGAGATTTGTGAAAACTGTTCTCTGTATGTTCAGGGTATTTGACTTGAAATAAGCCCAACTTTTGCTCCAGAGAGCCAAGAGGCTTTTTATCTAGGCTATGCTGCAAGGGTGAGACAACAGCCAGGCCTGGCCAGCTTCATGACTGACTGTGCAAAAAGTTCTGTCCCCTGCTTCTCCCAAGGGGCAACAAGGTTGAGCATATCTTTGGGGAATTCACTCTTTGCATTCTGCAGGGATTATTAAGTACGTCAGATGCACATACTGCTACTGAAGGATGCCTCATGCCCTGTTAAGGAAAGCTACTTGTGTGCTCTGGGTGATGCAGTGGGTTCATTAAACCTCAATGCTGGATCCTCTTAACCTCAAAAGAATAATCCCTTTCTAGCAAGCCATCAGTTCAGTCTGTGTAGTCAGCAGAAAGCAACAGTTTTCCAGTGCTAGGAGGGACGGGGGGAGGAAGTCTGCTTCCCCACTCAGTGCCGGGAACAAAGTGACTTCCCAGGAACAGATGATGCCATTCTTTTCTTTCCAGCTCAGTTTCTAACAAAGTGCATCTCCTGAGGCCACCTCATCATACCCTTAGGTATCTTTTGAAGTATATTTTGTTCTCTGAAGTAACCAATTTAAGGGAAGTAGAACTTCATGAATGTCTGTTACTTGCAGGAGCATTTACTGTGCGTTTTCGTAAAAGGATTTAAAGAAATGAGAGGAAATGTGGCTTTGGGAAGCTGGGTAAAACAAAGGCAGGTGCTAACTTCAGAAATGTTTGTCTGATATTGGATAGGGCAAGATGCGTGCAGGCTTGTCCTGTTGACTTTAGGGAGCAATGATGAAGGAACTCAGCTTCTGTTCTGAGAAACAGAAGGAAGTTTTGTTGGGTTTGCAAGGGCAATACCTGGCAGCTATGTCTGTGTTCACGGCCAAGATGCAGTAGTGCAGTCATGACCTCAGTGAAGGGGGAATTGAGTTCCCAAGCTGAAGATCCATGAGTACATTAACTTTGCTTTGTTCTGGTAGGCAGGAGGGGAGAGTATGAACTTTGAGAAGTAGCAAGATAGATGCTTTCAAAAGTCGGTGAAGACAGTGAAGCAGCAATCTCTTCAGCTCTGCCAAAAATAATTCCAGCCCTTATCGTCCAACTCTTAATATTGTCTTTAGCCCATCTAGAGGACAGCAGTAATAACAACATTAAAGAACCCAGATGTAGTTCAGAGCTTAGTTCAGACCGTTGTGATGTTCACGTGTAGTAATTCAGTGCAAGACTGACCCCAAGATAGCAGTGTGTCATCTTTCTTCTCCTAATTGCTTTTCTTAGCCCTACTCACAGCTGTTACTGTGGCACTTTGCCACTGGCTCCCTTCTGAGTTGGTGTGGCTGCAGTGCAGGTTTCACTGCTGCCAGTGAGTCCACAGGAGAAATTTGCCATCCTAAAACAGTTAGCTGTCACGTTTGTGTTTGTTTCAAATGTCAGTGTTAGACTGTCTGGTGACTTCCTGCGTTGCCAATGTCTGTTTGCCTCCCCTTGAAGAGAAGCTGGACATTGAGGTTTTTAACGTTGTCTATTCTCTTGCCCATCTCATTATTTTTCCACACTCTTCAGCCAACCTAATGCCATTGTTTTTTGTTGTTTGTTTGTTTTTTGTTTGTTTTTTTTACATGTTTGTTTTGCAGGAGTATATTGATGCTCATCCAGAAACCATTATCCTGGACCCTCTCCCGGCTATTCGTACACTTCTGGACCGATCCAAGTCCTATGAGCTAATTCGGCAAATAGAGGCATACATGCAAGGTAGGCTAATACCTGCTCTCCCTGAAGGCTTTTATTGTGACTAGAGAAGGAAGTAGCTGGCTTTTGGAGGCTGGATGTGAGGTCTGAAAAAAGTTACATCTGGGGTTTGGGCCCCTTGCATTCTCTCTCTCCATGGGAGCTCAAACACTGAAGCATTCCTGTGTCACGGGATTGCCCTCTGGAATCCTGTGCTCTTCTTTTTCCATGTACACAAAGACGATTTGCATCTGGTTAAAAAAAAAAAGATGTGGATTTAATAGGAAGCATGTTTACTACAATGAGCACTTCCAGAAATCTTCCGGAAAATATTGTCTTTTTGTGCATGTTGGTAAATTGAAATGAGTGTACAAACTTAGCAGCTTGTCAGAAGAATACTGAGGCCTGAATTTGAAGGAGATTTATGGAAGAAGAAAAATTTATTTTGGAAAGACCTGGAAGAAACTAAGTTGTAAGTAGAGCTAAGATCTTTAGGAAGCACTGGAAACCTATTGGACAAGTTAATTTGCTAGGAGGAACATAAATGCCATTCTGATGTTGTCTACTTACCTGACATAGACTGTTATCTTTAATTTGCACTATTTAAGCCATGCCTTTTCAACCTGAGTAAGTCTAGTATCTTACCATTTTAACCATTGTAACTGTTGGGTTAAGTTAGTCTTTCATTCCCTTTCTACTTCTGTAACTGTCACATTCTTGAAACATTTATTGGCTTTCGAGTTTAAATATAGAGTAGCTCTTGAAGTAACTTTCCTATGTTAGGTGGCTATACTTGAGGGAAATTGCATTACTAAACTGTATTTTAATGGGGCGTTACTGGAATTACTGTTGTAATTCTTATCACTATGTCGATGAACAGAAAAGAAGCTCATCAATTTGTATATTTTTATAACTGTGGATTTATAGACATACTGTTTGTAACTGACCTACCTGGCCCCATCAGCAGTGTCTTTATGTAAAAATAAGACTAATAATTCTCAGCACTCTCCCATGTCTTTTGGAATCTCTTTAGGAGAAAATGTTCAATTAGTTTAAAAGGATTTTTTTTTGTAGTGGTTCTTGCTGTTTGTGAGTGGGAGAGTGGTGCTGAGGAAAACCTGTCCTCTGAGAAAGTGGTTGGGATTTTGTTCTAGCAGTGGAGAGATTCAGTAGGGTGTTGGGTTTTGTTTTTTTCTTTTTTTTTAAATTGCTATCAGTACTACTATTGTTATCTCTATGAGAACAATGTGTTTAGGAGAGCATCCAGTTTTTGCAAGTTTGTCTTGCACATAATTTGGCCTCCTCTAGTCAACCTAATGAGAAGAAGGAATACATGCCTAAGGAGGAAGAGGAAAAAAGTAGGTTTGTGTTTAGATAAAATTGGCACCTTAAAGAGAAGCTGTTAATAAAGTTGAGGAATGAGGTAAGGAAAAGCTTCACCTGGCTACTGCCGTGTTAGGTGACTCTGTTCCTGTGTCCATGCCGCCACCCCCATCGTATTTCTTTCTCATCATCAGAAATACCATGACAGAGACCTTGAACCAACTTTGTATTTAGCAGGGGAAATCTCAGGGGAGCTGAGTAATTGGCTAACTTCTCGTTCCAGCCTAAGTAGATCAGCCTGTGTATTCCCACACATAATGATCTGTAGTGAGAAAAAAGTTACATCCCTCTAGACAGTGTTCTGGTATTTTCCCCCTCCTTGTTTTCACCTGCTAAATTGTGTTTTCTGCTTTGCAGCTGTCATGTCATATCTCAAGACCATGAGCACTAGAAAACTCTTAACAAGAAGTAATGCGTCCGTGAATAGTATGAGGTCTTAGAAACCACATCTTTTTTGTTCTGGAATTTTAAAATGGAAGTCACTAACAAGAAAATAGTATTTATAGTCTTTAGGTGTTACTAGGGAGCTCAGTTTATCACAGGATACAAAATTGATGTGATGGATAAAATTCAGTGCAAGAGATTATCTGTTTCAAAGGAATTCTGTAAACTCTGGAGGATTGAGTATGTGTGTAAGGAGAAATCTTCTGCTGTTGAAAGTCCTTCAAAAGAAAATTCAGTGCTTGTTTACGGAACAGTTTTGAATTCAGGGGATCATTACCTCTATTTGAATTGTGTCTTAAAGCAACTACAAATGAAGTATAGTCTTTATTTATGATCTTCAGTTTATACTTCTTTTTATCTCTGTAGACCTTACAAGAACTGTACAACTTAAGACTTGCACTGGCTGAGTTAGAGGGAAGATGGCCACATGCTCTGCTGTCTGCAGTTTGTACAGTGCACACGCCTTTGAAAGTGGCAGATGTTACTGAGGTGTCTGCATTCTACTGTAGTGGGACCCCATGTTCTAGAAACGGCTAGCTTTTAAATGCAGTTATCTTTCAGATGTCCAAATTAATGCCTTAACTGTCCTTTTTACCATGAATTCTCCATGCTTCTGAAAAAGGGAATCCTTATTTGAAGTGTCTAAAACTAGGCATCTGGATATTGTTAGGCTTTCTGAAAGTCCTGTAACTTGGTCTTCATTGAGTCAAGTGTCTGAGTGAAAGTTTGATCCAGCCTCATAAGAATGGATTGGATAGACACTTTGTGGCACATTCCTTGTCTGTTCTACCACAGTCTGTGGCCACTAAAGGAACTGATGTGGAGGAGAACTGGTAACTAGGCAAGAGTTGTATGTGTAGTCTGAGGGAAAGCACAGGGTTGAACCTGGACTTTCTATGTCCTAGACCAACATTGCAACCACTCAGTCCTTGTGGAAATAAAAGATTCACAGATTTGCAGAGTTGTTGAGGTTGGAATAGACCTCCTGAGATCATATAGTCCATTTCCCTGTTCAAAGTAGGATCCTCTAGAGCAGGTTCCCCAGGGCCGTGTCCTGTTGGGTTTTGTGTATCTCCATGGATGGAGACTGCACAACCTCTCAGGACAATCTACTCCAGGATTCACCTTGAACTTGGTGTGCCAGCATGCAACTAGCAGTTGCTGATGTGACTTGCAGAGATTGTTATTTTCTTTGATATAGATAGTGATATCTCCCTTGTAAGGAAGTGGGACTCTTGTCTGGAAGAAAAAAACAAAACAAAACTTTAAGAGATATTTTAGCATTGATTTTAATGGATTCTTTTTTGGAAGCAATAGTCCAGCCAGGGCTGTGACTTCCTCTTTTTCCTGTTCTCTGTTATTTTGAGTGCAAGCTCTAAAAGAACTAGTCATTCTGAAACCTTCACTTCTGAGCCTTTTAAAAAAGTTTTGAAAAAATAAAGGTTGCATTCCCAACTTGTGTCCTACATAGCTGGCAGATCTGTCTTGAAATAAAAAATTGTTGAGTAGATGTTCTGATATAGTAGTTGAGTTCTCTCAGCAGCTGTATTGCTTTGTTTACTTATCTGTGAAGAAATGCTTCTGGTATAAAACTGCTCCAGATCAGGTTCTGTGATATTAGGAGCATTATTTTGTGGAAATTTCAGTATATGAGATGCTGTTGCTCCTGCGTGCTCTCCTTTTTGATTTTGGGGAATATTACAGAACAGATCACAGTGTCCTCCTCTTTTCCTTAGATATCTTTTTATCAGATTCTGTCTGTCTTAGAAATACTCCTTGAACAGCTGCATGTATCTTTTGTGACTCTGAGAGACTCAGCATGATGTAATGGGTAAGGCACTTGATATGAGGCTCAGGGTTACCTGCTTGGTGCTGGTTTTGACTTGCTTTGGACCCAGCACCTGTGTGTCTCTTTCTTCTCTTGACACATGGCTGCCCGTCTCTTCCCTTTAGGTGCCACATTTTTCAGGGTGGGAACCTCTTTTCCAGATATACATACACATATTTTGGTATAGTGAATCTCTGATGCCAAGCTGTCTAGGTAGATATTGTTTTAACAGAAATTGTAGGCCTGTTGTTGAGTAGAAAACTAGGTATTTATAATTCAATGCCAAAGTGGGTAGCCAGGTTTTATTTTTTGGAAGTTATAGGACATGTGCAGTGCTGGAGTGGTACATACACAGAACTTCTCAAAATCAGGCCACCCAGTTAAAAATGCCTGAAAATAGCTGTATATACATAGCTCTAGGCATTCACTTTTTGAAACTGTCACCTCTACTCTCTGTGGCCTACTTTTCTTAGCAGTTTTGGTCAGAGAGGAGGGAGAATAGTCACATAGGTCAACTTCAGGCACCTCTACTGTGTTTGGAGCTCTTATTGCAATGAAAAAAAGAATCAGATTTTAATGTAA
>VYZX01000054.1:121368-369902 GCA_013401335.1 Brachypteracias leptosomus
TGTTTTTGTAGGGTCATTATCAGCAAAGCATCTAAGTTAGAGGGCTGATGTTACCTACTGCAAATAGCCATGCCAGGTTTTGGTTACAAAAGTCTTGCTTGTTGATAGTATGCTCTCTTTCCATCAAGAATGCATGCAAACAGATGTCTCATTACCTTACTCCAGTTGTGGTGCATATTCACTCACTGCAGTTTAATTTCTGTCTGAAAACTAGTGTACACACATGGAGAGAAGTAATTGGAATGGAATTAATATTTTCTGTGACTGGAAGGAGTTTGTCTGAAGTGCTTCAGCACATGGGCATGTTACACATGGCAGCGCTCTGTCCCCCAGCTGTCAGCCCTTCTCTGTCAAACTGGAAAGACTCTGGGACTTTTGATCCAGGGAAGTGTCACTTAACATTTTTCTCATAAAAGCTCATTCATTCATTCATTCATCTATGAAGGGTTGAAAAAGGGACATGGATATGTTGGTGTTATGGTAAACAAGCCCTGGCTTTGAAATTTTAAGTAGACAACTGCTTCCAAAGGACTAATCCTATCCTGAGAGAGGTGTCAGGAAAAGAAAGCAGGAAGCCCCAGAGGAAACCTGGAATCTCCTCTCTTGTACTGTTGCTTGCTTTTGTTAAGGTAGTTTACAAAAGGATTTTCTAAGGTAAGAATGTTGAAAGTTAGCCATTTCATAAACAGAAAATATAAACTCCCCTTCTCCCTCTTCTCAGGTTTTCATTATTTTGAGCTGTCAGCTCTACCCTAGTGTAGGTAGGAGGGACCAGAGAGCCAGGATCCCCTGCAGAAATGATGAGCACAGTCCCTGTTCTCCCAGTGAGGAGTGGCAGTCTTCTGCCCTGCTGCCTCTGGTGTGCCTTACATCACCTTGATACTGTTCCAGCTGACTTTGCAGTCCAAAACAAAGCCCAGAGAATAATATAGAACACATTTTTATCATTTGGTGTCACACTGTGTCAGCCCGAACTTCTTGAACCAGCAAACAGTCTTCATCTTTGATCCTAGTAGTCTTGATGGTCACTGAGCTTTCAAAATAAGCCTGCCTTTAAAGTTCAGATGTTACTTTTGGGTAAAATTAGGCTTAATCTTTAAATCTTGTGTGTTTTTGTGGCCGGAGATGGTGAATCTCCATCCCACTTTCAGTATCCTTTGCTTATCTGAATCTGAATAGAAACAAGACTGGACCATTTATTGCATACCAGCATTGGAAATTTCTGGTGTACATCTACATGCATAATTTCAAATCATTTCTGTACTTGATTAAGATGAAAACATAGAAAACTTTATAGCAGTTTAAGCAAGAACTTCTCTAAATTTTGTGTTTGGGACTTGGGTGGATCTGAAGAATGACCAAATCTGCTTTTATGGGATAAAGATACAAGCCATGACTACACTCCATTGTCATGGGACATTCCTAAGGCCTCTCCGGTTTGGGTTTTAAGAACATGGATTAATTCTTGAGGATTATGTCTCTCTAGAATTAGGAAAGGAGGAGCAGGGATTTTTTTGTGATGGGGAAGTCTTCACTGAATAAACAGGATGCTTTAAATTCCAGCACAGTTGTGTTTCAAGTTATACTGATCCTCTTGAGCAGAAATTTCCTTGGCTGGCCTACAACAACAGAAGATACTTCCAAATATCTGGGTGCTAGAAAAAATAAGGAATGAACAATGAAAGATAAACTGCTCACAGTAGCAATGTAAAACTTAACTGGGAATACTTTTTGCAACAAGTGACTTTCTACTCATATTGTCGTAAGATCAGATGTCAGGAAATAAGTCTTGAAAAATAGGACCTTTCATATGATTATACCAGATCTTAGCTGGTAGAACATTATTCCAGTTCTGGTGTGATATGTTCATGTCACTTTTGCTGCTGAAGAAGCAGTTTATCTGAAGATGTCTTAGAGTAGTCTAGCATAGATAAGAAGAGTAGCAACAATCACATTTCCTCAGACAAGTGCCTAGCCAACATGTGAGACACCTGGTTAGTTTCTAATCTCTTCTCATGAAAAGTCCAGCAGGACCTTAAGGCTTTATCAGGGTCTCGTGGGGTCAGCTGATGATGACAGTACCTGAAAGGCCCATGAAGAGGATGCTTTCCTTTACCAGGACCACTAACATCCAGTTTAAAAGCACTATTGGCTCCTGTTTCACATATCTGCTGGCTTTGTGCAACTGTTACGACATCTGAGTGTATCAGCAAAGAAATTACTGAGAGGTTGAGTGCCTTTATGTTCCTTGATGCCAGTAGTTCTTCCTCATGAATTTTCCAAGTGGCCTTCTCAAGTTAGAGTGGAAGAGGCTGCAAGTGTAAAGATTGATGAGAGTGACTTGAGATGATCTGAGTTTCTTATATAGTTATGTGGAACCAATCCTCTATGGAGAGTTGCTTGATAGTCTTCCTAGGCAAGGTCATTTACTTGTCATCGTTATTTGGTACACTATACCACTAACATCTGGCTTTTCTTCATGTTTGGGGTACCCTTCTTACGGTAGTGGTTGGGGAGTGCTGGTGTTTTTCTGATGTTTAGATGCTGTATGTGGGGTTGAAATAGATCCAAATGCATCCATAGGCTGGTATGACTATATGGAGATAGCTCTTCTGAAGTGTCAGTAATTGCAGTTCAGGTCACTATGCTGCATTTGTGTAAAGGAAACAAAACTGATTCTTCAGGATACAGCTTAGCTCCATGAAAACAGAAGGGTGCTGTGCTGAGAAGAAAGATAGTGTTACAGGCATATGTTGTATCCTTTCATACCCTGTTTGGTGGCCAAGGTGTACATGGAGTGTGTTTCAGACCTCACTACATTTGTAGGGAAATACACAATGTATTTAGTTCTGTACACTGAGAATGAACCACTACTTGTCAAAATGGGTTAAAATAGTCTGAATAGCAGAAATTGTGTGTCCCCCAAATGGCACTTGTGGCCATGTTGCTCCAGTTGCCTTCAGGTCTTCTGGCCTATTAGACTTCTTTGAAGCTGTCAGCTAGAGATTGGATAGTGAGAGACAAAGTCAGCACATTGAAATAACTTTAAAAAAATCACTCCTCAGAGGGCAGATGTTAAGTAAACTGAAGCATCAGAAAGTACAAGACACAGACCAAAGACAGAGAGATAAATAAATGGCTTCAGTGTTGCAACTCAAGCATCCCATACTAGTGGCATTCCAGAACACTTTATTAATAACTCTGGAAAAGTTGGATGAATACAGGATGGCAAATTTTTCAGATAAGTCCAAATTGTTTAGATTTTTCCAGGCAATAGGAGACAGCAGTATCAGATGAGTCTATCAAAAGTCAATGAGGAGTCAGCATGATGATAAGATCCAGTTTATTGCAGTCTCTTGGGCTCATAAAGAAATAATATGGACACCTCATGCATTGTTAACTTCTACATTGACTCACTGCTCAGGAAAGAACTCAGTGTCACATTGGGTAGCTCGCTGGAAACTTCTGCCCCCTCTGCCTCAGTAGGCAAAAGAGGACGTGCCAACAGAACCAAACAAAATGATGATGATGGCCAAAAATAGCATTGAAGATACTGAGCATACAGTTATGGAATTAAACTGCGTGCGTTCCCCCTAATGCTGTTTTTAGTTCTGCTTTCCTGAATTTAAAAATGAACATTAGAAATGAAAGAGATCCTGGAGAAAAGGGACCTAGTTGGTGCCAAGAGATGGCCACACAAGGGGAGAGTGAGATCAACCTGGGGCTAGCAGAGATGGAACAAAACCTGAACAAACAAAATACGAATAAATGGAAAAACATTCTCCTTTCTCTCTTTCCTACTACATCAAAGTAGAGTTCCACTGAAAATCCATGCAGTTGCCATAAAATGTCAACCAAGATCATAGATGAACTGAAAAAGGTAGGAAACTTTCACAGGTAGATTTAAAAGATATACAAACCATTGTGGTTGGAGTGTGTGGTACTGACTGGTGGATGTTAGAAAGAAACTCCATTTATGAGCTCTGAGCTCCGTAACTTGGGACATGTTGGGTGACAATATGTATTCCTTTTCTTCTGATTTGAAATTCACTGCCAAGTAGCAGAATTGGAGATGGCACAGTGTCAGCTGAACTGTACCCTCATTTGGTTTGATAATTCCTGTGTTCATTTCTCATCTCCCAGGAAGCAGGAATGCCTGAAACTGCGGTGATGATTTAAAGCACTTTCTAGTTCTATATAACTTTTAAACCTGGCATGAGTAGTAACATTTTGGCACTTTTACCATCTTATGAATAAAGTCTTGGGATTTTTATATTAATTATTATGACCATGCCACATGGTAAACAAGAACTTGAAATACAGCCTGACATGTTAAAGCTGTTATTCTTTCAGAAATATGTCTGGATTATATGATTATGACTGTTTTTTCTTCAGTAGCTTTCTTCCACTATATTAAAGCCCACACAAGACTCTGTAGAGTGAGGCAAGGGAGTGTGCATGAGGGGACAGAACTGTGGCACTGAGAGGCTGGCACTCCTGATACATGACAGAGACTTAATGGTACTGAACACCCTTGGAGAAGTTTGATAGCTCTTGTTCTACTAGAAGATCAAGGAGGTCATCCTCCAGATCATGGGGAGGGACAGGGTGTTATTTAGCACACTGGGACTTTTCAAATTCTAAAACTTTTAGTTTCACTTCCTTCCTTGATGCCTGGAAAAATCATGAGGAAGACTGGTTGCAAAATTATCTCCCATGTACATATGAAAGTGATTGAACAGTTGATGTTTCACAGGTCTTGCCCTCCTGCCCACCCTGACAAGCCTGCTCTATGATGAGAATAGCTGCAGCTTTTCCCCCTTGCTACATCTCAGCTACCAGTCTCTTTAGTGTTTCCTGGGACAAGGAGGGAAGCGAGCACTGAGCTGTTACTGAGCGTGTTTACTTTAGGTGTGACACTGGGATTCCTACACAAGGGGAGTGTTCATATTCCAGCTCCTTAATCAGCTTGAGAATGCCATGGAGGTACTTGCACTGTCTCGGAGTGCCAGTGAGCAGCCAGAGTGAAATCTAATCTAGAGAGATGAAAAGTGCCAGTCTTGCAAACGTTTGCCCACCATACATCTACTGACAAAGGGTATATCAATATTCTGAACGAGGTCCTTCTTTTGATCAAAGGATGTTAAACATACTATGAAGGTGATGGAAGATGTTAATGTTCAGGAAGAGTTTTGTCCTTTCTGATTTGGATTTTATTAATGTTTGAAGGTCCACTAAGATCTTGGTTGTGTGGGAAAGTTCAGCCTCGCTGAAGCAGTTTCTTCACTTAAAACTGAGAACTTATTCTATCACACCATCTTACTTAGTCACTGCTGTGTTGACAAAATGCCCATCCAGGTAAGTAGTAGGGACACTAAATATCAGTCCCATCTTGTACTAAGTCCTGGTTCATATGTAATACAGTTAATCTATATGCAGAATTGTGGGCAAGGCATAGGTTAATGTGGTGCTGAGATTTTAGGATCTATAAAGCCAGTGCAGTTTCATCTCAGCATACTTGCATTTCTCTGACAGTCCAATTTGACTTGCATTACCTGAAGTTTCCAAAGAAATGCAGCGCACAGAGCCTCAGGGCCGGGAGCCAGGCATTTTTGAGGTTCAGGACCTTGATGACAGCCCTTCTTACTCTCTTGATCTCTAAAATGTCAGCCAAACTCCCTGCTTCACCAGGGGAACCTTTTGAGGGTTAGTCAGTACTTGGGAAGCCCGTGAGCATGCTGTTTGAACACTGCAAGGAGTGGATAAGTATGATAAGAAATTTGGTTGCAAGGCTTGATGTAGAGCTATGGCAAACTAATGGAGTAGTTAAGAACCTCCTGTACTGGAGATTTTAGGAACGAGTTAGATAGACAAACATCTGCTAGTGTTGGTGTTGGGAGCATTTTATCTTGTCAGAATGCAATGGGATTGGGGTAGGTGACTTGGTAACCTTTCCAGACTAGTATTTTCTGATATTGATTGTCCTTCACAATAAAAAACATCAGCTACTGACAACTTGAGCCAGAGAGCTTAACGAAGTCATGCTGAAATGTTAATAAATTGCTGTCCTGTGTGAGGCCAGCACAGAGGGAGACCCATAGCATATATACTTACCTGTACTGGCATGAGGGCTAAGCAGTCCACATAGTCTGCAGCCAGACCTGAGTATGTTTGGCTCTGCTTCCTTACAAAAAGCAGTATGTTTTAGCTGAACGCAGTCTCATTACTCTGGCTACATGACTTCTGGGCCAGAGCTGGCTTCACTCTGCTTCTTTGGGATGTTGAAAGGGGAGCTGTGGGCTGGCTGCACCTGTTTGTGTGGATGAGGCACAGCAGGAGCAAGTATTTGCTCCCTGGTGGAGAAATCTGTGGAATGAGTTTATCACTTGTTTCACAAGGGTGAGGCAGTCGAGTGATGCATTTCTGAATCAGCATGCTCCTCATGCCTTGTGGCATTAGGCAACTACACATTAATTCTAAAGCTATAAATTGCATAATTTGCATAAGATATTAGGCAAAGAAGCACAATGGGACAAATGCTAATTGCTGATTTGGGTATCCTCACAAGCATTTGCTAGGAGGTAAACTGCAGTTACTTGAGTGTGCGGCAATTAGTGTTAGTTTTCTAGAAGAAGTGTATCACCCTGATTTCTTGTGCTGTGTAATTTGCTGATGCTATTGTTGCTCTTGGGGATTGTTTTTTAGTTCCTATTTAAGAAAATATTTTAAGAATCCTGCTAGTTTTGGCAGGAATGCAGATGCAGTTCAGGGGAGGTCCTTCCACCAAGAAAGCTAGCCAGTTTCAATGCACTTTCCTTGTATTTTGCTGCAGGGAAATTAATTCTACCATAAATTCTTTGGCATTCTGTAGATTAGTTCTAGGTTGTCATGCAGGTATACCAGATTGCAGAGAGGTTTTTGTTTGGTTGATTTTTGCTGCCTTTGCAGCACGGTCTGGTGTGAGTTATGGGTGTGTAATCTATGCCAATTTTGATTTTTTTGATATTGCAGTTATCATGAATTTTTACACTGAGTTTCCTATTCAGTTGTTAGACTGACAGTTAGTTAAACTGCTAAATCTGCTATCTAGGTAAACACATTTCAAGAAGTACTACAAAACATTTGCTGGGTTTTGTATTCATTGTGAGTGTTGTGTCTCCCAACACTACCCCACCATGTTTGCATGCCTTCCCATTTTATGAGCTGTTTATTAAATACAGGCAATTCTGTAAGTGTGATGCTTCTCCTCAAGGCTCTGTGCTGTGGGAAAGTAAAATGCCCTAGGCACTAGAGCTGATTGCAGTTGCTTTTGATTTTCAGTATTTTGGAAGGAAACAATGTTAAAAGAGATCAGAAAGTAGATATTTTATTTCCACTGAAGAAATGATCATTTATAATGAACCTAAAAGGGATGCTGGAGAGACTCAGCATTTTTGAGATTTCAGAATTTGGAGAAGAGAGAGGAAAATATCTCTTCCTTTCCTTCCCTTCATCTCCCACTTAAAAGTGGGAGTAAACTCCATAGCTTGCTGGCTAGAGTCCCTGGAAGAAAGGTGACTTGTTCTTTTGGACACCTGCATGAGGTGAGAGTAAAGGAACTTTGCTTTATGCGTCATTGAAATAACATCTTGCTTTCACACCTGTGACAAAAGTGTGAGTCCTGTTGCAGACAGTTTGGCTTCTTCATTTCTTTTGAACTTAGCATTAAGGACTTACTATAGCTGTGAACCAGTTGTATGCAAAAGTAAAACACAAACTGCACTCACCCTGGGAGAGCTGAAGTTACAGGAGAGTCCCATCTAGGAGGGTCTGAGGGCTTGTCTGTATTAGGTAGATGGCTTTTCATTCCTTCCAGTGAATGACAGCTCTAATGTGGATGCTCTTACACAACTTCCTGCGTGGGAGGAGGGATGAAATGTACCTTCAGAAAGAAAGCACTTTTATAATCTAACTGTGCAGGTGTTGGGGCAGGGTTACCATTCCAGATGGTGATTGCACCCCTGGCAGAAAATGCTCCATGGCTGCAGCTCTTTGCAAGTGCACACCTGTCCTGAGCCGAGATCATGCAGCTCTTTGCCTCTTCCCTCCTGCCTTCATCCTTAGGGTGATTATTTTCAAAGACGCTGTTGTGAATTAGGACAAATCCTTTGTGAAATGGGCTGAAGATGTGTAACCAGTGCCATTATTTAAGTGATGAGAGAAGCTTTTAAAGTTATGTAACTGAGTAGCTGAAACAATAGTGGTACCTGTGCCAAACACAGGCATAGGTTGCTCTCTGGAGGCAGATATGGGTGGAGGACCTTACACAGTTGGTTGTTGAAGGTTTGACTGCCTGGGACTGGCTGCATGCACCAGATGCAGTGCTAGTGGCCACCTAAGCTATTGCTGAAGAAGCTTCAGTGAGTGATACACATGTGCCTGTGAGGCTGACTCCATCCCCTCGAAAACAAAAAAGAGAGCTCCTCCTTGGATTTTCTGTGTTAGTTCAGTATCCAGGCTTATCAACATACACAATATAGCCCGGTTTACTGAGTCCCAGCGTGCCTGTTATAGGCACTTCATCATCCAGCTTATTTCAGAAACCCAAGGTGAGCCAGTAGGAAGAACAGTCAGGTTTTCCCCCTTCTCCTCACCTTATTAGAAACAGTTAAGTTAGAAAAGACCCTTGGGATCATAGAATCCAACTGTAAACCTTACTCTGCAAAATCCGTACTAAACCATATCCTTAAGCGCCACATCTTTTAAATACCCCCAGAGATGGGGACTCAACCACTTCCCTGGGCAGCGTGTTCCAATGTTTAACAACCGTTTCAGTGAAGAATTTTTTCCTAATATCCAATCTAAACTACCCCTGGCACAAGTTGAGGCTATTTCCTCTTGTCCTGTCGCTTATTTTTCTGATACAAGCCAGGATGCTGTTGGCCTTCTTGGCCACCACATTGCTGGCTCATATTCAGGTGGCTGTTGACCAACACCCCCAGGTTCTTTTCTGCCAAGCAAATTTCCAGCAACTCTTCCCCAGGCCTGTAGCACACCTAGACATGCACATACTTCTCTGAGTCTGGCAATACTTGTCTTATCTTTCCTATTTATATCTTCAATTTCACAAAGATTTTGTCTTTAAGAAAAAAAAACAGTTATAGTTCTCTATCTAATCCTAAAATCATGGGGTTTTTTTCCTTCTGCTTAATGAATAGCAAAGAATCCTCAAACAGAATTTATCTCCTAAACGGAAATATCCCAAATTTCAGGTATTTTTTTAAGCATGTCAGTTAGTGAATTGCAATGGATCATTAGTGTTTGTTTAGCAGTGAAAATAAAAGCCTGCCTGGAACTGAAGAATAAAACAAATGTGTTTCCTATTGTATTTAATGTGTCTTGTCATATGCAGCTGGTTTTGATCCATTTTCCTTCTGCACTCTCATGCAGTCTTTGTTTTTCATATTATTTTGTCCAAAAGAGTTTCCTTTAATAACTTTCCATACTTGGTTAGACTTCATAGGAGAATTCATTTTTCCTTTTGTAAAGGTAGATCCACATGCCTTGAATGTTTATTCAGGCTTTTAGGGAAGTTTGTTTTCTTTGAAACTTAAACATAAGTAGGCTTCCTCTTCTCCTTTTTAAGTTTAAAAAAACAACGGATTTTTCAAAACGTTTTCTGGTTTGTGCTCCCATGGTGTGATATATTTTTTTTTTCCCTGGTATACTGCAACTTCTAAAGACTATGGTGTTGATGTGTGATTTTAGGACACATAGTACTAATTTAGGAACTGCCCCATCATTATCTTCTTTAGAGCAAGGGTATTGTGGCAGGAAGGTACAGAGAGAGATTTGAAGCTGTTAAAGACAAACCTGTAGAAAATCCACTGTGTTGGGGCTTGAAAGGCTTGATCCTGTTCCAAGCCTTTCTAAAGGTGCCTGGGTAGGTATGAATCTCTCCGTGCCCTTGTTTCTTCATTTCACACCTCTGTCCTTCATCAGTCCTATTTCTTTGATTTGAAACTTCTCTGAGGGAAGTTTCTACCTCTTACCATGTGTTTTGCACAGTGCTTAAAATACTCACCTTCCAATGCCACTTTATTACAAATGATCCTGTGATATAAGGGGGGAAATAGTAAGGTTTCCACAGTGTCCGTTTAGCTTTTAATTGTAACTGTATACAGAGGAAATGCTTTGAAACAGCATCTAGTGAAAGCTGAATTCTGAGCAATGGCCTGGTTTCTTTAAACATTCAGGCTTCGTCATTATTTTGAAGCCTGCAGTATCTGATGCTAAAAATACACTGTGCTGAGCTTCCCACGTGTAGGTAGTTATATAAATCTTGCCATAAATAATACTTGTTCACTTGATCATTATAGAAATGTCTTGACATGCAGTTTATAAGGGATTTGCTCAAAGCAATCCAAAATTGAGTAGAAAAATACAGATTAGAATGAGAATTCCTAGACTTATTTAGATCCTGCTTTTATAGCATCATTTCATGGCTTAGTTTGTCATTTCTCCAATATCTGGTAAAATCTGAAGAGGGCTAAGGAGAATCCTCATTTATTCATCAATTAGCTATGAAATGCGAAGGGTTGATACTGCACCTTTTACAGTTGCACACCTTAAAGTTTAAGCTAATATCTTAATATTCTCTGCTGTTGTGCTATGAGCTGAATGCTTCAGTCCTTGACAGTTTGGACTTCACAGCCATTTTGTAGAAATGCTTGAGACCATAAAACTGAAACACTTGAGTAGTTTGAAAGTCTTATTGGAAGAAGGTGTATTTTACAACTGGGAGGGAAAAAGCACAGATTAAGAGATGAACTGTTGGTACGTGAAGCAGAGTTCTTCAGGCTGGCAAGACCTGTGCTGTAGCCAGTCTCCTGAATCCAGGTATCTTGACTAAAACACCTCATAATTCTCTTTCTGGACTGAAATTTTTTGGTCACAGAAAATCCAGGTGCATTTGAGCTTAAAAACAAGTTAAAAAAGATTGGTGCTGAAGGAGGGGTTGTCTGGACAGTGGACAGTAATGAACAGTGAGTCCTAGGACATCACATATAACTTGCAGATATCAGTACAGCAAAGCATAGATGCCAAGATTAATGTAGGTTCAAGCTTGAGCTAAGCAAGCTGAAATGAAGTCAGTGAGTTGGGAGTGGTACAGCTGAGCTCTGATGGAATAAGTAGCAAGCATATGCCAGAAAGTCTTACTGGGCTCTCAGGATTGATTTAAATTAGAAAGTGAATGTTTTGACTTAATTCTCAGAAATGAGCAATCTGTACTTGCATGAATGCCAGTTTTGCCTTAGGTTCTTCTGTCAAGTGATGGATGTCATCAGTGCCCAGTCCCTCAGCCCGATCAATAACCTTTGTGTTGCTGAGTTTAGGCCTGCACACCTTGCTACTAATTAAAATTAAGATTGTAAAATGATTTACCGGGAACTGATGTGAATTTTGTTTCTGCAAAGAATCAAACTTATTACTAACAGTCAAACTCTATGGAATCTAATTCAGACCTTAAAGTAAACCTTGAGAGTGAAGAAAATCAGGGTGCACAGAACAGCAAGACGGGAATGCCCAGACATCTCCGGGGGAGTGGGACCTGTCTCCCACAAAGGGTGGTGGGGTTTTTGGTGCCTAGCTTCTTCTGTCCCTGGAAAGGCCAGCCTGCCTGCTCCCTGGGACTCCTGCAGAGCCTTCCTTATGCTAGAGTGGGAAGGAACACGTGTTGATTTTAAGCAGCAGCAGAGGATTGCAGTATTCATTTTAAAAGTATGCTGTTTTCTTTGTGGTCCCAGATTTCATTTTTGTGCTACGCACAAGGCGGGAATTGTGATGCGTTAGCTCTGCTTTGATTTACCCCTGCTCTGGGTGCAGGATGGGTAGTTTGTTGTTTTACAAAAGGCAAATGGAAGATGTATGGAGTTACTCAGGGCATCCTGGTTTACTTCCACCACTTCTCATCCGGCTGATTTTATTCTAACTAACGTTTGTGGGTCAGATCTGCAAGTTCACTGCCTTTTGATGTAGAATTATGTTGCGGAAGAATTTCAGTTTTCTAACCTTTTGTTGTTGTCATTTCTCTGCCTTTCCTGTTTTATTCTGGCTACATGATCTATGAATGTAAGATTGAGCAGGGATTCTTTCCAGGAGAGTGCTCATCTGTTTTCCTTAAAAAGGCGGCAGGGAACATCAGTGAGAGAAGGCAGATTCGGAGGAATAGGAAATTCAGGCTATGTAATGGGGTTGCATTAATAATCATGAGAATAGATTGCTAGTCCTCACACTGGTTTTAGAAGGGGTTATTGCAAAAGAAGTCAGTAATTAAAATTTAAACAGTTTTGATTTTTTATGAAGCTATTTAAAACCTAATTATTCAACAAAGTAGTGAGAGAACAAATACTCAAATGTCAGAATTCTCCTGTCAAGGCATGACCATAGCAGTTAGACTTCTAGGAGAACAAAGACTGAAATAAGTTGTTTGTTGGTTTTTTTTAAAAGACATAATCTGTTCTCTTTGTCAATATCAAATAGCATACTAAAAGACTATACTAAGAGTGAATAAAGCAATTTTTGATTGTTTATCCTCAGTTCCAGGTGTTCACCAGTGCTGGAAGCAGCTTTTCTCGTACTGCAGCTCTACTCCTAGTGAGAGGAAAAACATGATTAGAGGATGTTTGCTCTAGTTCAGTGGATGAAAGCATCAGACAAGGGTTATTTGTAAGACAACTTGAGGTCACCTAATTCTGGGTTGAACATACGTACAAGACTAGAGCATGAATTCCACTGGAGAGTGCTTATTCTTAGAAAAAAAAAAAAGACAAAATGTTCCAATATGGGAATACAGATGCTAAATCTGGATGTGGAGCTTGACACATACTCTGTCTTCTAAGTGTCTGAAAAGGTATGCACGTTTCTCCCTTCCCATTTTACTAATTCTTGGTTGTGCCAGGGCCCCCTGAGGAGGATTTCTGACCTGCTCAGTATTTGCTAGTTTAAAATATTATAAGTTAATTCCACAATGAGCTTGAATTGCTGGCAGTAGCCACTTTTCCCACCAAGCTGGGGAAGAAGTAGTAAGTGCAGTTTATGTTCTCTTAATGAAAGCTCTCCCTATAAAGATGGGTTTGCTGGTGACGACGGGATTGCTTCTCTTGGGCTCTTGTGAGCACTGTCCACTTCAGCAACATCCATGCTACACGAACATCTCTTGTCCCCTGTCCCAATGTACCCCATTGCTGCAGCCACCTGTCTGCATAGGATGTGGCCCAAGGCTGTGTAGTTCCAGGGTACAATATATCTTTTTCAGTAACTCTTGTCAGTGAGGAAATTTTTTTTTTATTGAAGAATCAGGAGGACTGTAGCACAAACCTTGACAGACTGACAGTGTTTAATAAAATTTTAGGGTTAGTTTTTAATTTGCCTCTTAATAGGAAGTTTATGAAGTGTCTGGAGTGAAAGTGGGGTTCCAGATCTAACCTGTGGCTGAATTAAAGTACCTCCAAATCTAGCCACAGATTTCTGCGTTCAGGTCATCTGGGTTAAAGACTATAACCTGAGTTAATTACGCAATATGCAGATGTCCCTCCATACCAGCAGTAGACCTGTACTTACTTGGTAGCACTGCATTATGCACAGAAGGGTCTAATGCCTAGTCTTTTGATTTTTAGTCATTCAGACAGTGATGTTTGTCTGACCATTGCAGAGAATACTGGTAAGCAAGAGCAATGAGAAGAGATACTATTCAGGCTTCAGACCCCAATGTCCCCAAAAGCAGCCAAGACCTAAAGCAGTGGGTTTTGTTTCCCTGCCCTCATCTGTCAACATCTCCAAAATTGTAGTGTCCCATTCCTGTCTCTAGAGCCCTTCTCTATTCAGTTTACCTCAAGTCAAGTGAAAAACTCAAGTGTTTTATGTGACACAAATGTTGCAAGAGACTTGATAGGATCCTTGGCTACCTGTCTTCCTCCATCCTCTGCTTTCTCAGTGTTAAATAATGCCAGTGTTAGGACTTTGTTGACTGTTGACAGAAGAGGGGTTATGGAAACTCAGTATGGATTGTTATTCTAGCAATATAAAATGTTTAATATAAAGAGCCCTGGAGATCAAGCGTGAAGAAGTTTGCACAATGAAATGATCTTCTTACTCTCACTGTCCACCCTAGCTCACTCTCCTCTTTTCTGCTTCACCAGCTAATCTCCAAAAGTACTTATGGGCTTTCAAGTTTGATCAGATTGTAAGGAGCAGCCTCTTGGAAGAAGGGATCAGAGGAAGATTAACATCACTGGGAACTTGGTGTTTGCCATTTCAGTGGTGCGATTTAGCTTTCTCCTTTATATTGATTGTCATTAGGGTTAAATGAATGTCATAGCTTTTACAGTCCAGAAGAGAGACACTGCTTTGTAGTTTGAAACCATATCTTTTGGGCTGGGCAACATATCCAGTGTTGAGACAGCATAGTAATTAAAATTAATGATAATTTAAAGTAATGATCCTTATCCTGTAGGAAGACTTGTTTGCACAAAATGAAGTATTATGTATGCTAAAGTCAGAGTTTGATGTAAAGGAGGAAAAGGCTGTGAGCTGGCAATATGTCATGAAATGTAGTTCAAATAAACCAGGCTGTATATGAAGAGTTGCAGCTAAACTTCGGTAGACTGAGTTGACCAGAGAACTGCTGTTCCTAAGGTAGAATTTGTTGGTTATTTTTCTATTGCATTTACCATTTGAGACATCTCTAGGTGATAGCTGGAGAAAATAATATTGGGATTGGTCTGCCATTTGTCACAAGACTTCCTGAAGTGTCTTTTGTGCTGACCTTTACGATATGTAGCGACAGTGCCCTTACTGAAGGGTTTTCCATAATGGGAAAATGCCCATTGACCAAATTCTCACTGTTATCCTGTGAATGACTCTCCTGAGAACCGAGTGCTCTGATGTAATTCAAGTGATATTACCAAGATCAGAGACATCTGTTTGCTTTGATTTTCAGTCTTGCAGTGTCCTGAAATACTACGCTGAGCTGTAGGAGGAGAAGCCTAAAGTAGCAGTAGTCCTGTGTGCCCGGTGTGCAGAGCGTGCTGCCTCGCAGGGGGCAGGTCACTCCTGTCTCACAGCTGCATCTAGCCACGGGCATTGCATGATGCAGGAGAAACATGCTCTTCTTCCAGGATGTACGTTTTTCCCAGTAATGGGGTAGTTCTCGTGGTTGGGTGTGTGATAGCTCACAATCACAGCAGCTTCTGAATTTACAGCTGCTTTTCAAGATAAAAGGAAGAAGATGGGCTATGGAAGGGGGTTGCACAGATCTGGTTCCTTTCACGTTGCAGTGGACTTCCTAGTGGTAATCAGCTGAGCACATCCATGGGAGCAGGGAGACCAACAGCATTGAATAGAGTTTCTCTAGGATTCAAACTCAGCATTTGAGTAGCTTGCAGAGCTCTTCAAGCTCAGCCCCAAGCCAGACACATCTTCTGCTATGAAGCACATACAAAAAAGCCCTCCCAAGCCAGCTATAAAATCTGATTCTTCACTTAACCTGAATTTAAAACATCTTTCCAGCTATATGTTATTGCCTATATTCTAATTGGAGTTGATGAGCAGAACATGTATAGTATGGCATTTTTTTATTTTAAATGGAGCAAGTGGGGTTCTTGCAGGGTGAGGGCGTATGTGGTATATTTGGGCAGTGGGTGGTGTTAAGCAAACTGATTCCCTACAGGCATCACACTTGAACGTTGTTCCCTGCCTACCTGCATACTAGTCTTTGAAAATTCATGTCTAGACACAACTGCAGATGAAAGTTAGTCTGACCAGCGCTACCAAATTCTGAACTGGGTGTGCAGTGCTTTTTTGGAGCAAGAATCTTCTCCCTCCTTCTGAACACAACGGTGGGAGGATTTACAACCTGAGCTAACTGCATAGGAATTACAGAATATCTCTTTGATAGCCTCTGGTTAGTTTTCTAAATCGCACAAAACGAAGTGATATATTTAGTGCTCTGTAACTGCGTAAGTGCAACTTCTCATCTTCAGTACAACTCTGCTGAAATGCATTCCCTTCTAAACTAAGAATATGTAAATAAAAAGCTAACTTTTAAGTATTTGATCTTTTTAGAGCAGTTTCTAGTTCTTAATAACTAAGCTTGTTGGTTTAGTGCACTTTAATAGGGACTTTGTATAGGAGACTGTGTTCAAAATCTGACTTGCATCTATGAGCATAGTATTCTCTTGTATTTCTCCAACTTCTTCCAACCAGGTATCTCATTTTCTTTCAGAAAGTGGCTATTCTAACCTTACAAGTGCTACATAGTAACCTGGAACATTGAAACACAACTTAGGTAGCCTGAAGTCCCAAAGCAATCTTAGACAAGCATGATTTTTTTTTCTTTTCCTCCAAGTCTCATGCAATAAACACAGGATCATCTGGTTCCCTGTGCTGTTAGAGAGTCTCTACTAAAGACTCAACATAAGTTTCTATAGGCAAAATAAAAGATTTTCTGACATAAACTTGCACAGTGCTGCTGAAATGCTTCACTGCAGTGGCCAGACCCTTTCTTTTCCATCCTCAGTACAGTAATTTCACTGGCAAAGGATTTGATTGAACTGAAACGCAGAACTCAAAACTTCTGGAAGCAGCTGAGAGGGCAGCACAATGGAGGCCTGTGTGAATCAGGAGCAGCATGCTGATGATGAATGGGAACAGCAATGTGTTGTTTCTTCTGGTAAATATGAAAGTAGTAGGTGATAAGCTTAAAAAAAAACCCAAACATTTTCACTGTCCTGTACTGCATAGGTAAACAAGGAGTCTCAGTGCCACAGGATGTTGTGAACGCAATTTTGTGTGGGTTTGAAAAAGCAATTAGATTGATGGCAGAAAAAAACTACTGAGAATGGATAAATGCTTTACTTGCCTTTACTTACCTGAAGAAGTCCCTAAATGGCAGCTGCAATGGGTTATGATGTGGACAATGTTATTGTAAGCTTTCTGTGGCTTTATTTCTTCTCTAGACATATGCCTCTAGCCTTTCTCTCTGCTGGTTTGTCCTGTTATAATCAGACATCCTGATGTTGAAAAAAAACCCAAAAGCAAAACAAATGAACAAGGGATGCTGAAGATCTCCCTGACAAAGACCAAGGAGAAAAGGAAGTGGAGAACCTAAAGGAAAAATAACATACAGAGAAACAAGTGAATACCAGGGAACAGTTTCTGTGGGAGAGTGTGAACACATACCCCATCACTACAAATACCCATCTGAGTTTCCATCCTTTGGAAATGTCACAGGACTCTGCAAACCTGGAGTGCAAAGGATGAGCCTCATTCTGGGGAACGAAAACACCATCCTAATCCTAGGTAGATGAATCATTTTGGTCTCTTGGAGAGACTGCTCTTCTCTTGTGGACTAGGATAAGCCTAAGGGCATAAGGAAAGCTAGAAACCCATAAGCTGGTTACATGGTGTGTTTAAGTCATGTCCACTCTTGTTCCTCCTGTTGGTCATACTGTAGTCGTATGTGTATTGAAATAAAAAGCCAGGTCACATCTTTCTAGGCTTCTCTGATGAGTATCCGGAATGAAATGCATGTGAAGTTACTTTAAAAATGTTGGTGCTGGTGCTTGTAGGTTGGACCTGCTGGCTGAGGTGGGATGCTGCCTGCAAGGATCCCACCTTGTGCTGAGGAGCAGCTTTCAAACCACCCCTGGGCTGTGTTCTCCTGAAGAACTGGTCTGAAATTTGGCTGACTTCAGTTTAACCCTGGATTTTGGCAGCTTTATGTAAGCCAGAACATAATAACTAAACTCATGCTGCAGAATACAAGCACTTTTGAAATGGGATGCAAAGGTTAAAAATAAAATTAAATTTAAATCCTTGGGTATTTTTTGAGGGAAGCTGAAGTAAAATGAGTACAGGATTGTGCAGAAGTGATCATGACCTGTAATTAATGGAAATCCTATAAAAATCTTAACTTGGTTCTTAGAAAGATAAATTGTTAAATGTGTGTTCTGAGACTTCTCTGGGATTTCCTGCTTACAGAAAGGGTGGTAGTTTTATTCAAACCTAACTCCTAAACTCTTGCAAGTAAAGAAGCAATAACTGCCCAGTTGATGATATGTTTGCAATGCTTCCTTTTTCACTGTTCTACATAAATAGCTGTGCTACTATTTGCCTTTCATACAGAAAATGGATTTTGTCTTGTCTGAGATAGACTTGCAAAGTGTTTATAGGGTAAGAGCTATAACAGTACACCACTATTATAGAAAATAACATGAATATATTGACTAGCTGACAGGGATGTATTTATAGAATATTCTTTTATTTGGGCACACTTAAGCAGGCATTGTGGACAGGGTATTCATTTTCATAATAGACCAATAACCTTTGCCAAAATGAATATAATTACTGCTTCATGGTATGCAGAGCAGGGGTCATCCTGCAGGTTTAAAAGGAGGTTCAGATAAGGATCTAACTCAGCCTCGTGGGGGAAGAATATGAACTGAATGAAGCATATAGTGTAGAAGAGGTACAGTTTCAAAAGTTACTGATATCATCAGCACCCTGGCAGAGCCATGTCTTCTGCTTTGTTTCAGCCAGCAGAAGCCATGGCAGTGTCGTCCTCCTCAAGATTTTTCCTTTGTTGCCTTCTGTGGCCATGAGGAAACAGCCTACCTCTGCTTTCCTTTGGAGCAGAATTCAGTCCTCTCGCAACAGGAGAATCAACCTCCGGGCTCCTCCAGTGTGGTGGTTGCACCGGTTTCCTATTGTTTTTTTCTAGTGGCACATCTGCATGCTAATTGCTGCACTGTCATCTTATGGTTCAAGTAAACATGAATGTCTCAAGTCTCCCACCCTCTCCTGAGCTGTGGGTGGGTGCTTACCTTCTTCCCCAGCCTCACACCAGAAAAACGCACGTAAACAACACGACCTTGTTGGGAAGGAAGGGGCCTTTCTGGTTTTGTGTTTTCCTCATCCGTCAGTCTTGAAGCCAATACTTGCCTTCTGTGAGTCTGCTGGAGTGTAAAGCCTATGTCCTTGTGCCCCAAACAGGGCTAACAGCAGGAAATGAAAGAGTTTAGTTCTACAGGGTGCATTTAGCTGGTGCACCTCCAGAAGTCCAGTAATGGCTATACTAAGTACTCTGAACCAAGATCCTGGTCCTCCATCTCATTTCAAAGGAACAGGAGCGTGTGAGTCCTCTTAAATTTTTGTCTTCTTTCTGTTCAAAACTGCCTATTCCTATCAGAACCTGAACACTTGCTCTCAGATGTGCGAAGTACACAGGATCCCTCTCTCCTCTGTGTGTTGATGGGCCACAAAATCAAGTAGCAGCAGCAACAGATTTTTGCATGGGCGAGGTAGGCTGTCACATGCTCTCTGCTGGTACCTTGTCATCTTGGTTGTGACTCCTGGAGCTTTCAGAAGCTGCGATAGCCTAACCACCACCAGGATCACAGCCCTGTCCTTTGCAGCATTACTCAACGTGTGATCATCTTTTTTTCACAAGAAACTTGGCATGTTCTCTGCTTCCGCTTTTAGTAAAGCACTGAATCTCCCGACGGTTTCCTGCCTTTGTGCTCTGCTATAAGCTGTACAGACAATTCCTAAGGAACTTAAAGAGACTATTATTAAACGCTTGACCAAGAAAGCTGGAATGTTGATGTTACATGCGTGAAGACTGGAAAATATTGACACCTGCTGTGATTCTCTTGTTCTGAACACAGTTTTTTTGTTGGGTTTTTTTTTTCCACTTTGTCAGTTCAACAGTACAATCGATTCCTCTTCCTGGGAAGACATTGCAAGGACTGCTCAGGGCATTTCCTCCTCTTGTTCTGCTAAAGCTAAGGGTTTCCCAAGGACAAAGTGCATTGTCAGACTGAGCTGTAGTACATTCCTGCCTGTTCTTAGGTCCTGCATCACTTCTGACTCTGTACATTTCTGGAAATAAAATATTGCCTCTACTCTTAGAGTGAGAACCCCCCCTCTGTAACTGGCAGCATGTTGTATTTTGGCACAGCATGAATGAGTTTCTGGAACTGCCTATACAAGTCTTCTGTGTCTTAACTACAGCATTTGGCTGCTGCAGTTGATGCATAAATGTGACTAATAGTTAGACTTACTGGAACAAAACAGACGCTGGTACTGCCTGGGTTGGTGTCCCAGGAGGGTGCTAGCACGTCCTTGTTTGGCATGCACAGCATTCCTTCCCCCATGCTTCCTCCTTCTTTCTGAGCTGAATTCAGCAGCACTGAGAAGCAGCAGCATCCTCCTCCACATTGCATCTCGGAGAGAAGCTGCTGCGGTCAGGTTTTGAAGGCTGCTACCCATAAGATAGAAGGTACATCGCTCCTGCTTCTTAACAGTGTTGAATTTTACAGCACCCTGTCCACAGTGGCCTAATGTATTCTAACATGATGAAATTATCCAGAGAAGCTGTATGTACTCTGCTGCTTATCACATGACACTTGGGTTTCTGCTACTGCATGGCACCAGTGCTGGTCTCAGGGAAGAGGAAGGAAAGCTAAGAAGTTCTTGTCAGGGCAAATCCATGGTCTCAGATGTCCTGTGTTTGTATCATCTCATCTTCTCAAAATATGAGTTCAAGTTGGGAAGAGCAGCCTCCCCACCCCAGAGAACTGATGTGTTTGTACAGCACATGTCCTGCTTGTTTCTGAAGTGTTTTGAACGCTAGCGTGTGGATCCTTGTGTTTGAGAGACTCTACAGAACTGAGCATGTTTGGATTCCTATGCAGTGCTGGTTGCACCATTGCAATTACATGATGCCATCCATGGATGCAAAAAGCCAAAAAGCAATCTCTAGGAATCACAACAATGCAAGAACATAAAGTTAAAACCAGAGGGACGAGGAATTTAGCTTCCATTGTTATACAAAATTTGAGCTATGAGTCCATGTTACCATAGAATCACAGAATGGTTTGGTTTGGCAGAGACATTAAAGATAATCTAGTTCCACTCCCTGCTATGGGCAGGGACACCTTCCACTAGACCAGATTGCTCAAAGCCCCATCTAACATGGTCTTGAACACTTCCAGGGACAGGGTGTCTTTATGTACTTTTGCAAATCCTAATGTTTTTTAGGATCACATTCTGCACTCCTGGAATAAACTAAAATGTTCATACTCCGTGCTAATCATGCACAGGAACTAGTAAGTTCTTGGTTAAGACAGAGTCAGGCACAAAAGATGAGATCTTGCACCTTTTTCTGCGGGCTGTCTCCTGGGGAGTACTTCTAAGGTTTTGTCTCTTGTTTTCACTATCTGTAAGTTGCAGTGGTGATGAGTGCTGCCTTTGTAAAAAGGAAAAGATCTCCAAATGAGGAGTGCTGTATGAAAGCCTGGGAGAATTGCTGGTATGTTCTGAGCCAGAGCCTCCTGCTGAAACACATTGTTGCTTTGGTCAGTTCACAAAGGGTCTGCTTCAGCTTCGCTGGCAGCAAAGTGAAAGCCCCACTGGATAGCCCAGGGAAGGTGGAAGAACCCTTGATGCATATGAAACTTTGCATATTTGAAAAGCTTTGTATAAATGAAATGTACATCAGTGACAGAAGCCTGGGTTTTCTATGAGCATTCTTTCATCTGCATTTTAGCTAGCTGAAAAGTTTAATCTTAGTATTTACTCTGTGGTGGTTTTTATTTTTTTATCTTTGTAAATACAAGCTAATTCTTTTCATCTACTGGGAAGCAGATTAGTAAAGTTTTGACTGAAAGACATGACCGCGTGTCTCAGAAATCTACTAATTGCCCTTGAAGTATTTAGCTTTCCCAGATCTATGGATACATTTTGGAAATGCTGTCTCTGAACATCTTCTGCTGCCCTGAATTTGTTACAGCATTTTCAGTCTGTCAAAAAGAAGATAACTACCCAGATTCCCAAAGCCTGGAAAAAGGTCATAAAATAAATTGGACGAAAAGGAAATAGCATGTCTACTAAATCAAAGATGTTTTATACGAACCATGATGGGTCATGCTGAGAGCTGTCTAGCTTGTTGAGCTTAGCAATGTTTCTATCCTTGAAAATTAGCCAAGAACTTAGCTCTTTCCTTAACTTTCTAATCCACCTACACAGCAGAGTTCAGATCCTGCAACTGGTATGGTATGAACCTAGCATTTTCTGACTAAATAGTCTTTAATGCTTCTTTGATTGCAACATAATTAAGAATAGGGGTTAGCCTGTGATTTTACTTATCCTGTTAATAACTTTTAAATTCTTTTGTCCAGGGCATATTGTATGTAGAGCATAGGATTTTGACATACTTTTGCAGCATTGTTGCCCACCAAAAAGGGAGTTGGAAGATAGCAGGTGCAAATGAAGTCTTTGCAGCTATTTACTTCTTGAAGTGCATTTCCTGAAGACATGGGATGTTCCTTTTCTTTTGGGAAAGGATCTGGTGAAAACTGGGAAGTGATGCTGAACAGAAGGGCAACTTTCTGATCAGATACTCTGAGCCGGAGAATATGGTGGTCTTTTCTAAATGGGTGTGGTTTTGTGGCTCAAGGCATCTTCCAGAGGGTTCATCTCTCAATCACTGTCACGCATCCTGTCACTAGCTGTTGTGAATGGTCTGTGAATGGGAAACCCTTGTTATTTCGTTACAAGCTCATGGGGCTCCCAATCCCCTTTGTGTTGAGTAGCTAAGGGATGGATATGATACAGTCTGGCCATCTAGGAATCTGCATCCCCTGTATTTCTTGGCAGAGGTGCAGTACGTCTGGGGAGTTGCGGACAGTTGACCAGGAGCTCAAGGGGCTTCCTACGCAACTAACTCCCTGCGCCCACTCAGTGCCTGTTGTCTTAGTGATCCAGTCTGCAGCTCTGCTGTAGTTCAGTTTTCTTCAATTCCTTCATGATATTGGAGGCTTCTTCCTCTTGAGGTATTACTTGGCTTTTTCACTGAGAAGACTAGTAAATATAAGACATTTACTACAGGAGAGATGTAAAAAGGATCCAGCCATCCAGGGAAAGGAAAAAAGTAATTGTATAAGCTTGAGGTTTGGCAAAGGGGGCTTGAGGAAGGACCTGGGTTTAGAAATGTCTCAGAAGGAGTTTATCCTTGAGGAAGCTTTTGACAAGATGGCAGTGTAAGTGGGAAGGAGAAGGTCAGGGATGGCAACAGGGTTGAGTCGTCGTTTAGAACAGCAGGTGGGACTTTGGGGTGGACAAAAATGACAACCAGCAAGAAGACCTGGGGGACCCACAGGATGAGAGATCCTAGACAGTGAATGTTTTGCTGCATTCATAAAAGGGAGAGGATAAAGAAGACAAATGAAAAGGTGGTTATTACATGTAGAAGGCATAGGAATTTTTAGAATGTTTTAACTTTTAGGGAAAACATCTTCCATGCATTTTAAATCCTGACTATCTGTTTCTTAGGCACCACAGAGATAGCTGTTACATCAAGTCTTAAATGGATAAACCAATGAAAAAAAAAAAGAATTATTCCTTGGTACATTTGGTCCTTATGTCAGCAGACAGGAGCTACATGCAGAGGCTGGTACAACTCCTCCCGCCCAATACAGCACAAAGAGATAAATAGAAGAACTCACTGCGTGAGTCACTACCAATCAGTTAGGCAAAAGCAGAAGGTGTAATCCGGGGCTAGTATGTTGATACAAGTAAAAAATTCAAAAAGCAGCAGCAAGTCTGTGCTGGGGAGACAAAAACAAAACCAGAGACACACCTACAGTTAGGTGGACCAGGGTAATATCTGCACTTCCTCTTAAACAAGTAAAACGGTACTAGTAAGTTTATTTGGATGCTAATCTTTGACAAATTGGCGAATATGATTTAGGAGACTATTTGTCCTGGCCAGTGTTGCTCTATATAAACTGAGGAAATCAGCCATAAATTCTCTGTCCTTCCTGGGCTTTCTTTCAGGGTGTTTCTACATGTGGACATCTTCTCCACCCTTGCTGTCATGCTTCTTTGGCAGAAGATGGTAGCAGGTTCATGAATTAAGAGTCAGTGTAGTAACTGAAAGCAGAAGATTATCTGTATTTCTTATTTCTTTGTGTATTCAGACTGTACAGGTCAGCATTGTTCTCTGCTAGACAGGAATGCACATTTCAGGAAACCAGGAAGATTTCTTTGCAGGAATCATTCTTGTGAAGGCAATTGTCTGACAGCAAAGGGCAGTTCATTGCACCTGACAATTTCTATCTAGAAGTTGCATGTGTTGTTCAGTACTAGGAGCCTGCGTTTCTCTGCAATCAGTGGGCAGAGATAGGTATGTCTGGTAGTGATTAATCTTAAACTATTGAATGTATAAGGTAATTCACTGACCAAGTATGCCCGTTTCCGCTGATTACACTGGCACACGGACAGCTCACAGAGATAAGTTGGCTGGAGTTAGGTAAGATGAATTCCCTCTTCTGTCATAGGTTATCTGTTGGCATATGGCTTCTGGGAGCTCACAGCCACACTGAGGAGGCTGCTGTTGCAAGGCATCTGGCTCCTGGTGGTGTCATGTCTGCTGGCACGTCGGTCAGGGACTCTGCTCTGGTAGACTTGTCCTTCCTCCTGCTGCCTTTTGATTATTGTCTCCCTCCTGCACAAGTGTTATTGGAGAAAATCAATTGCTATACTTGCTGCTTTGAAGCATTGAGGTTTTCAGAGTAAGAGGCCTTCTGGCTGCTGCCAACATGACAGACATGCCCAGAATTGAACCAGGGACTCAGGCATCAATTCCACCAAAGGTGGCGTGAAAGACCCAGCCTCACAGCACGAGAGAAAATAGAAATAGAAACCATGTTGTTCTGGATACTGCCGGAGGGCTGCTGTCTTAGCAGATGATATCCACAGAAGTACCAAGCTTGAACACATGTCCCTTCCAATTCAGCAGCCACTGCCTTTTCTTCCTGGTGCCAGCCAGAATCCTGGTGCACGGGATTTCCTCCTTGCAGCATGTCAGCAGTCTGGAAATAGTGTCAGCTTCCTGAAACAACATGGCTTTAGAGTACCAGGTAAGGACTTCTGGACCTTGTCTCCCAATAGCTTCTCACAAGTGTTGCACAGTGTTTTGATCATCTAGCATTTGGTGTGGGAATGCTTTTCCCTGCAATATCTGCCCAGAGTGTTTTGCAGTTGTTCAGGAAAAAAAAATGTACAGGGCTGTCTGAAGACTTTTTGACAGAAGGAACTAATCCAATGTAAACAAAGTGGTGTGTCTGCGTTCCTTTACTGTAGTTGTACTAACATAATTATAACAGAAAAACATACACCGACAAAGATTTCCTATGTAGATAGGTCTTTGCCTTCTGTCTTTCTGGTTTTCAAAATACATATAGCTTGTTTGTCTCAGAGATTATTTCTTCTCGTTCATTTTGGAGTTGGCCCTATACATCCCACTGCAGAAAAATCCTTAAATCACACCAATCCCTGTAATGGGCAGCAGCCTTGCTTGGTGTGCTGTACTCAAGCCATCACAAAGAAGTGCAGAGCAGAATCCTTCAAGGCCAGAACCAGTGTTTCACAGTTACATTTTTCCTAAGTGTTTCAAGATTGTATACGAGTCTTCTTTAAGATCTTCATCTGAAAATACAAAATGTTTCTTAATAAAAAAACTTGTCCATTTAGTTTTGGTCCACACCACAAAGTGTCAGCTCTGAATGATGAGCAGTATAGAAGGTAGAAGTCCTCCATGTGTTAGAGAAGTTTGCTCACCTGTGCAAAGACAGTTTTAGGGCAGGACGTTACATTCTTGATTCCCACACATTACATGTAAACTTGGGACCGATGATCATTTGCATATATTGTTGAATTGATGTTTAAGTCTCTGCTTAGTTTTCTCTATTCTTGTTTAAACATACATTTGTTTCAGACTAAATCGATCTTTTTTTGTTGTTACTGAAATACCAAGTTCTTATGTTTCATCCTTGCTGCAGTAAGAATGCATTGCTATTGTATTGTTATGTTCTGGGAAGCTGCTTTATGTAATGAAACTCAAATGAAGCCAGTGGTCACCAACAGCTCACTCTGGAAAATCCTTTTGACCTCAGAGCACAGAGGCAGACCCATGACATAGCTGACTGGCGATGCCCAGCCGCAGGGCTTGCTGTCAGCCCTGCTCAGCCGTGCAGCAGCTGAGATGTGCCTCTTATTATTCAGCGTTATCCCAAGATCTTTCTGTGTTTTATAGATCTGCACACAGTCTCGTGCACTTCACTTTGTTCACATGCATGTGAGCTGGTAAAGTAATAAAAGGCAGTGGTCATTCATTTTTCCCTGTCATTGGTGGCATGGTCTGGATCAGGAGCTGAAAGCCCTGTTCCTCCCTGGCTCGAGCTGGGGCACAGCTGCTGCAGGAGTCTTGCTGTATTGAGGAGGCTTGATCTGCACATCAGCTGGTACTGTCAGAGCTCCTTCCAGCATGTCCCTGAGATACCTCTCTGCCTTGAAGGGAGTTTTGTCACTACTTTGCACTCCTTGTGGGCTGCTGCTTTGTGCTCTGACTGAGCATGTATAGATTGAAAGTGGTATTTACTGAAAGCACGGGACATGCGTTCTGTAGTCTCTCCCAAGATTTAGCTTCCAAAAGCTCATTAAACTGATCTGGTTAAGGGCCATCAACCCTCTTAGATTAGGGCTATAAAGAGCTTCAGTAGACTCTACTCTTCTAATATCCGCAAATGAACTCTGTCATGGCCGAGAAAAAGCTGCCTGTGTCATGTCTGTCATCATGCCCCTGCCATAAATATACTTGGTGGTGTTTTTCTTTTTTTATTAGATAATATGATCTGTGTAAGACATGGAGAAACTGATTCTTCAACTGAGAGAAAATAAGTCAGTAGAGTTACATGCAAATAAAATTAGTAGGGAGTTCAGCACTGGGACTTCAAGGCTCATCTTAAATTCCTGGGTATGATTAGCATCCCACTGCATGGAGCAAACTGGTGATCTGCTTTGAATTTCTCACGTGCATTAGTTGGTTATGAAGAACCTTGGTGTTATCCATTCAAGCTCATGAGAGCCCTGGTGCTCACACCTTTCCTTCAAGCTCCAACACATAGTGTATAGCAACATAATTGCACCAAATCTGGTGCTCCCTGGCCATTTTCAGGCTGTGTGTGCTTATACAGGGAAGTGCAGACCACTACCTGTTGCTCTCACCCACCACTTGGCAGTGTTAGGTTAACAGTTGGACTTGATGATCTTAAAAGGTCTTTTCCAGTCTGAACAATTCTATGATATTTAGGCCATGGGGATGCAAACCAGCATCCCACCAGCTCCTGTCCTGGAGGTGCGTAGTTTGCAGATGGGAATGTAGCTTGGAAATTTTTTGTACTAGCTTAAGTAGTTTCTTAGCTCAGTATTTGGGAGAGGAAACATGAAATAAGCTGCATTTGGACCATTAGACATCTTTTGTATTTCAGAGGAAGGAGTTGTATTTGGACACTGACTCTTGGTTCTGAGACTCATTTATCATTCTGTTTACTAGGGTAGCCCATGTTGGTAAAAGTACTAAAATCAGAGACTTCTGTTGCTTCAGAATGGCAATTGTATCATTCCTGTATCCAACGTGTATAGGTAAGCATATGAAACAGCAGATACAAATGACTGTTTAAAGACAGTAGAGTTGGCTTTAAGGCATTCACACTGAACCTGAGGCTTTTATTTTAATCTAGAGCAGACACAGAACAGATTTTGCATTGTCTCTCTTCTGGAAGTACCTTTGGGGTTTCACAGATACCAATACTTTCAGTGCCAGAGTTCTGAGTAGAATATTATTGGGGTAAAAATGCAGATAAAGTCTTCTTTGAGCTTGCCAAACAATCCCTTTCATTTTCTTCCTTGATGAAGAAAATGGCTTTCATTCTTCCTGTAATGCTGGAAACACTCCAGCCTATAAAGTGTTCCCCCAGGTTTTGGTACAGCTTCAGTGCTCTAAGGAATAAATGTTACTATTTAAACAAAAGCTGTTCTAGCAGGTTTTCTCCATCCTTTGTCATTACTTACCAGCGTTTTGCCTAACATTCTTCTTTACACATAGTCTAAGAAGCACCCAGAAGTCTATTTCCTTCTGGAAGGATGGTCCATTTGCCTTCTTTTCCTGTGGTGAGGTGTGCCAGAGTGCCTCCTTAATAAGAACCTATGCATGTGATGCTAATGAGAAACCTGAAAAAACATTGGAGGAGGATGAATTAAAGTTGGTAGATAGTCCAGTCTCTTGGGTAATCCTGTTGAACTGCAGGAAGTTGGCTTTAGTTTGTGTGTACAGTAAGTGTATAAACATAGCCAAAACGCTGCATTTTTCAAGTACCTGGAGTCGTGTGTTTTAATAATTGGGGGGGGGGGGGGGAGGGGGGGGAAGTTGTGTTTGGGGTTTTTTAAATTCAGTTGCAAAGCTTCCTGTCCTTTGCGTTTGCACAGTGGTGGGTAACTGCTCTTATCTACTGAAAAATGAGGCAGTTTGATCACAAACACACATATCCCAGCCTTTACTCTGTCTCCCGAATGCAGTAATCTTTCACCTCTTAACTTGTTATGTGTCCACGAGCTTGCTTTATTGGGCTGTGTCAATGAACATGGTTCACCACAGGTCTATTTTAACTGACGGGATGTCTGTAGCTGTACTTCTCTACTGCCAGGTATCTGCAAGGCTCCATCACCATGAGTAAGCTGTATGCTTGTTTGCAAAACTTGCCTCTTTCAGACTGAACACCCAAGAAATTACATAATTTCTTTCTTGGGAGTCAGAAATCATCCCGCTTGCTGGGTAAAGTGGGCATAGGATGAAAGTCTAGGTCAGAAAGGTGAGGGATGATCCCATATAGACTGTAGCTTCTTGTCTCTAAAGAAGAGTTCAGCTCAGGGAAGAAACTCCATCAGGCTTTATTTTGACTTTTGCCTTTATTTCTTCTTCATCATTTGTCATTTCTCTTCAAGCTAAGCTGAATTCATCATGTTCAAAAACCATAATTAGCACTCCTGAATTGCATGGAAATGACAAGTTACTAGAAATTTTTTGAACAGTTTCTTATTTATATTCAGTAGTGAGATTGCCTCATTCACTGCCCAGATGCTTCAAAATCACTACTTTATTAGGTGTGTAGACTGTTGCTCCTCAGAGGTTCCATTTAACATAGATACTCAGTCTTTCTGTGTCAAGCTAGGATAAGGTTAAAATTGTGCCCTCAAAGCTGAGTCTGCTCTGCCCTCTTGTGTCTTTGGAATGCCAAATGCCCTCCAAATACAGCTTCTTTATTATGACAACTGGAATTTTTCCCCCACAGACTTAAGAGTAAGATACAAACACTCGGGTATTCAGATATCTGTTGATTTTTCAGTGAGTAGTACAGATCAGCATACGTTTGAACTAAATCTGTCTGCCAGTATTCCTCATTCACACTCATATCTGAGGGGAAGGGAAAACAACTTGAGAGTGTTTTTAATACAGCTCAGGACTGCTAAAATAAACCTGATAGAACAATCTATAAAGTTGTCATTTTTATGAATAGAGTTGTGGGGTTTATGAGGGTTCAGCTGAAAAATTATCTACGCGAGAAAGGAATTCTTATGGACTAGATGAACTTTAAAGGTCCTTTCCCAACCCAAAACACTCTATGATTCTATGATCATTCTGTGGTTCTTCCAGATGATAGAGACTGGGCTGCTGTGAAGTTGTTTGTTGGCTTAGCTTGGCTGACTCCTTGACGTACCAACTTTTGACCTTAGCAGAAGTGACAATCCAAAGCTATGATAAGTTTACAGTGGTTAAAGGAATTCTGAAGGCTAAAAACCCAGTCACGTAGTTATTTAAATTAAGATACCTTTAAAGTAAGGTTCAGCTGCATGCTAAATAAAGAGCCTGGCAGCTTCTCTGTGTGATTGGTTGTTTTTTTTTGGTTGAAAATGAACTTAGGAGGCAGGATTGAGCTGGAAGTTCAGATTTCCTCCTCTTATTGTATTAGGAGAAAAAGACGTTGCCCTGGCAGTGCATCCTCTCTATCCCCCCAGGAGCAGAGCGCAGCAGTGCAAACTGGTGGAAGCTAAGTGAACCACAGTTTACTGGAAATATATTTCTTTTTAAAGAGGCTTAAACATTTTGAAATCACAGAGACAACTATTCTATTAAAGAGTGGCTTTTCTCAGCAAAGTAGGAAGTTCAGAGTTTGATACAGTTTGCTTTAAATCTTTCAGATAGCTTAAGACTTAGCATTTGGTCCAGGAGCATTGGATGATGACTGACCTGAGCCAGTCCTGATTTTGTTACGGATGTTTTTCTCCTTATCTTAAGGGTGTTTACAGCAAAGACCAGCAGTTTTCAGGAGCAACTTTGTCATTTCTCTGTGTAGAGCATTGTGCAATATGGAGTTCATGCACCCTGCTTCTTCAGAAATAGTTCTGGCAGCCTTTCCAGGCACAGAGAGCAACTCGGGCACAAGCTGTGCTCCATTTGTAATTGCTAAACAAAATTAGGAGATCATACACTCATGTGCTTTGGACCAAGTGTGTTGCACACCTGGGGAACTCCAGGCCTCCTCTTGTGCTCCTTTGACAAACTGCATCCTCCCTCCAGCTGTTTCACAAATTCACTGTACGAACTTCTTTTATCTTTCCCTTCTCCTCAGCTTGCCCCTCATTTGGTGCTCCTCTGACCTTCTCTATGTAGAGAAAGAAGATGCTGCTAATGAGACACTAGTGAGGCTAGTCAAAGATAGGATATTCTTGAGTAAACACCTTTTGTTTTATGATTTTGCAGTACCACTCTCAGAATTTTGGTTGCTGATGCTCAGCCTGAAGCTTCAAACAAGTAGTTTGTTCAGGTGTTGTAATGACCCCAGTAGCATTAAAAAGTCTTTTTCCTGAAACTGCTTAAACCGGTTCCATAAAACCCCCTCTCGCCAAAGGGAGGCAAGACTCCTCACTTTGCAAGTGGGAATTCAGAGATAGGACATGTTTGGTGATTTGGTCATGGTCTTGTGGCAAGAGGTTGTTAGTGCTGGGAATAAATACTTGTTCTTCTGCCTGTCTGCTCTGCTTCCTAATCCCTAGATTAAGTAGCGAAGCATGGTGAATCACAGGGTAGGGAGACGTTGTGGCTGTAAATCTGAAGTTTACTAGGCAGTGGCATCCTTGTGTTTTTTTTTTTCCTAGCCATGGGTTTTGAGCTATCCTCACAGATGACCATAAACTCTTTTTAAACTCCTTCTCTGAAGATGAGGAAGTTTATTGATCTATGAATGCAGAGCATTGGATTTGCAATTTATTATTTGCTTTCTCTCCAAAATCATAAGGACCAAAGAAATCTGAATAGGAAACTGTTGTATGGTTCTTCTGGTTTATTTTTTCTCCACAGTGATCCACAGCTGTCCTATGTCAGTACTTCTCAACCTTTTATAGTGTAAGGACATCCTAGTTTGAGCTAGAACAGAACCAGTTCTCCATTCAGTGATTTGCTTTCCAGCTCAGTCTCTCTGCACTTTCTGAAGTTAATAGCATATTTTTTCAGGCAGTGTCTGCTTCTAGAAGTGATAGTGCTTGATGTTTATAGTTACTACCAAGGATTGGTATGCAGAAAGGCTCTTGCTTACACTTGCCTCTATAGAAACCAAGGTCACTGCTAAATCTTGTGTACCATTGGGGTGCCATAAATGAAAGGGTTGTAAGTAAGTAAAAAGGTCACACTTGCGGAGAGGAGCAGACAGGACAGGTGACCCAAACCTGACCAACAAAGTATTCTATTCCATATTTGTCATATTCAATATAAATCCAAGGGTTCACAAGAGTCAAGCGCCCCTCTTCTGTTGCCAGTGTCCAAGGAGCACTCTGTCCATTCCGCCTACAATCCCAATCCTTGCATTCCTGAATTCAGTTCCAGAATCCAGCTCCTGAATCCGGCTCCCATCTGCTGCTGAGTCCAGGCTGGGGGAGTTCAATGTTAATTTTGTATATATTTCTATATATTTCATTCTTTTCTTATTAGTGTCATTTTTCTTTTTATTGTTACTGTTTCATTAAAGCTGTTTCAGGGGGTTTTTTTCCAACCCATAAGTCTCTCTCCCCTCCCAGAAGAAATGGTTCTTATGCCCTTCCCTTTCCAGAAGTGGAAAAGAGAGGGGTTAATAGAGAGCGTCTGTCATTTGTTTAGTGGCCAACACAGCCTCAGTCCTTGGCAAAGGACCATCTACCCCTGTCAAAAACCATCCAAGGACTGTCTTGTACAGCCTTGTCACAGTGTTTTCTACGTACTACCACATAAGAGTTGGTTCAACTGGAAAAAAGCTATGTATTACTTTTCTTTTTCCTCTATTTTGCCTACCTGCTGAATAGGAATGTGGTTCAGTGTTTGGTTTCTTGTACCTTCTTCCTTTTGGTGGTTTGGGTATCCTCTAATTATTTGGCAGTCTGTCTGCAGTCCACAAGTGGTGCATGGGCCCTGGGTAGAGGAGCACTTGTCAGCATCTCTTAGCAAGTCCTAAGCATAAAGATTTCTACCAGTTCTCACTGCCAGAGTATGTTTTTCCCTAGCCAGTGTTTAGTCTGCATCTTCCCCATCTTCACATCCTGTGGCTTCTGCCACTATTGTTGAACCTCATCCAGAATAATCTTCTCCTTGGCACCAACAACCTGCTTTGAGTATGCTTTCACCTCTCTCTCATTGGTCAGCTGTGTTACTCATCCTGCAAACTGGCCTTCATCAGCCATGTTTTTCACCTTCATACTCATGTTGTTGCCCTGTGGGAATGCAGCAGTGCTCTGACAAAGCTCACCCCAGAGCAGGACATGCCAGAGCTGACTGCCCCGACACTGTGTGGAGGGAGACTATTGCTGCCTGTCACCTGTGACCTCTTAGTGCTAGCTTCACTGCTATCTTCAGAGGTCCTACTGAAAATACTCTCCTTGCATTTGCAATGAATGTGATTCCAGCCATGATCTCCATTCAAAGGTGATGGAAGGATAAAGTGTAGGTAGCAGTGGAAGATCAGAAATGACAGTTGAAAAAAAGACCAGCATAGAGAAGTGATGGGGATGAGGTCAAGAAAAAATGCAGAATGTAAAAAAGAGAGAGGGAACTCCCTTTTTGATCAGATAATCTTGAAAAAGGAGAACATTTTAAGGAAAATATAGAAAGCAGATACCACAAAATTAGTGCCGAGGCATACAATAAAAATGAGGACAGAGATGGGGGAGGAACACAGTGACAGCTTTTTTACTTTTAAATTTAATTATGATGTGTTGTTTCTAACAACAAAAATGCTACAGATACTTTTGGTACTTGTCTGAAGTAAGAGCTGAACCCTCTCCTGATCTGAAGAGTCTTTCTTTGTTGCCATTAAGTTGGTAGTTCTGGACCTGACATGATCCACCTGGAGCCCTGACCATATTTCAGAGGCAGGTCTCTAAGAGACTGCCAGGCACCTAGAAAAAGAAAGGAATACCCCTCTAAGTGTGCCCTATAAAAATGTAGAGCCTCTTATACTACAGCAGTCCTTTGACTTGTGGAGAGATTTTTTTCTGCTGAAATCTTTGGTTCAGTAAAGGCTGCATGAAAGTAGGGTTAGTAATTATGGTTATGTGTTTATGATGTGATTCAATGTATGTACCCACAGGGAGGGAGAAAGTGCCTGAGTTTTAGTGTCAGATCCAAATTGGAAAGCATAGAAATCACATTTGTAATAAATCTCTTGGGAACTAAGGGTGCTTGTACGTATCAAGGATGGAAGATGAAGCAGTCTTTTCCAAGCTCGCTGTTTTAGAAGTCTCTTCTAGTCTGTGGCATCCCAGCACACCTCTCAGAGCAAAGTGCCGATGGTAGGGGTGCTGATGGTAGAAGAGCGACAGCGTCAGCTCCCTGCACGAATTCTGGCTTGTATCAGCTCTGTGTCCTGACACGCACACAGGGTCACTTCTAGCAGTGTGTGGCTAATGCAGCTCCACAGGAGGAGTGCCATGGCTGTGGCCTCATACTTTAATAATTCCCAGACTGCTTTTATAGAAGTGCTTCATCCACACTGGGGCTCTCTGATGCAAAGGAGAGTATGGCTTGACTGGGGGGTTAGACTGTAGTGTCAATACAAAAGGTGAGCAGTGGGCCAGTCTCATGTCACACATTCTCACCTCTACTGCTTTGTTTAGTTGTATATTTATTGTTGTCCTTTTTGGCGATGGTTTCCCATGGTGACTGGTCAATACTGGTTTGTGAAGAAGCAGTGACAGTGGGCAAGGGTCCAGTGCCTGACTGCATCTCAGTAAGATCCTGCTAAAGCAGCTTACCTTGGCAGGAGGAGAGGAGAGGGTTCAATGTACCACTGGGTGATTGTTTGCGCATTGTGGATTGTATGGTGTAGTTCCATGCTGATGGAAAACAGTATTGACACCGACCCTTGACCATTGGATTAGGTCACTCCTGGACCTCAGTGCAGAGAAGGTGTGCTGAGACTGCTGTCACTCTGATAGCAGGAACTTGGTAACAAGAGAAAGCTTCAGCATGTGTTTGTCACCTTGGCAAGGAGGACAAGATCATCACTGGCAGCTGGAAGATGTTTTTGTTTTAAAACCTACAGCTACCTTCAGAATTGCAGTGTGTCCAGTTAAACTCAGAGCAGCAGCTTCTAGCTGTAGGCTGTACTCACACCTTGTATTGAGCAAGAGTTTGTTTGTCCTCAGGTCTGGCTGTGAATTAATGGTCGGTTTTAGAGGCTTCAGTGGGCCAGAATTGCCTTTTTGATGAAGAAAATGCCAGCGCTGTGCAAAGTCAGCAGGAGCACTTTGAGATGCTAAGAGTCTTCTCTGCTACTTTTTGTTGATCCGGGTGGTCTTTTCTAAGTACAAAGTCAAAAAAATTACTGTTTGCCTCTTCCTTCATCTCCCCATGCAAATGTCATGTAATCAGCAGGAACTCTGAATCCTCCCTGCCTCCTGATCCTGTTTGCATGGGAGAGAAATGGAGGGAAGTGAGGTGAAACCATACATCCCTTTGCATCTGCACTCTGAAGGCAAAGTTATTTGTGAGCCTTAAGCATATGAGTGGGAAAGCTGCCAAGCCAAAGTTGTTCCCAAGTATCTGTAAACTAAGTCTTATTCCTTAAATTCATCCAACTAAGGAACTTTTGCTCTGGCAAAGGCTTGTAAATATTACAGTACCTTTTGGATGCCGCTTTCTGTTTTCATAGCAGTGAACTGAAAACTTTGAAGTCTGGGATGTTTTATTTAGCTTTGTAGAGGTTGACCTCAAAGCATCAATCTTTCTGCTCCTTTTAGGATGTATGAAAACAGTCTTTTCGCAGAAACTTCTTGTAGCAACAGTATTGCCAACGGCTGGAGTTCTCAGATATTCTCAGAGTGCTGAAGCATGTATTGAGATATGTATACCCAAATATAGAGAGTTCTGCCTGCCTGTTATTTTGAGTGATTCAGTTTTCTCCTCTGTGCAAGGGAACATGCATGAACATATACTTATAATAAAGTTTAAAATATTTATCTAAACAGTGTTTATAAACTGGTTTTTGGATGCATGGCTCTCTCAGAGTATGTAGTTAGTTTTGCTGGAGTTTTAGTTTACATGAACTTTTCAGTTCCTACACCATCTGCAGAGCATATCCTCCACCTGTTTGGATTCTCTGTGCTTGCTGGGATAGATGTGGATGGTAATAACTGACATGTTTTGCTTATTTTCAAGACAAGTTTCTGGTTGATATAAACCTGTGACCTGAGTTTGCCAGATACAGTTGCTCCAATCGTTCATGCTGGTCTCCTGTTGCTTCTTGGAGGAAGGTGTCATGCTGTTTCTCTTAAAATAAGTCTTAGAAGTGAGTTTTGACAGATCTGAACTATAGTCCAGTACGGAGCAGCTAACTTGAGTTATAACTCGTTTGTGTGACTCCAAAGTTAACCTGGCACAGTACTTCTAAGACTGTGCTCACTGGGGAGTTAAGTTGGGTAGTTGCTCTTACTTGGGTGATGTTCTTGCTTTGACTTTGTCAATGTGTGCATAGCTTTTGCCTGAAAGTCTTTGGACCTGCTGACCAAATGAGCACTGCTTTCATGGCAGAGAGTTGCCGGTGGAGAGTGGGATATATTACATGGCTGGCACCTTGTTTGAAGTAAATCCACGCTGGAATCTGCCACCTGAGGGGCCCTACAGTAATGTTGGCTTTGTGAGACTGCCTGCTCCAGCCACACTCGCTGACCATTCAGGTTTTTGTAAAGTGCTTTAGAGAATTGTGCTTGAAGGCGTGATGTTAAGAGCTAAGATCCCAATTGCTTTTCACCTTACTAAGTCTTGTGCAACTACATATTGAGTGATTGTTTTTGCTGCCTAACTGTGAAAACAGGGGCTTTGTATTTGTATTTCCATTTAGATTATCTGAAAACTGGACATTTCATCTTCTGAAATGTTCCCAGAAACACAAATTCAGGCCTGGCTGATAGTCTCAGTGCTTTAATATCAACTGTTAAAGTAAAGCTGACTAGCAAGAAGCAGTTAGTATGGAGAGAGTGGTAATGATGCAGCTCAGAAGCTAAACCCCTTGTCTCCATTTTAGTCTCTCTTTTGTTTTGCAGATGAGAGGATCTGCTCACCACCCTTTATGGAGCTGACAAGTGCTTATGGAGAAGATACCTTGCAGCTTATAGAGAAGAATGGACTGGCATTCCCGTTCAGTATGTACATGGGCTTTTCCTTCATGCTTCTACTAGGTTCTGAATAATGCATATGCACCCCCAAGACGTGTCCAACACTGTAGAAGTGTGGGTTTCATTGCCAAAGTGTTGGGGATGTTAAAACCTTCCTGAAACAAATGCTCTGAGGTAGTCTGCCTGGAATGTGGAAGAAAAATCTGCCCTATCAGGTTTTACTTTGCCTTTTACTGATGTTCCTTACTTTAAACACCTCACTACAGTAAAAATGCCTTCCTGGGAAATGCTTGTAGTTCTAACACAATTAGTCTCTTGCCCTGAACTTGTGCAAGGTATTTCTCTTACCAGGTGCCTTCACTGTTACTCTTGAAAAAAATCACTGCCTTGCAGGCTGCCCCCTTTTTTCATCCACCTTTCCCTTTCTCTGGTCCAGGCTACAAATATAATCTTGGAGGATAGAAGAAAGACTGTAAAAAATTACACAAATAGCAGGCTCCAAGGGCCCACAGCCTCAAACAGCTGCCATGCACTTTGTGCTTTGTAGCAATTTCCATTGTGGGACTTCTGCTTTAATTCGTTCCTTTATTTGATTCCTTACAGTATAAAGCAAGCAGAATCAGTTAGTTGGTGTTTGTTCCTTTGGTGCTTGCCTCATTTGTAAAGTTCAGAGGTAAAGTCATATGGAAGACGCATGTTTTGCCCTCCCTGCCATTGCTCTCCCCAGTGAGGCAGGTCTCCTGAAGCTAGATTACGGAGCAGTAATTTGAAGTCCACTTTAAAGGTGGGCTTTGACCTACTTTCTTCACCATGCACATTGTCCTCTCAATACAGGCTGGCTAGTACTCAACAGCCAGCAGCATAGCCCATATATTCAGAAGGCCTGAATCAGTCACTCAAAATTATGATGAAATTAGAAAATAAAACTGAAAGTTAAGAGAACATGGTATTGTGGAAGTGCTTTTTCTCTCTTTTTTTTTTTTTTTTTCTTAAAAACACTTCTGCTCTCCAGAGCATGTGCCATATACCACTTTCCAAAATTTCAAGTTATCAACTTACTTTGGATTCTAAGTGCAGGTCATCTGCCTTTCATAGCTGCCTGTCCTCTTGCCTGGCTATTTAACTCTTCTAACAACCCACAAAGAAGTCTTCTCCTATCCATGCCCTCACTACTTGTGAGTTTTCATCTCTTACGCTTAACATATAAATAACATCAGCTCTAGTCATCGTGTGGGTCTCAGGGTCTTCAGCTCTTCTCTGGATTCATAATAGCAGGAGCATGTGGTTTATTTCCTCTTACTGGTTATAGGGTGGAGATGAGAACCACGATATACAGTACAGATAAGGCATATGAAGGAAAAAGAACTGCTGGGCTCTTTCTCTGTTTTTTGTCGACCTCTGTGGCTGCCTGCAAAACATATGTTGCATCTTAGTTTGGTTCAGCCCATTTGTTTTCCTGCTTTTCCCCAAAAACAGGGAGGTAGGAAAAGAAGTTGGTTTCCACTGTGTCTCTGTTCCCTTGTTTTCAGAACAGTCATGTTTTGTGGTACCTGTAAAGCAGCTCCAGCCTCAGACAAAATCATATACTTGTGAAAATGCCCTCTTGAGTAGTCAGGGTGGCAATACCAGTATTGTTACTAACCCCTGTCCAGTCCTAATAAAGACCTCTGCATGCACCTTGAACAGGGAGAAGTTGACAGAGTAGGGCTTGGAGCAAGCCAAGCTTTGGAGTGATTGAGGACACTGTTCAAGCAGAGACTGTCACTGGTATCTGGTACAGTCAATGCCTTGGTCTAGTGAACTCCAGTGTTTGCATGTGTGGGTGGGAACGGATTTATAAGGGGGTTGTGTGTCCTGTTTCAGCGGTGCATTGTTTTTTCTTTTTTATTTATCCAGTTTGTAAGACCAGAGTGGCCCATGGAACTAACTCTCACGAGGTGAGTTTAAAAACTTTTGCAGTGTTACTGCCCTGCTTCCAGTCCCCCCATGGTGGTTTGGATGGTGCTTTCTGATCCTGTAGTAGGCAGAATGAGGGCTATGCCCAAACAACTTCTCTTCTCCCACCTCTCCCTTGTACTTAGTTACAAATTTATCTGAAATCAAGTTAAATATGACTTTAACTTATTGACATAAAAGTTATTTCTAGCAGTTTCTAGCTTTTGTCATCCAGTTGCTTCTAGCAATTTGTAGTCTCCAGTCAGCTCTGTCTGCAAGGAATCTCCTTAAGCCTCTCCTTTGGTGGGAGGTCACACCAAGTGAAATTTCCACCCCATGGTGTTTCACTGCGAACATGTATGCAGTACAGGTGAGAAAGGATTTTTTTTGTGCTGCAGATGAAACAGCTGTTTCCACTCCTTGAGAGGTAGAGAATAGGAAATAGAGATGGTTTCCAGGCACGTCCAGTTGTAATAACATTGTTGGAGCTGTGGGGAGAACAGGGCTGGCAGAATTATCTGCCTACCCTCCTTCCTGTAAAGTGCTTGCGGTTAAAACAGTTGTGTATTCCTGGAAGGAGTGCATTCCCCATGAGCCTAGCTTCCTCTAAATTTAGGCGAGTTGACTCCTGTTTTAATTCTTTTCCATTTGTGCTTCCTGCCTTCCTGCTTTCCACAGCTTAGTTTTGAGAATCCAGCCCTCACTGCTGGCTCTCCTAATGCCTGGCTTCCTTTGTTAACAACATGGTCATCGGTCCAGGTTTCCCAGCTGTTCCTGAAATGTGCAATATGTTGCTGCAGTATTTCTGAGAGCTGAAGACCCTAAAGTAAAAACTAAATCTAGACTAGCAGAATGGCTGTGGCTGAAATCTTGAGTGGCCAGCACTTCCTTTTAAAAATGCAGCGAGATTTCTCCTGCTGGCCTTAGCTTGGCTCATTTCATGAGCCAACAGACAGTCCTGCTAGATTGCTGGAATAGTTGCTGTAAATTTTTGCTATCATTCCCAAGAACACTTTGGGAACTGGATTGTTAATGAATCTAAGACTCCAGCTTCCTTGTCAAAGAGTTCCTCTCCAATGGCAGCCTGAAACACATGAACCTTTCAGTGCTTGTCCAATCAGGCTTGGACTTTGTTTCCATGATCAGTCTTCTTTTGCTCTTCTTTCATACAGTGCAAACATACCTCAGCCTTCTGCCAAAATTCAATTTGCTGGGCGAAAATGAGACTAAAATATACTTGTAGGCTGCACTTTATGACAAGAACTTATGGCTAGAGCCTAAGAGAACCCCTGGAAAAAAACCTGAAGTCTTATGTGGTACTTTACAAAGTAATAGTAGTCACTTTTGGAGTTATAGAGTTCTAAGGAGTGATCCAAAAGCGTATCAGAGAGGAACTGTATTGTAATTGCTATTTTATGGTTGATAATGCCAAGAGAAGCATAGAATAAATATTCTGCTTGTAATACAGATTGAGCATAGATCTAGAAGCAAGACATTTTTGCCTGCTTTATTGATGAGTCCTTTGGCTTTTGGTAGATCGCTTCCTTCTCTGTAGAGATATTCTCACTGCAGAGCTGACACTGGATCTAGAACACAGACTGCCCAGAATTGCTTTTCTTTGTACTATGACTATTCAGAAAGTCCAAGTACTGGATAACAGGGACAGCTGAAGGTACAGGCTTGAATTTTGAGTTGATGCCAGCCAAGGCTGGCAGGTTCCACATTTGACAGTGAAAACATGAGCTAGTTAAGCCAAGGTGCTGTTAGTTGGTCTTCTTGTGGTCTCCCACAGTTCAATATGGCCTCTGTACTAGACATGACTAGAAGTCATGTTGGCCAGCTCAGCACATGAACCCCACTTTGCCAGCACTGTTTGTTAGACTTGAACAGAGATGACGCTTGAAAGTTGTCTTTCCCGGCTGCCAGCAGGTCAGAACATAACTGACCTTTGGTAAAGCTGCCATGAGACATCATTGAGATTCATTACCTAAAGAAATGTGCCTCTTCTTCTAAGTGTTGAGCAGACAGGAATTAAAAGGCAGAGAATCGCTATGTTTTTTGAGACTGAATCCTTGAGGACATTGTCAGTAAAAATTCTTGGTGCCAAATGTTTTGGTTTGCCCTCAAAAGAGTCTTGCCTTTGTAATGAGAAATACTATTTGGAAATTATGATATAAAGTATTGTTCCCATGTTACTGCCAGACACAGCAGGTCTGTGCTAGATGACAAAGAGCAAGTGCACCCTGCAAGCAAATTCTTGGAGCTGTATTCATGCATGCCAAAAACCATGAGACATGGCAGTGAACCAGCATAACGCAGCACCATGAGAGTTACATGGGTTGTGTGCTAGTCCATGGGGCTCTTGGCACAGAGCTTTGCAGAAGAGAGGTTTCACATGGTTTCCAGTAGCCTGGGTCAGTTCTGTGCTGAGAAGATAAACTCTCTGGGGTTCCACACTTCTAAAATAGGATGATAAGTACCTGCTCATCTTATGTTTGTTTGTGGGGATTAATTAACTAATATTTGAAGAGAAGACTATAGGAACAGCACAGTTCTTGCCAGTATGATGTTGTAAATAACTCTAGTGCCAACAGCCTACACAGGAGAAGGAAGAGAGTAGTGTTTCTTGCCACCAGTGAGAGTCAGGTGAGGTATGATGTTGTTGGAACTGTGAAGCATCTTGACGGTCAAATCTGCTGGTTATAGTAGGTTTCTTACACAGGTTGTTACCACTCTCAAATTTGCTCTGTGCTGTCAGATAGCATCTGGCATAATAGAGGCAGAGTAAGAATATCAGCTGCAAGTAGGTATTGAATGCACACAGTGACTTGAACTCAGAAAATGTTCATCTACTGAGACATTGTGCATGTGTGCAGACAATTATATACCAACAAAAATGTGCTCAGGCTTTTAACTACGAATATGTAATCACTACATGATTTATCATGTCTATGTTTTTCAACAACAAAACCTATTACATCTACCACTTTTATTACTGGAACAAACTAAGGTGTCAGCAAAAATTCAGTCTGAAAGTATAGCATATGTCAAATGAGCAGCTGATCAGAGAGACCATGAAGTGGTAAAGTTTCTTTGTAAAATCCTTCAAGTGACCCTGACTTCATTAGGATACAGCTAATCTCAGAAAGCATGAAAACTGACAGGAAGCATATGGAAAGAGCAAGCAAGCAGTGCAACTCATCTTCACTATGCTGAGGCAGGAAGCTCCAATTTTACTCTGTTTGTCATTGTGGAGTCACTTTAGGACCCAAAGGAGTTCTCTTAGCCTCTCTAAACTGAGCAAAACAGTAGGCCTAAGCAGGACAGTGAGAAAATATTAACAGGCATAATAAAAAAATTGTGTTTCAGAGCTTAGGAACTTTTCTGGTAAGCGTTGTGCATTCTGCACTGATTGAGGTAGGTGGCAGGCTCAAACTCAAATGGCTAGCTGTTGTCTTCAAGGCTCTTCAGAGGGGGAAGGTGCTCTAACCAAAGCATCCCTACCTGTAGGAGGGAGTTTACACAGAGGAAAGGAAGACAAAACATTTGTTGGGTTCTCTGGCCCTGAGCAGTCCTTACCTGACTGCCACATTCCCTACTGCCACTGTGGATAACAAGGCCCAGCATCACTGAAGTAATGAAGAGAGGTCAATATTAAGATAACTAGAGCGTAGCTTTTTCAAGGCTTTGAAGATGGAGGGCAAACCTGAGTTTATCCTCACTGCTGTGTAGGGATACACTGGTATAAAGTAATTTCATCACCTGTGACAAAGTAGTGCTTGCTACATGTTCTCTGTAGGAGCCATGACAATCAACCACAAACCTGCAAAATGGGGCACCACAGTTATAATAATTACATATGCATGTAAGCATGGTGCTAGAGGGATCGATGGAAAGAGCAGTGCAACATGTACTGAAGATGCACTGGCTCATCAGAGTATTTCTGTGCACCTACAAGCCTCTCTTCCGTGCTGTTTGAGCCAGCTGTTGTTCATCATTCAGGCCCTATAAATGCCTTCCTTTTTGGCATATTTGTCCCAGTCTCTTCAAGACGACTATCCATTTGGAGTAACGGGGTGAAACCAAGCCAAGAAAATCATTAGGCTGGCATTTACTAGCAGTAAGAACTAGTAGAACCTGAAAAAGGTTCTCTGATGATGTGAGTGAAACCCTTGTGCTTAGGGCTCTGCAACTGGCCTGAACTAAAGCACAGGAAATAGAACTGTGGGGAGGAACTCTCATATTTAGTACACAGAGCTGTTCCTTCTGTTGTTCTCATGATGCATGCTTGTATTCAATACAAAATTTGTCATCTGTGGTGGTCAGATATTCTACCCTTTAGTTGTACCTGCAGTTCCAGTAGCTTCCCAACTAAAAACAGTGAATGAAATTCCAAAAAGCTGAGAAGAAAATGTTAATTGAAAATGAAAGCTCCACTGCCAGTAATGTTTGAAGGGTTGTGTGTCAGTGAAATGAAATAGAACTAGCTGCTTGGAAGGAATTCACATGCAGTCAATATATATCCACCATAGATGTTTCCCCTCACTGCTAGTCAGCTGGTGGGGTAAGCACGAAATTATTGCAAGATTTGTGCACAACTGTGTGTGTGTTTCCAGATGGCGATCATCTTCAACCAGGAGGGCCTGAAAGCTGTTCGCCCCCCGTGCGTCATTCAGAGCTTCATCAATCACAATGCCGTGCTGTATAAAGTCTTCGTGGTCGGGGAATCCTACACGGTGGTGAAAAGACCATCTTTAAAGAACTTCTCTGCGGGAATCTCAGGTACGTTGTGCCAATTTAAAAAGAAATGTCAGTTCTTGGAGCCTTGGCAGCAAGCGGCTCAAAAGAAAAATATCTTTGAAAAGGCTGCTGAAGTGAAAGTAGCTGGTTCTTAAGTACCATGTTTCCTCTTCTGTATAATTTCAATAGGAAAGGAGATAACTCATCTGCCCTGGAGTATGTACGAATGACATTCACATAGTAAATATTTATGCAATGGTAACCTGAGTCTTACCTGTTAGAAACGGTGGTTTATGTCCTATAGAAAAGGGGAGAGGGAGGGAAATTCTCTCATTTCACAGTAAGTTCATGTGTCATTTGTTCTGGAGTTTGTTTATAAATGTGCTTTGGAGAGAATTTCCTGGATTCCATCGTTTCAGAACTTCCTCTCCCTGTTTTTACCTTATGTATATGTGTTTAAATTAAAGATCACTTGTGCTCTCCCCTAAATGAACCTCTCTGTTCATGTGAGGCCCAGTGTTATAAACCTTGGTGGAAAGCATCCTCTGGATTGTAGATACCAGTTGTGTTGGAGGCAAGGAGGAATGGATTTGTCAGTGAGGACAGTGATCCTTGATATGCCACTAGACAGCAGCACTTCAAGGGTTTTCATTAAAGATTATTTAAATTTCCTTAATGGAAAAAAAGCTCCTTTCTAGAGGACTTCATTCTGTGGCCCATCAGAAGCAAAAAGGAATTAGCAGCACACGGATGGGAGAATGATCTGCCTGCAACTGGACAAATCCAGGAGGGGGCGATGGGTGGGGAGAAGGTTGTCAAGCTAAAGGAGATGAATGAACAAGTGTCGATTTCTTGTCACTTTTCTTAGTGGTTTCTGCTGATCTTAGTATGTCCACATATGTTCACCATTGTGTTCTGCACACAAAGATGTATTTTGTTAGTCTATATATAGCAGGATTCTGGTAACAGTCCTTGTCTGTAGGTATATATGCCTGTATTTACATTTAGGTCTGCTATATGTCCTGATGAAGTTAGGTAGGCCAGAATTTGTGTTTATATAAACTATTAGGACAGCTGGTCTATACTTTTACTGCAAGGGAACATTTTAAGGCATCATTCTAAAAATGCCTCAGCTAATGTCTCATCTGTTAGTCTGGAAGCCCACATAGAAATAAATTTTGTGGGCAGATTAGGATAAGTGGCTGGCTTTATTACCCTGATCAGGAGAGTTTAAGGGGCCATGCTACAGGCACCTGACTAGGCAGATCTGATGATTAAGCAGATGTGGCAGCTGTGAGGCACTCCAGGGACTGACTGTCTGAAAGTACAGGGCCTTTCTAAGTGAGAGGAAAGGCAAGAAGAGTATATGATGGAATCAAACTGAAGAGTGAATTTGGGTTTGCAGCTCCCCTGTCTTTGTGTGTGGCCCTGTGACTACTCTTAAATTTCCACTCAGAGAGACCAGCATAGCAGAAATACTCTATTGCTGGTGCCACCTGCATGCTGAGTTTTTGGTTCAGGTTGTCTGTATGATGCCATCAGTCTGCTGTGGTGTGAATTCCAAGGAGAAACTTGTTGTGGTGGGTTTCTTCCTGCCAGTAAAACCTCCAGCAGAGAGGGAGCAGGGCTAGAGGTGCTGGTACAATTCTCCGCATGGTTTTCACTGTGGTACTTTAGTGGCTTCTATCACTTCAGCATGTCTCCTGCATTCCTGTGGTGCCTCCAAAAGGAGAGCAAGTCCTGACCATGAAGTTTACTGCTTTCCCTCATGGTGGCAGTGCTCCCCCCAGGTTCACAGGGATCTCAGTGTACCCTGTGTGCTATTGATCCACTGCCTGCAGTGAATGCAGCTACTCCCTTCTATCACACACCTTCCCATTGGAACTGTCTCTTTGAGTCTGGCAAATCAGTAGAAATTAACTTCATTATCATACTGTACTTAGCTAATTGGCTCTGGTGAAGGAAAGGAAACCGGTTTCTATTAACCCTGTACAGTTCTATTTATCTGTGGTCGAAGGTCTGAAGACTATGGGTGACCTGGCCATGGGTCCCTGTCAGCTGAGTGCCAGCAGGCAGGAGAGGAGGCCCTGTGGGTGTGGTGGGTGTCCAGTAAGGATCAGGACTATATTCCTGGGGCTGCAGTGCCATCTGCTGTTCCTTGCACTAATCCTTTGGAAATTAAAATCTGGTATAATGTTATTTACAACCTGCTTTTAATTCCAGACAGAGAATCAATATTTTTCAACAGCCACAATGTTTCAAAACCAGAATCCTCATCTGTCTTAACAGCAGTAAGTACACTTGGTCTTTTTCCCTCTAGCACAGCTGGAAAACTATCTAGTCCTTTCTTATCAAAGCATTAGTAGCTAGTGACTCTCCTTCACAAGTTGTCTGCTTCTGTGTTGCAGGCTGAGGTCTGTTTGGTACAACGAACCAGCATGACTGTGTCCCCCTCTGGTTTTCCTTACCGAGCTCTGGTGAGGAAGCACTGATGCAGCAGGGCTGTGTTGCTTGCCAGGCCAAACTCCCCAGAGCTAATCTAGGCAAAGGGAAGAAGGAAGTTCTGAATGCAAATACCTGGCCTTTTCCTGTCCAGAGAATTTAATAAGCATAAATCATCCTTCTAGGACTCAGTTCTGTGAGGAAAGACAAACAGTGAAAATTCAAGCAGAGAAATTGCATTGGGCAGGGCCACAGAGGGCCAGTAGCTGTCTGCAATGTGAGCACACCCGAGCTGTGACCATGGGACCATTTCAGGGTGTCTTCCAAGTCCAGCAGTGCCAGCACGCCGCACAGTTTCATGCTTGCATTACCAGTCCTTTTAATAAACTTTGCACTAACAAGTTCTTGGGCACTTGACTGCTGAGAAAGTCACTTTACAGGACTGGGTCCTTTAAATCCCTTGAATCTTCAAATTCTTTTCTTTTTCACAAGCTTTGTTGGGGGGTGGATTTGTAGTCAAAAATGATTAAATTTTAAGTTGTGTGCAGCACTGATAATTATGCTAAATATTAAAACTATAATTATGCTAGTCATAAATCCCTTTATGGCTAAATTTACTTTCAAACTTAGAGAATGTGTATGCTCCTGTGGTTTACTTGCTGTCTCTCTCATCCACATATATATTCCGTACATGCTTCTATAGGCATAATAGCATACTTTGCTGCATAACATGTTGTTTAAAAAGTGAAAGAAATTACGTCTTCCAGTCATAAGTAACCTGAGTTACACATTGTAATAAATGTTTATGGAATAATTTGTACATGAAAACCTACATAGAAGATACCTCCTTTGAATTAGCCTCTGCCCTGAAGGTATCAGCTGAGTTGTATTGTATGACTCGGATTAAATTAATGGCAGCAGTCTGTTTTATAAGCCCTTTAACATAGGCCTTATTCTACATTGGAATAAAACAATGATATCTGGAATATTTCCAGCACAGAGTTAAACATGCCAGCTGTATTTGTTTTTCTAACATGTGGTTCTAGTACTTAAAGTAGTGAAATAGTGAGTCTGATCCTCTGTTCATTCCTACACTGCCCTATCTTGTGAGGAGCTGCACCAGTATGAAGAGGAAGAACTAGGTGCCTTAGGGTAGGTGATTTCCAATATAGGAAGGATTCTGATTTATGAAAGCAGTTTCTCTTTGCTGTCTTTCTCTGTTTCGTGCTACCAGTTCTCTGCAACTAGATTTGCTGGATATGCACCTAGAAACTTCTGAAAATCAATCTTTCTGCTAAAAAGACTGTTTCAGAGTCCCTTAGTAATGTGTTTTTTTCCACTATAGCTGGATAAAATTGAAGGAGTATTTGAGCGGCCAAACGACGATGTCATCCGGGAAATCTCTAAGGCGCTGCGGCAAGCTCTGGGAGTTTCCCTCTTTGGAATTGATATCATCATTAATAATCAGACTGGGCAGCATGCAGTCATTGATATAAATGCATTCCCAGGTGAGAAAGGCCTTTCTATTCATGCTTTGTGGAAACTGTGCAGTGCGTGCTTAGTGAGAAGTTTTGCTGCTGGTGTCTCACATCATTGCTTCCCAGGTGGCAAGACAGGAGAGCAGCAGCCAAACTGTTCTGAGATCAGATACTGTTCATTCTAGGAAGGACGGAATCCTAATCTAGATATGGAATGTGCTACTGAAATATCATCTCTTAAGAGATACAGTCAAATTTTAGTGGCCAGCTGTAGCATGGCTGTCATGCCATTACTTGCAAAGGGATGCCAGGAACTGAAGCGTGGGACTGTGTGCTGGGACTTGGACATTCTGGGCTTGTCCCTCATTCTGAAGACGAAAAGAAGAGTAATAAATTCCATTTTATGAGAGCTGTTTAAGATTTTTGGTTTTCCAGACACTGTGCCATTAAAAGTGTTGAGGGGGTAGAAGCAGCAAACTGTTGCCTTGAAAATCTCTTCCTGTGCAAACTGATTTTGCACAGGAAAAGATATTTGTGCACAGAAGCAACACCACTAATCTGAAGAAGATGATAAAATTGTAGGTGCACAGAAGTTGTTGTAAAGAGTTAAATACCCTTTCAGGTTCTCGTAAGTGCATCCTGGAGTAAAACAATAGAATAGAGCATGTGGAAATGGATAAATTTGTCCTCCGCTACTTTTAGTGCATGTATGTCTTGGAAACAACTGAACAAGCTCCTTGACCACTGGAATTGTTAAAAGGAGTTGTAAGTGTGTATAAAGGGAGATAGCAATTATCTGTCACTCATGCTAAATTCAGTAGCCTAACACAGGAAAGGAATACTTCATCTCATTTGATGCTGCTTTGCATGGGGTTTTCTCTTTGAGAATCTCTTTACTTGAACAGTGACGTTCCAGAGGCATACACTGGCTGTCACATGGTTTGTTTAACCTGTCACTGAAGACTGTGTTTTCAAGATGGCTGGGGTATACAGAGATCTTGTGCGGAGCCCCCAGTGTTCTTAATCCTGTAGTGCCTTGCCTGTCCATCTCCACAGTGACTGGCTTCCTTTTAAAACTCTAGCCCTGCTATTCTCAGGTCCCTTTGCAGCTTGGTTCCACTATATGGTGTTGATCCAGTCCTCAAACCTATCAAAGCAGTCTTCTGCCAAGAGCAGTGAAACAACCTAAACTGGGTGTCAGATGGAGCCATTTCAGTTTTATGAATGGTGTTATGTTTCAGACTAGGTCTGGAAGTCAGTGTCATAGGACATTCTTCTTCAATACTGCAGTTTGATTTGGTGTTTGGGGTTTTGGGGGGGTTTTTTTTCAAGTATTGTTTTGGATTTGGTACTTTGAATAGACTGAAATTCCCCTTTTCTTGAAATGTTGAGAAGTTCAGATTGGGAAACAAAAAACCTTAGCTTTTTTAAACTTTACTATTTAAAGAGGAGTAATATTGTCTTCTTGTGGCTGAAGTTTGCAGAACTGTCTGCAGCCTTGTGCTTTACTGTACTTCTACCCTAAGGCAATGGTTTTCAATATACAGCCAAAGTCCAGTGTTTCAATCTGCACAGCAATTGGTTTTTGAAGAGACATTGGCTTAATATAGTGCAGGAGACTTGAGAGCAGGGGGAAGCTTCCTATGCACAGGTCTACATTGTGTCCCACACAGAATGTTTCTGATGATGTGTAGTGAAGTTAGCTACTGGTTTTATCATCATGGGATAGATTGAAGACTGGTTGGAGAAAGTCTAGATGATAGCAGCAGGGACCAGACATATTAAAGAGAGAAGGCTGGGGGTAGAAACTGTCTTCAAATTTGTGAAAGGTAACACAACTGAGAAAGATGAGCTGCTCTCAAGGGCTGCTGGGAGGAGAGAAAAAGCAGTAGGATAAAACAGAACAGAAGAAAAGTTACATCTTAACACAGAATACTTTGTTGCCCAAAAGCATGTTCGGCCCAGGCAGCTTCATTTGCCTCCAAGGGCCAGTATGAATAAATGCTGAGCAGCTTCAAGGGCCGGCTTCACTGATGGAGCCAGCACCTTGCTAACAAGTTCAAATTCAGCCCTGCTCAAAAGAGTCACTGATGGGCTGCGTCAGCAGTGGGATCTCACTGTTTCTGGCTCAGTGGAGTTCCAGGAAGGGACTTTCCCTTGCTACTCTTCCTCAAGTCATCCTGTCCTGCAAGGGTTGCAGTAGAGTCAAACTGGAACCAAGTTAGGACACTCAGGGACCTGCCACATTATCTCTGCACCACTGCTTTGGGGAAGGGAGAGGAAGAGGTGCCCTTTAAGGAGCATTCACAACCTCTTTCATGAAGTTCAAGCTACTGCTTGGAGCCAGGCCTGGACAAAGCCTTGTGCAACTGCCCAGAGGCTTGGCTTCCTTGTGTGCTGTCTTTTGTGTTTACCAGGCTTGAAGCTTATTTGAACCTGCCACTCCATGGATGTCGTCTTGAGATTAATTTAATGTCAGAATTGAGAGCAGGTGTACCTGTCAGAGTATGTTGTCTGTTATTTGCACTGTTAGCACCAGCAACTCTTTAAAAAGATTTTAAAGATAAATGTCTAAAAGGCTTATTGTGTCTCCTGTTCTGTGGGAAACCACTGGGACTATCTTTAGCAGTGGTTACCAGCTGAGATATTTAACCTTAGTCATAGTCACATAGCATGAGGGTTTTATGTTTGTCTGATGTCAGTTAACTGAGAGAAAAGGCTCCACGTAACCTGCTGTCCTGGGGCCATGGCTGAGCTCACCCAGCCCCAGCCGCAGCTTGTGTGCATGTTCTGTGGCCTCTCACCAGTATAGGTGAGCTGCTGGTTCTACCTGCATCTCTGTGGCAGCTGGAAGCATCAGATCTGAACGTGCTCTTTGTGTGTGAAAATACACTGCTGCAAATGCAGGACATGGGCTGTTTCTCTCTGCCCAGGGAAGGATGCAGAAAAGCAGAGAGTGTGCCAGATCAGGGAGAGTCTCCTAAAAATCAGCCAGGTGCTAGCTTCAAAACGCTCATAGACATTTCTTGACTCCACAAAGCTCAGGGGGACAGGTACTTGTTTTAAGATGCATTGCTGGGTGAACGTCCTTCCTATCCATGCTTAGCCAGAGGACTCTGGAGACTGTTTCCAACATAGCAAAATTCTGGCCTCTTGTAGACAGGCATTTCCAAAAGGGTTTCAGTAGGCAGTGCTAGGATAGTACCTGCTGGAGCACCATTCATGCAACTTGTGCTTTGAGGCATGCAAAACTTTATCCTCCCACTGATTCCTTGTGTGACATGAACCCTGAATTCATTGCCAGTAGTTTCTGAAGGTGTGATTTAATCTGCCCTTCTTGATTTTGCTGTCATTGCAGCAATACACAGTGATACCCACAATTGCCCTTTTTGAGAGGCCTGCAGCAGCAGCCACTGAGCAGAGCGAGGCAGCATCCACAGAGTTTGCAGCCTTCCCCAGGCATCCTGTGGCTCAAGAGCTGAGACACCCTGGTTCTCTTCCTCCCTTCCTTGTATTTCTTTTTTAAAAGTGTGTGACATTTCTTTTGAGTGACCAGGCAGAATTACTCGGGCCTTTCCACCCAACATGCAGAGAGCTTGCACAGAGGAAGCCTGCCAGATACATGCATCTTTCTTACACTGTAACATCTACTGTTTTCAGGACTCAATAACTGACCATCTTATTGCCATTAAATATTTAAAGCCACTTCTTTGTGAGTTTGTCAGGTGCCCTCAAACAAGGCTGGTTTGTTTTCAGTGTGCAGACACAAGCACTCTAGGATACTATGGATCTCCACACTGAATATTAAGGCTGTTACTATGGAGATGGCTTATTCCCGGGGTGTTTGAAGCACTCTGAGTAGATTTGAAGGCTAATCCCATGGCTTTTACATAAGCAAGAAAACGTAACAAGCACCTCTGTCAAAGAGATGGAGATCTTGTTCTGGCTCCCATGACCGGCTGTTAGAGTCCTAGTTGCCCCTGCCAGCCATGTGGATTACCATGTGGGGCACTGGGAAACTTGATGCTTTGAAATGGCAGATTTGTTTGGTGAATCTGTTAAAGGGCCTTTGAGAAAGGAAAACTGGGAGTTGTTGTCTCACAATGCTGGTGTTTTGTGTGACCTGATGAGTATCTAGGAGAATTATGACCAAGTGCAATAAAATCCAAAACAATGTAGCAGCCTAAATGAGAGTTAATTTGCTAACGTATGAGTTATAAATACACCATAAAATCATCATATTTATCTTCAGGTGAAATTGTCCTCTTACCTTATGTTTTTCAGGAAGTTAGGTTTGCCTAAGGAAGTTGGTCTTTCCAGGAGAATGGAGATTATAATGGAATTATTTATGGATCTGAGGGACTCTTCTGCCCTGTGATCACATCACTAAAAGTGTTTTCAAGTGTGCATTTACTTTGTGGTCTCTGGGTCTGCTCATATGCCGCTGTGTAAATGTGTGCTATTCACACGGGACTTTTAAACTGTTATTTATTGCTTCAGTCTCCTCTACTAATACCAGATCATCTTCAGAATACTTTTATAGACATTAACAATCAGCCTATCCCATTAAGCACACTGAATGCCATATGACACCTCTAAATAGTAAATCAAATTGATGAGAAGTTTAAGTAATGCAGTAGCAGTTAGGATCCATTTCAAGGCATTGCACTGATCCGTTGCGTGTCTGGTTCAATTTTAAAATGAAGGCAATGATAAAATGGTGCCTGCGCCACTGTGTTTAAAATAGAGCTAGAAGCTCTGTATGCCTACTGCCACCCTTTGTGTCACCAAAAATGTCAGGTTTCCTGGTAGTTGAGCAGCTTTCTTCACCAGGAAGCTTGTTGTTAAACTCAGCATTGTAAATTGTCTGAAATCGCTTAACAGAACATGCAGAAAGATGGTTTCAGTACTGAAATAAAAGATTGATGTTTTTACTAAATACTGTATCATTGATACATGTTTATTGTCCCTCAAGTGTTTTTTCAGGTATTGCTCATAACGGGACACATGTTTTAAGTGCCAAGTTAGCTTAGATTAGATTAGATGGGCATCACATTGCTTCTTACACACTGGCAAGCTGCCTTTTCTGTGAGGTATAAAGCCAACCCCACTGTCCTCTGAGGTTTCCCTAACTGACGGTATTGCTGGGCAAATTCTAGAGAGGGTCCAGACCCTCAAGGAAATTCTGCATTAGAGCTAGTTTCCATAGTAAACCTGGAAACAGGATGGAAAAGATCAACATACCACAGAGTTTGTAACTTAGGGAAAAACCTGGACTTGGCGACAAATGATAGAATGTACCTGAAGTTATGTATACACATGTAATACTTGGGAGGAAAAAAAAAAGCAAAAAACCATGCGAAAGGTGGCAGTTTTTTCTCATTGAACAACTATTTTTGTAGCAAGGGTCTCTGTTCCTCCTCAAGCTAATCTGCTCATAAGTCACTCAAAATGATGTAATAGAAAAGAAGCCTCTTTATTATCACTCAAAGTGCAGGGTAGCCCAAGAACTAAACTGCTAGAAGAAGCCTGTCAAAGAACTTAGGAAAATTACTTAATTGTGTTTTTTTTCTCTCCTTCATTTTTTCCTCTTTTCAGGTTACGAGGGTGTCTCCGGATTTTTCACAGATCTCCTGAACCACATAGCTGATGTCCTGCAGGGGCAGGCACCTGAGGTGACCCAGCTAAACCGTAGCAAGCTCCTGGCAGAGCAGAGCAGTGGGATCATGGACGAGCGGATATGCTGTGCTAACACAGGCTGTCTCGGCGTCATGGGAAAAGACTCCTCCTGGATTGTGGAAAGCGAGACCAGCAGCTCAGTAAAACTGCAACACCAGAGACTAGGCTGCAACTCAGCAGTGTCCCCCAGCTTCCAGCAGCACTGCGTCGCTACGTTGGCAACAAAAGCTTCTTCTCAATAACTTGCCAATGCCATGGACTGAGAAAAAGCCACAGGGATACAAATTGAGGTCCCAGAACCAGATCAGTCTGTAACAATACAATTGTGAAAAATGAAAAAAAAAAAACCCAACACAAAACACAATACAAAAAAAGCAAAATAAAAAAACCTTCCATTTGATTTAACCTGATTTACTGATGAAATGGACTGAAAGGAGAAGAGCAAGAAAGTGATTCAGATCCATTTCATCAGATTTCAGTTGCAAATCTGTAGTGAGTTTACACACATGTGGGTTTTAACACTAGTCCTTTCATTGTGGGAGGGTTGCTCTTTCATTTCTATTTTTCTTTTGTAATCACTGGTGACCAGCATTTTAAAATCTGACCTCATGGTATCAAGAAGATAATAATGTTGAAATGCAGTGTCTGAATGTAACAGTGCTAGAGATTTTTGCCTAAAATATTCCCTGTTCCCTTTTTCCAGGTAGACCCTTGCAAACGAAAGCTAAGACAACTTCAGTATCACTAAACCAAATCTCTTGAAACATTGACCAGTCAAGGTGTTGGCAGGTAGCTCACTGCGAAGCTGCGACACTTTGAGTAGGACAGAGCAAACTGGTTGTTCAGGGTGCAAAACCCAGGTGACCACCCCAGTTCCAGCTTTGCAGTTCTTCCCCCAGGCCTCATTGCTTCAGTCAGGAGTAGCTTCTAACCATACTTGCTGGCAGCAACACATTTGATCCAGACAAGGTGTCAATAGGTTGAGTGATTTAGTAGATTAAGTAGAATCCTTTCAATCATCTGCTAGTGGCGAAATCCTAGAAGAGTTAACAGAAGCAGCTCCTCTCTTAGCAGAGAATTTAATTCTCCCTCCATTGCACTTTTGAGGTCTCTGGGACAGCTCTACTAAAAGGCAAGCAGTCAGAGCTGCACGTTTTCCTTGGAGAGTACACGTGATCTGCGGATCCTGAGGGATAATGCAGTTGCTGCCTTCCACAGATTCATGCTGCTGTGCATTTTTGTTCCTTTTGCAAATTAAATATAAGCAGAGTTGTGTAGATTTGTATGAGGTAGATGTACATGACAGCTCTAACTTAGAAACCACATTATTATGTTGCAAGCTGCCAGATGAGGCCATGTGGTAATTTACAATAGTGCTTTATACTATTTGTGAACTATAACACAGCCAATTTGTATCTCATCCTTTGAGATATGCAGTAAACTTCCAGTGTTCACCCTCTGTTGCCTCTTCTAGTATGGCAGTATCTTCTGCTGTTGAGAATTCCTGCAGCTTTTGCCAATTCTGAACACTAAACTGGAAATATCCAAGTCTGTGAGCGCTGAGAACGAAGACACTATTTTGGTAGACAGAGTGGCCTTCCCTTCCCCGTATAAGCCCTAAAATAAATTTAAGAGGGGGGTAGTGTTAAGAAAATTTCTTTAGTTAAGCTCCTAGCTTGCAGGTATCGGAATTTCTGTCTTTCTATAGCAGGTATTCATAAAGCATCCATCACTGCAGCGTTTAATAGTAGTTTGTTTATTATCATGTATTAGATACCAGTTCAAAAAGAAAGGATCTAGATATTAAAGCCCAGGTAGACCATGGAGAGGATTAAACTATGTAAAAGATGTTGCCACCCTTCTTTATGGTACCAGTCCTGGAGGGGAGAGAGTTTTGGAGAGTGTTGTGTAGCAATTCTTTTGTGCAAACAGTGTTTTCTCCTTAGCAGAGGTTGAGCTTGTTCCCAAAATGCCATTCTTGGAAATTTGCTGTAGCTGGGATCAGGTTTTCAAAGATGATTTACACAAGAGAAGATTATTCCACCTCTAGAAGGATTACTAACTTTAAGATATCTCTATAGGGACTGGAAGGACCTTATGAGTGTGGTATCTGTTGAATTCCAGGGTGCACATAAATGCAGTCAACTTCCTCAACTATTGCAGGTCAGTTCTGAGCTGAGCATGTTTCACTACCCGTGTATGCCTTGAGGCTGCTGGATCCCACATTGTCTGCAGCTCACAGGTGGTTGTAGTCCAAGTGAGTCAGATGTACATAGGTAAGGGTTTATAAAAGTATTCAGGATAGACCAAACCTTTCGTAAAGCCATGAGTGAAATAAAATTGACATCTGAAGTTTGGGGTTTGTTTTTGTTTGTTTAAAATAAAAAGTGTTTTTATGTTACATGTGTTACAAAAGATACCCTCAGGAAGGAACTTGCCAGTGCATATTTTTGTATGGTACTTTCTTGTAACCAGCTGGTGGAGTGTTTGTAGACTTGCCTTTTGCTCCCTTTATTACAATGGCTTGGGATTTTTTGGGGGTTGTGGGTTTTTCTGTTTGGTTTGGTTTTGGTTTTTTTTATTGGGTGGTGGGGAAGAAGCAATGATGTTAAAACTGAGTTAGTAACTCAAGACCTTTCAGACTAAGTATGTTTACATGAATCTGAGTGTTGGATCCAATGGAAATGTCTGTATGCTGTTTCCTAGTTAGAACATCAAATAAGAATTTTATTTTCCTGGCTGCCTTCTGAATTTTGGTTGGCCTATTTTGCACTGCTTTATTTCTCCAAAATAAACTACTGAAATATAATTGTGCATTTTAAACTTGTTTACAAATGATTGTTAGAAGTTTATTTTGTAATTCTCTGAAGGCTTGCAGAAATACTATATTTAAATATTACTCCGGACCTTGGCAGTAACTAGAAAACAAGTTTAGGTCATTGGTGTGATCAGTGACATTTTTCCCATAGTCTGTAATTTATTTTTTATTTATCAAATGTATTGGTATCACTTTAATTTACCAAGTACAGATATGCAGGTACCTGTTGTGATGTGGCATTACAATAGAGTTTTCACATAAATTACCATGCAATTGCTGTACTGCTATATTTCCTTGCAGAAATTATTGTTATGGCTCATATACCAGAATGTTGCTAAATCACAGGGGCAAATTGGGAGACCAGCTTTTAAAAGCCAAAACTGTAAATTACCAATTACATTACTGCAAAACATTCGAGCATGCCTATGTTATTGAGCCTATGCTAAAGTGCTTTTCTGAATTGCTGCCTCGTTTGGTAAATTCAGGATAGTTTTGATTTAAGGTAAGCTGCACAGTAAGTTAATATTCTGTAGTCTTGTCTTTTTTTTTTTTTTTGTGGAAGTAGAGTCTAGTAATATTAGACCATACCAGAATGCGCTTGCTCTTAAAATTGCAGACAATCCAAGGGAGATTTTCCATAATGTCTGTGAGTTCTGTTGTTGTGGTTTAGAAAAGGTTCTGCTGTGTTTTCAGGGGCATAGCTGTTATTGCTGTGTTGATGGGAGCAATTATATTAAAATTATATGGTCACCAGTTAGCTTCTTTGGGGTCTATTTCTGTTCTGCTTCACTGTTGGAAATCCACAAGAACACCATTAGCCTGACTGGAATTTCTCCAAGTTTTCTGTCAGCAGAAGGGAGGAGGTGGGACTCTAGTTCCCACTGTAATTATGTGATCAGCTTCAGTAGGTGAAGGTTTTTCCCTGTTGAAGAGAACTTGAGTGGTATTATTATTGCCTGTGATGTAAAACCATCACCATCCTCCTCCTTTAGCTGACTTTGCTGCATTATGCTTGGGTCTGTAATGACTGTACCAGAACATCCTGATTGTTCCATGAAAGCCAACTGAGAAATGCAGCCTAACAAAGGCATCAGTGCTGAGCCGTGTGGTTGGTGTGGGGCAGAACTGCTGCTGGGCCGATGCTGTTTTGCTTTTGGTTACCACATGTCTGCCTCTTCAACTTTTGTGCTGTAGGAGCCGATTGACCGGGCTGCTCGCTAGATAGGATGCACTATTTTTGTTAATACTATTCAGACTGTTGGAATGTTAAAGCTGTTTAAAGATCTCCATCCTCAATGTGGAGGAAGAGGTCTGCAGCAGGTTGCTCAGATGGAAAACCACCAGTTTAATTTGTTTTCATTATAGATGAGTACAAATTAAGAACCCAACCCAAAGGCTTCACAAGGCAACAAGGCTCAAGATAAACCCTCAATTTCTCCCAATTCACTGTGGGCTGTGTCCAGCCAGGGAACAACCAGGTGGAATAGTGGGTAGATAACAGAGGCAGGATACAGTCCAAAAGCAATGGGATAAATAGGGCCAGAGATAGTTTGAATTGGCTGGCAAAAAAAAAAAAGCAAAACTAAGGAAAATGCTTCTGTTGTTTCCATCCAATAAAAAACCAAAATGCATGTTTATCAATTGTTAAATTAATACTGGTTTCCCAAAGTCTTTGCATGGCAGGAGTGACAACTGAGTCAGACTTTTTCACACTATCCTTCAGCCTTGCCTTCCACAGCTGTGCAGAAAATCTTGGATTTTGTTTTTTTAGTGAATAGAGTCTATTTTGAGTTTGTAGCAGTCTCCCCATGTGCACATTTGCAGGAGTTCAATTGCATTACCCTCCTAATTTTCTTTTCCTCTCTTCCTTTTAGAAAGAGATGTATTGATTTCTGTATTCAGTATACAGTTACTTTATGCTGTTGCAACTGTGTGTTTTGTATTAGGAGTATGTGAAAATGCTTTGTGTAGATTAAAATACTTCCTTTAATATAATCTCCTCTTGCTTTCATAGATAAATGGACACCCTGTTGCAGATCACATTGCTGATTTTATTTGTAATATTGCTTTAATATCTATTTCAGAGGAATGTAACCTCCAGAAAAGTACTTTCCACATCCTCACTACCTTTCCTTTCCCTGTTCACTCTGTGTGGATCCAGGCCATCAACACTTGAGCTTTTGACCAGATGGGTTTCAGATCCTTCGTGGATTCTGTCCTGTTTACATGGCCACAAAAATTATTAAAGATGGTTGAAGTTTTAGAGGATTGAGCTATAAATGGAGATGTTAGAGCGATTCCTCAGCAGCACAAGCACAGTAGTACCTGTAGCAAGCAAAGGGAATCGTTCTCACTGTGTGCATGCAGGTGACTGTTGGAGTCTGGTCCACCCCTGTTGCTGGGACAGTTTTCCTGTGGAAATAAAAAACCCACTGTAGGAGAATGTCCTGTATCTGTGATGCGGGAGGAGGGTGAGGACACGTAGGGCTTGGAATTAAAATCCTGGCCAGTGGACATCATTATACCAGTGGTTTAGAATTTCACTCTGTTTTTTAGTAACAATCTGGGGAGGTGTTTTCTTTCTCTCCACCTTTCTTACCCTGATTCCACTGGGATTGATGCTAGCAGATGTCTGTGGGCCACATGAGCTCATTAGCAGATGGCCTTGCCCAGCGTGCCATGAGTCTGCAGAAGGCTCCCAATGTGTTGGGAAGTTTTTGTTGATGGCCTGGAAATCTCTTGAAACTCCGGAAACAGCTGAAGCAGCAAATGGAGTTCATGAAAATCAGGTCTTCCTCTTCCATCCTTTTTAAGGAAACCCACATTTTATTTCTTCCTTTGTTCTTTACACAGTAGTTTTTAGGTATAAATTATTTTAACATTTTTTTGTGTGAAAAGTCATATATACATATATAAAGTTATAAAAAGGTTGAGTATATGTTGAGTATAAAATAGTGATTTGTTTCAGATGTTAGCAGCCCCTAAAAATGAATTGTTTATCCTCTTGTAAAGTCAGTGCTGTAAAAAAAAAAATTAAAAATAAAAGATGTATTAGGTGTATCTTTTATTATTTATTTCTGATTCAATATTTGATACAGCTTGTGTATACCCTTGTGAGAACCACATACTAAAATGCAGTCGTTCTTAAAATGGAGTAACAACAATTCTTTGGGATCCCAGCGATTTTGAGAAGAGTGACCCTCCAGGTGTGAATAGTGTTGGATATTCTCCTTCACTCTCCAGCATTGCTCCCCACCTAAGCATGGGTGAATCTTGGGGACCATTCTGTGTGTGCTAGGTTTTGCAAGTTCATCAGTACCTGTGTTCAAATCCAGCTGTACGGTGTTAACAAGTGTGTCTTGTGATTCACTTCAGCCCGGTTCACTATGGTTTCTGAAACAATTCCCATTTTGTACTTAAATTTGTATAGAATTACATAAACCCTTAAAAGATCATGGCTTACTGTGAAAACCAAAAATATTTGGACGTCTTCAGTTGCATGAATGATCAGATCTGACAATGAAGATGGTGCTTTCATGTAACAGCATTGATTTCAATGGTAATATATTCATTCTCTTTTCATTCGCCAAGCACTTGTTTTGGACAATGTTTTGGTTTCAACAGTAAAGCAATATTCAGTAGGTATTGTGGCATTATCTCTGTAATTGTTTTGAAGACAGTATTGTCCCTTTCCAACACATAATGAAAATAAATGCCTTATAACAAGTTCTATTATGCTTGCTTTTTCTGAGGGGTTAGGGCAGCGAGGTGAGCAGCTCATTGAGAGAAGCCTGTTTGAGAATTTGGTCTTAACATCCTTCTCTGGTGCAGTTTGCAGTTACTTTGGACCTCCTTGTACCAGCAAGTTCTCATTTGATTTCTTTTCTAACAGGAGTGGGAAGTCAGCTAAATATATTGCTGGGATTTAAGCTACTGCTGTACTTAAGCTTTTATTCCTAGCACAAGCTTCTGGGCTGATTCTTCCTTCATCACACTGGATAGGGAATTCTTGGTTTCTCAAAACCTAGCAGGATTTTAAAATCAGGACCCTATTTTGGCTAGCGCAGGAAAGATAGGTATCTCACACAGCAGCATTTGATTTTGCTAAGCAACAAGCACTCTCAAGGGCACTCATGTAAATGCTGCTTGTGGATCAGCACTGGGTGTCAGCCCCAAGGCCAAGCCCTGCAGTGTTGAGTTGAGAGATGCCACAGAAAAGAGGCATAGCTGGTCGGAGGGCCAGCATTTACCAGCTGATGGGGCATCCTCCCAGGCCCAGTACTCAGGCCTTGCACCCCGTCTTCCCCTTTGAAGAAAGTCCTTAAGTCCCAAATGTTTGTGATTACTTCAACATCTAATTAAGACAGTGTTTAGAGTAGCTCCATCAAGTAATGTTATTTTTCCTCTTGTTGATTTTGCAGCAGCAATAGACAAGTTCTGTCTGTTGCCTCCATCCTTTGTGGAAAAACTTTTCTAACTCCTTTGGATGTCAGTGTGTTTCTATGGTGAGTTGTTTGGTTTGGGGTTGGTTTTTTGATTTCTTGGGTGGGGGTTTTTAGCATTGTTGGTGGAGGTGGCAGAGGGTTTCTGTAAATTTATTGCGATGTGTAGACCTGAGTTTGCAAGCAGTTGTATGGGTGATGCTACTGGCAGACACTCTGCCAGGAAAAACTAAATACAATATTCAAATTAACATTTAAATGAATATCAGTATGTAAAATGTGGCTTTTACAGCTGGATTAACTCCCCAATAACTGACATTTTGGAACTGTTTCTGTGAAACAGCTTTTATTTTTCTTCTGTTCCTAGGCACATTTCCCTGAGGTTAGTGAGAGCATGATCTCTTCTGGACAGGGTTGGGAGACCCACACCTTGCTCCGGGGCACTCTCCCCTGCCAGGCTCTCGCCCTATGCCTTGTCCCAGCTTCTGCCTTGTGCCGAGGCAGCTTTTGGGCCATGCCTTGGCCTTGCCACCTCCTCCTGCTGCTGTGTGGCTGCCCAGTGGCAGCTGTGTGGCAAGGGGCACTGCCCACTCAGCAGCTCCTCCAGCCCTCCCTGGTGGATGGAGGACAGCTCTGGACACCCATCACCTCCTGTGCCGAGGGGACCCCACAGACCCACCCCCAGTGCAATTCACTCTACAAGCCAGCAGCACTGATGTCTTTAACAAAGGGATATGTTGAGATCAAAGCCTGGCAGCCATTCCTTGAGCATCTCAGCTGTTCTGTGGGCTGCAGGCGATGGGAGACAACTGGTCTTTGAACTGGGGTGTGTGATAAGGCCCTGGCAGTGGGATGCTCTTTTCCTTTCCTGCTGATACATATAGAAAGTATAAAATCTCAGGATTGGTGTTCAGAGGCTTTTAGGGCAAGCTTCCTCAGCCCAGACACCACTTGATCCTCCAGCTGGCATGTGGCCTGAAGCCCACAGGATGGAGCAGGTTCTGCCTGTTAGCACTGTGCCAGCAGGCCACCGTGGCTCCTGCAAGCCAGCACACAGGAGGGTCCCTTCAGGACCAGCCTTCATCTCTGGGTGAACATAGACCAGTAGTTTTCCTCACCACTAGCCTATTTGTTACTTGTTTTTTTAACCCTACTCGTGTTGTCCAAGTAGCTTGACTTGGTCAAGTATTGCCCCAGCACTCAAACTTCTAAACTGTTTTCTCTCTGGTCAGCCCCATGTGCATCGATGACTACAGGTGTGACCTGTGTCTCACTGAAGCACCCAGGACACACAGTGCTGGGGCTGGGCTGTACAGCACCACAGGGCCCAGGGCAGGCAGGAAGAGTGCTGCAGTGCTCAGGACCTCAGGGAGGTTCTTGACGGTCAGCGGGCAGCAGCGTTGGAACCTGTGCAAGGAAGTAAACGCCTTCGCAATGTGTCTGTGGTGAGAAGGGGTCTCCATTCACCCTCCCCTCTGCCAGAATTGTCCAAGCCCTGCAGCATGCTTACAGCCAAGACTGCCAAAACAAAGGAAGGAACCCACTGCAGTTTTATTTTTCCTTAGATAAATTTTTTATATAGAATATATTACAGTCAGAGTTCTCGGCTTTTAATCAAAAGATAACAAGTTATTGCAGTTTTTTACCCAGTGAAACTACCAGTGGAAGGAGATCTTTCTAGAAAGCTGTCTGTCTTTTAAAAAAAAGAGGGAAAAATCCCCACCCGGACAGAAAATAAATGTGTAGGTTGCGCTTTGCACCCGCCGGCACCCGACTGGGTGGGTGTGTGGGTGGGTGGGCATCCGTGCGGACAGGGGAGTGTGAGGTGAAGAAGTAGCAACGGGCACAACACTATGGCAAGGGAGGCAGGCCTGGGCACTAGCGAGGTCAGTTTCCTAGGCACGATGCTTCTGCTCCAGCTTAATTGCTTTTAAATCAGGAAATGAAAATGCAGTGGGGAGGGAGGAGGGCGGCAGCAGTGGCTTTCACCTGTGCGGGGAGGGCTGGGGCCCTCAGCCTCGCCTCAGCTCGTGCAGCTTGTGGGCAACACGCTCCAGCTCGGCCTCGATGGCTGCCAGGCTCTCCAGCTCCTGGTCCTGCAACGAAAGCCCAGGACACGTGTCAGCAGCTGTGAACGGGCAGCCCTCGCACCCCCAGAACTATGGAAAGCCTTGTCCAGGGCTGGCTGCTGGTGGTGGCATGAGCACAGCCACATCTTGTCCTGTCCCCTCAGCTTGCTCCTGCGTTTGCCCCTCTGGACAGATGTCTGTGTGCAACACTGCTTAGTCCTGTCCTCGTGTGAAATTGCTGCAGCTGGTAACAGGACTAAGACAGGCTGCTACCTCCTCTCCCAGCCCCACTGCCAGGCAGGGCAGCCCCTGATGCGTCTCTCCTTCCAGAACGTGGGGCTGGAGGGAGATGCCTTCCAGGGAGCTGGGGCCGGTGCGGGTGCTGCCTAACGGCCCTGGGCACCTGCATTGAGTCAGTGGTGGGTGTCAAACCAGATGGGCACAGGTGCCTCCCACCTGCAGCAAATGCAGCAAGTGTCCTGCTCATGGAGGGGATGGCGGTGTCCCCTCACCACACTGCACCAGGTGTCCATATGCATATCCAGTACTGGAAGAAGCTTTTCTGTTTGGGTAAATAGTTGAAAGGCTCGAGCTTCTTATCACTTGGTGACCTTTCTGTAGTGGCTCTTGTGTATCTATACTGCCACCTGAAGCTCTTTAGCATGGGTAGTCAAATTTGTAACTGCATGGCTTTGCACAGCTCTAGTCATACACATACCCTGTCTCGCTGCCAGCCTGTCCCTCACCTGGAGCTGCCATCACCTGGGGCTTGCTGCAGATCAGGTGCTCACCCTCTGCAGCAGCAGGCCCTGTAGGAGCAAACCTGGGGCTGTCAGTGCTAAAAGTGCCCTGTCCTGTCAGCAGAGCTGAGGTGACAGCCCTTCTCCCGTGCAGAGGGAGCAGAACCTTGCCACTGCCTGCAGCAGCTGCCAAGCACTGGCTGATGCTGGGCACTGCATGTGGCTGCTGTGAAAAATACAACGTCAAAAAAAGAGACAATTTTCTCTTCCCTGAGCTGTTCTCCTAAACAGGGAAAATGTTACCCTGCCCCTCCACAGGTACCTTGGCTCAGCCCCTGGGAAAGCTCCAGCTACAGCAGTGCACCGGTGGCTTGAAGTGCCCACCAGTGCCCAGGGCAGCCAGGCCAAGCTCAAGCAGCTGTTCCAGTGCGTTCTGGGTTGGGGAGCAGCTGGCTGAGGCTTGCCTTGCTGGAGGAGAGCTTTGCTGCAGTTGGAGTTCCCAGAAAGTAAGAAAATAGTGCTGTGCTGAGAGCCTCCACAGCATCCAAGGAGAGGCCAGACCCAAACCACTGCCTCACACTGTGCCTGTGCTCCCTGGCGTACTCCTGCCTGGCCCCATAGGCTGGCCCCAGTGAGTGCAGGGGGCAGCACTCTCAGCCCCTGGCTGTGCCCACGCTGGCCTCACTGGCCAAGCCACATGGCCATGTGGCCTGAAAGTGAGGAGAGAGGACAGGATGGCAGCTGCTCTGGCAAAGACAGAGCCTGTGCCTTCCCTTCCCTCACTGCTGGGTGCCTGATCTGATGCCTCCTCATTGACTCCCAGAGGCCCTGATCTAGTTTAAAAAAACAAATCCAACAACAAACAACCCCAAAAGTCTTGCCTCAGCAACCTCCTTTCCAGTCCCTGTTCAGAGGCTGAGCCAGCCACCTTGTAGACAAAGTGCACTCCAGGGGTAGGTAGGGAGCAGCCTTCTTGGGAGAGACCTGGGGCATGAGCAGATGGTGGTGAGGAGGCAGATGGAGCAGGTGTCTGCCTCCTTGGCAGACACCCACTGCAGCTCTGCTTGAAGCTGAGACATTTGGCTTCGCTTTGAACCAACACGACCGGAGATGCCCTCTCAGTGGGAGATGCTGATGGGCAACCTTTGGACAGTGTTTTGGTGCATAACTAAGGCAAGAGGGGTGGTTTTGGAAGCAAGAGAGCTGCAACAAACTGGTTTAACTCATTTGCTGCCGCAGTCTGCTCCCTGGCACCTGACTGTAGCTTGTCCCAGGGCAAACACCTGCATAGCCCATGCCCAGCCCTGCTGTCCAGCCCCCTGCAGTATCCCAAATAAACATCTTTGCCTAGAGCTGGACCTCAGCACGAAGGTGAAACCGCCACTCCTGGCTTCCAGAGAGGTTCTGAGCTACAATATAGCATCACATGAGTTACCAGGGAAGGAGGTCTCTGACTTCAGAAGCCTGGCTCACAGGTATTCCCGTTTCTGTCAACTATTTCCATGCCAACACCCCAGCTCTCTCACTACAGCTGCGCCCCAGATTTACTTCTATAAGAGGTCTGACACTACTCACTTCATCTCTGATCCAGGGAAAGCATTCCCTTCAACTTGGAGGGATTTGGGGACACAAGACCCACCCCTGGGCTCCAGTTATAGCTCTGGTCACCATATCCAGTACATGCCGGCACAAAAGTCCTGTCACATTTTTAAGACTCTCTGGGGCAGGGCAAGTTTTTGTACTAGTCACTAAAACAAGAACGAAAACCAAAGGAGCAGCCAGGTGCAAATCTCAATAATACCTAGGGCTGAATGACTAAAAGGTCATCAAACATCTTAATGTCACAGAGAACTGATGCTGGCTGCATAATGCCAAGGTACCATTCACAGCTCCTAATAGCTGGGTGGGATTTATTCTTAAGCATATGTACACCAACCTCCGTTCTCCTGTTAGCACTGCCTTCCTCATCCTTCTTTTCTTCAGGCATGGGAGCAAGCGGGAAGCCTCCTTCACTGCTGTCCTCCTTTGAGTGATGCTTCCATGACCTTCTCACGTCTTCCTCTGGACTACTGAAATCATACTTGCGAGACCTAAATGACATTTTCATGGATCTGTCTGGGTCTTCCTCACTATCATTTTCCTCCATGCGTTTCTTTGATGTCAGCTGCTTGGCCAGCTCATCCATTTTGTTCCACCTCTTGGAGTCTTCCCACTCCCTGGAGGACTCCTCCTCCATCTCCTCGCTTTTGGCATCCCTGGACTGGAAGGTGTCCTCCTCCCCCGGCATCCCCTCATCCTCCATGCGATCTCTTCCTCCTCTCAGCACCCGGGGCTGCTCTTCCTCCTCCTCCTCCTCCTCCTCCTCCTCCTCCTCAGAGCTCCGTCCATCTTTGCCAAATCCCAGAGCATCTTCATTATCTGAAATAGCATTAAACACAACAGTGAGCACAAGTGTTAACCTGGTTATGCTCCACATTTGAATCAAGCCTTCAGGGGTGATGCAAGGTGGGCTTCCTAACTTAGGCCACTTTTCCCAGGATTCTGGAAATACCCACTCTCACATCACCATGTCAGTAACAGAGCTCGAAGGCAGCAGTCATAAGCAGTGTGGGAATTTCAAGAAAAATAAATTAGTTGTCTGTCCTCAGGTGCTATGAAAACTGGGCAGCAGGCAGCTGCTGGGACTGTTACCCACTGTGCATGGGCCCACGTGGTCAGGTGCTTGCAGGGGGGGTCTGGGTGGCTGTCGGTGCAGGTATTTGTGTAAACCCAGTAAGCACCTCCTGAACTCTTAGGCTTTAAAGCCTCTTATCCAGCTGTCTCAGCACTCTCAGCTCACCCCAGGTAGATATCAGTGCAGTCATCTGGGATACATACTGTCGTCTCCCTGCATCTCCTCAGTCTCCTCTTCTTCCTCAGCCAAATCAAGTGACCTCTCTGCTTCGGTAGGGTCCTCCTCTAAAGCATCATCTCCTCCATCATCCTCCCGCTCCACACGCTCCCCTGTCTCCTCCTTGCTCTGCTCCTGGCCTTGCCTGGATGACTGGTCTCCCTCATCCTCAAGCTCCTGGCTGTTTCTGGGGCCTCTGGGCTGCTCCTCTTCATGCCCTCGCTGCTGCTGGTCATCCTCACTGAAGTCTTTGCTGATGTGGTTGTCCAAAGCTTCATCTTGCTGAGCATCCTCTATGTCCCCAATCTCATTGCTATCTGCTTCCTCTCGATTCTCCTTCTCACCAGGGTCAGCATCTTGTGGCCTGGGTTCCCTCTCTTCCAGGCTGTTTTTTCCCTCCTCTCTTGAATCGTCATTTTTCTGGATTTTCTGTGCTGACAGCTCAGCCAGAGACCCTGTGGGCTGCTCCTCTTCAGGGTGCTCCCCTGCCGCATCTGCAGAGGGAGGAGCAAGAAGCAACACCTCTCCTGAGAGCTCATTTCACAACCAGCAAAGCCTGTGCTTTTCTTAGGGAGCTTCAGCCCCGCTCAGCAATCTGCTTAACCAGCCCATGGATCATCTTGCAAGTCACTTCAACATATGCTTGCATTCAAGTAAGCTGGTGCTTTCCCTGGTGCCTGGTCTCCTGGAGAGACTTGTAAGGCTGAAGTTAAACATATGCCGAAGTGCTTTGCTGTAGCACAGTCCTCATCACCATCTCTTGAGATGCCAGCAACAAATTTGTCCCGCATGAAACCAGCTCGCATATAAAATGAAATGATTTAGGAGGGTAATAGGGCACTTGCACAGCTCTCCCTGCGCTGAGTGCTGTGCTAACATCACATCCTTATTTCTCCCACCAGGTTGAAGAGGCGGCCAGCTCTGTTTGTGGGAGAGCCAGGGGGAAGGCAAAGCAGCTGCTCAGCAGGAGCTTAACGTGGACTGGGTATTTGCTCTTGCTCGTGTCAGAGACTGGCCTCTTTTAGCATAATTAGCCATAGAAATCTCTTTGCAAAAGAAAAGATGGGCGCTAAAGAGCAATGGGAAAACCCAGATGGGTATGGAAAGGCAAGCACAGCCTCCAGCAGGGCTGACGAGTGTGCTGGGGTAAGGGGATGCAAGAGCAGGGTTCGTGATCACCAGTGGCATTGCACTGGGCTGACAGCCCGGTGATCACTGGTGTCACTGGGCTGTCTGTGGACCTGGACAGCCCAATGTGACAGGGTTCATCATCATGCAGTCTCCACACCGCTGGAGCAAGAGGCTCAGGTCTGCCCTGGAAGGAGGGAGAACCAGTGCCACCTGTCCTTTCTGGCTGGCTTTTGGCCGTGCTGGCAGCAGCAGCAGCCCCATAGGGTACCGCTCCTCATTGCTTCGGGCAGCTATGGCCTGATGTCACAGCACTGTTGCACTGCTGTGGTTCAGCCACACACCTCAGAGCCCGCTTGAGAACTTCTATGGGGTGCTGCTGCCAGAGAAGAAATGATCTGACCCTGCATTGACATCATCTCTTCCTGATGTGGAAAAGGGAAGGGGCTGAACCTGGGCTATGCTGCCTATCTCTGGCCAGGCCATAAAAAACAGTGACAAGGGGGAATCCCAGATGAACATGGTCTTTCCAAGAGGCAGGTGTTTTGTGTGGGTGTGTGCACTGGATGTACCCCAAGTTCAACTTTCCCTTCAGAGACCCACAATCCAATATCTTGGATGCCTGGAAACAAGAGTGGCAGAAGCAGACCCAGATTGCTTTTCCCTGTACCACTGAGCCTTTCAGTATGGGATTTCCCTGGTGGTCTCTCATTTTGAGCATTAGGAGTGAGTGATAGTGTTGGCAGCAGGGTGGAAAAGATCAGTATCAGTTTGGTAACATGATCATCACATTACTATACTTCAGCAATTACATGTTGTTTAAGTTGGTAAATAAGCACAAGGCAAACATGGGGTTGCTTGTGTGTGCCAGCGGCAGCATCAAAGGAGATGCCCAAATGAGAAGCAGATGGACATATCAAGGCTGTTAGAAAGAACATCCTTGTTTACAGCCTGACCTGGATTTCCTGGGAAGAGGGAGGCTGACACTGACCTCTCTGTTTGTTCTTGTCATTCTGACTTTCAAGGACTTCAGAAAGTTCATCTTCAAAGCCACTGCTTTTCTTCTGCTGCTGTGTTCTCTCATTGGCACCTGTGTCAAGTAACAGAAAGTAAGGAAAGGCAACAGTCCCTCCTGTGCCTTAGAAAGCAGAGGTAGGAAAATAGTACTGTGCCCTTTATAATTATATGTATATTTTCCACAATGTACAAATCTACCAAAGGAGAGCTGTGAGGAGATGTCAGACTGGAGGATACATGAAACAACTGCAGTAACAAAGCCGCCATCAAAAAAAATCATCTGCAGGAGAGAAAAACATCTCTAAATAAACAGAGGAGCAGGGTTGCTAGGAAAACTAATATTGATGGAGAGCTAGGGAATAAGAGATGCTGAACTACAGCACACTGAGGCCGACAAAAGACTTAAGCATCAGAGTATGAAGGATAAAAATTGCCTCCTGCCAGATGCTGCCCACGTACCTCTCTATAGAGAGCCCCTGTGCCCTCTGGCCTGGTTGTGGGGGCCCCTCTCCCAGGGTGCTGGGAGGAAGAAGCAGCATTCATTCCCACTCTGAGGATTGTCACATCTTAGCCTCTGGGATTATGGAGCGCAAGAAAAGCAACACCCTGGAGGAAGGTGTCCGAAAACAGCATGAGCTGGAGGTCAGAGTGCAGCTGTCCTGGCGACCAACGCTCCCCAGGCAGCCCTATCTCAGCGGGATCTGCAAGCCAAGCAAGCCCTGTCTAACCCAGCTCACACCCTGCTTCTACCCTTAACGAAAAGGCAAGAGCCAACACTGCCAACTCAGTCCTCTCTAGCTCTGGGCAGAGCTGGATGGTGTGGGCTCTCCAGCCAGAGCAGGACCAGCTGCAGCTAGCACAGAGGAGACCAAGATAAACACTCTTGCTTTTCCCTTGATTGCATGACTCTCCCACAGCCAAATACTGTGATCTGTAGATTAGAGCTCATGTTACCCTAGGACAAAATGGTGTGATAGGGTCAAGCCAAGGAAAGAGTGGAGCAAGATGTACCTCTTGAAACAAGTTCCTTCATGTGGACGTCATGCTGTATGGCACAGCCTGTCTGAAAGCTGAGCACTCCCCCTCACAACCTTGGTGTGCCTGGGCAGCAGCATCCCAGCACACTGAAAAGGCCCAGATTTCTTTCTTCTGGATCATCAGAGCATCCACAAACCCTATCTGAGGTCACTGCCCAGCTGGTCCCTGCACCAGTGGCATTTGAATAATGACTAAACTATGTCTTTGGGAGCTGCATGAGACTCTCTCCCAATCTTGACTTCCTGAATTTTGTCTCTCCCTTCTCCCTGCTGTCTCTGTGGCTTCCTGAAAGCAGCCTGGTGGCACTGTCATCCTTGTCAACTGTGCCACACAGGAGCAGGGCACAGGGATGCCCTGGTGAGGGAGGGCTACCAGCTGGGTTACCCCAGGGAGAAGAAGGGAAGGCCAGGAGCTGCTCTCCCTTCAGCCTGGGGAGAGCCCTGGTGCAGCTTCAACTGGACCACCCAGGCAGAGAGACCTGCACTGGCTTTGAAGTAGCCTTGCCTGAGACCTACACATCAGCTCTGGAGACCTAGGCACCTGAGAATAGCCCTCTACTCCCTTGCACACCCATTTGCACAGCTCTGTGCTGCCACTGCTCCCACACTGACCCACAGTGAGGAACCTACACCTCTCCAAACCAAATAAATTTACATTTGAGCTAAGGAAGCAGACAGAAAAATCCCCATTAGCTCAAGGACGTTTTCACAACAGTCTTTTAGGTACAAGTCCCACTCATTGCTCAGTGAGACTTCCTTTCCGCTGCACTTGGGTTCAGTGCTAGACTCCAGCTGCACAAAAAGTGAATATTTTCTTGCCTTTCATTCCAGTTTGGGAGCTGGTGGTTATTTACTGAATTAAATTACAGTATTTCCTTTTAAGGTTCTTGCACCCCAAAATGCCTATACTCCGCATCACCACCAAGTGGCACTGGCAGTCATTTAAACCATCAGATGCATATGGGAGCAAAATTCCTGCCCCTACTCACTGAATCTCTACTAGAAGTTCTGGACTATATTTCCTAGGGTGCATTTATATGATGTCAAATTAATGTAAAATACCAAAAAAACCCAACCAACAACATTATGCTACAGGAGCTACAACAGACAAAACCCCTCTTCCCAAATAACTGTAGTGACACTGTACCTTGAGCAGCAATTTCCTGAAGTTCCTTCAATAAATTTTGGTGGCGAAGGATAGAAATGATTCGTTCATCTGCAATAGGGGAGACAATACAGAAGGTGTTCAAAGACAACCTCCCCCCACCCCCAGGAAATGAAAAAGAACCCCAAATTCCACCTTCCTCTTCATTTACTTTTTTATCTCCCTTGGTCTGATTTGCTGCCTCATCTCTTAACTGTGTGGTTAAGGTAACAGGAAGGTCTCATGAAAACCAGGCAGCTTCATGGCATCCAGCACTTCCCTGGCCACAGTGCCACCATGATGCATGGCCTGGGCCAGGTAGCTGCCCCATCCCTTCTCCTGGGGCCTGGTGCAGCCTGGTGGGCTCACTGTGAGGAAGGTGAGTGTATCGGGGATCTCTTGTCAGGTGCTAGGGTATATGTCAGGGAAGGACCATCCTTGCTTGCCAGATCTGGTCTTGCTGATACCCAGCAGTAAATCTGATCCTGTACCTCCTCTGAGTGTTTCTAGGCATTCCTCACTGATTGGCAGGGGGTTTGGCTTTGATAAAGTATCAGAGATGACCTCTACAATGCACTTCATCACCTAGAAAGAAACAAAAATACAAATTAAAACAATGATTTTTTTGTCTTCCCCCCCCCCCCATATTTATTTGTTACCAGGGCATAAATGCAGAAGATGATGGCACAGACCTTCTTGCCTTTCTGATCAAGCCAGAACTGAATGTTCAGTTCCTGTTTTACCTAATGCAGGAACAGAAAGTACCTCCTGAAACTGAGAAGTAAGCAAATGACACATGGCAGTGGAAAGAGCTTGTCCAACATGATGCACACTTCAGCTGAGGATCTCATGACTCCAGCCCATCCCAGAGGCTGAGCACATCAGAATATTAAGGGGGATCTGGATATATACATAGAAAGCTCAAAATCATCCTCTTGCAAGTCAATATTTCTCAACCTGAGTCTCATAAAAAGGTTCAGTGGGAGGTTGTAGAAAGAAGCAAGTGCTCATAGCTCTTCAATAGGTGACCTTGAAATATTGCAAGCTGTTCAAGCCCTGAGAAGGGCACCACGGTTAGACTGCAGCCAGGCATGGAGATTGAGGTGAGGCAAATTGTACTTTCAAATATGGATCAGAAATACTACTTTCAAACCCTAGAGAAGGACAAGACACTCTGGAGAAGTGTCTTGTGCTTGAGTGTTCAAGCCATCTGTTATAGACTGGAAGATCTGTACATGGAGGCAGGTCATCTGCAAGCAAGGAAGTTCCCACACAGCTTCCCAAACAGGACAAACACTGGGACCGCCTTCTTCTTCAGTCTAAAATAAGAAGCATTATTTATCTAGTTTGTCAACTGTACTGAGATTGCAGGTTGAGCTCTTCACCTGTGTCACTGCAGCATCACTGATCCCACAGGGATCACCCAGTGCTGTATGTGTAGTTGGAGAATGAAATCTATAGGTACAGAGGCAAGGTGGAACCTCCAACAGAGATGAAGGTATTCTGGCAGCACTGAGACACACCACCAGGAGCCCTGATGTGTGGTCATGGTAGACTCAAATGATCACACAAGAGAGAAAGCAGCATTCACTTCAGTCTGGTGCCAGTTAGTGCAGGAATAAGGCTGCTTAGCTGAAAAGGATAAATATTTATAAAACAGCCTATAAAGTATGCAGGGCTCATGAGTGGCTGTGGAAAAAGAGGCTAAATTGAAAAAAAGAATACAAGTAAGCCTTGGGGACAAAAAATTCACTCACTGAACCTCTTTTTCCTGATGATTTCTGCAGGCAGCCTTAAGAGCCCTGACCTCCCTTACAAGGTGCCATTCTCAGGAGAGCAAAGCACTGCTGCTGCAGTAGAAATTAAGCACAAGTCAGTAATTCCCAGTCATCTACAATGTTGCACATTCAAGCAGTTGGATATATTCATTGACCAGCTAGAATGGGCAAATTTTTGCCCTGTGTAAGGAGAGAATTCTGCTTTTGCAGACCACCACCATAAAACATTGAACTCTTTTAACTAATTACACAGTTTGAGGAGATTACCTGCTGGATTAAAAATATTACAGGGAAGGTCTAACCACAAACAACCCATTAATATTTGTTTTAGATGACTTTGAGTGACTTCACCCTACCATTAAATAGAACAAACCCCAGATTCTGATACTTTCCTCCCACATTTCCCAACTTCTGGAGCCATTTATTGCAGCAGTATTTGATGCAGCTTCAGAAGTAAGGACATTCTCAGCATGAGAAATAAGAATCCGGTCTAATTAAATACTCTAGACAAGCTTTTTGAAAACTTTAAACTGATTTAAAGTCTTTACCTGAATACACAGAAACACATCAGTCATCACAGAAATATGGCCAGCTCTGTGGAGGAACTTTGTAACACAACGAAATGCAGAGTGCAGTCATTCCACAACACTCTCTCTGACTTTTTGTAAGAGCAAGTCTTGCAGAGTGAGGCTTCACAAGGTCATGAAATAACAGCCTTCATCAGGAAATGGAGGAGATTCTTTCCAAATGAATGTAATTAATCCAGTGCAGAAACTCAGACTGGAATTTTGCCATAGCTGTCCTCTAAATGTGAGCATGTAACTGGATCCTTAAGAGCTGCTCATGCTTTCCCTGCACAGAAATCTCCAAAGAATCATGTCCTCACAAGGATAGACTTCATCATGTTTGAGCTTGGCCATGCTCAGGCCCTTCTGAATGATTGTAAGTGGGAAGCAGTGTCCTTTGAGTACAAGAGTGCTTGAACACCAGAGATATTGTAAATGCTTTGGTCTTGTTCAGCTCCCCATGGAAAGCCCTTGGTGTAAGGAAACTCTGATGAACTGCTCAGGAAAGGCCTGCAGGTGCTGACTACCCACTACACAGCCCTGAGCCACCCACAAATGCTGGTGGCACAGACCATGGTGTGTAGGAAGATCTCTCAGATGGAGCCTGTGTCAGTAGAGGACCCAGGGAGTGGGCAGGCTTAGGAGAGAACCTTTCCTTGGTGGAAACATTTCTGTAGAGTTGCACCAGTTTCCACAGAAGTGCCATGTTTTACACATAGAACATATTGGGGAATAGATCTCACAAGAAAAAAAATGTGGAATTAATGCATTGTCCCATCAGATGCCAAATGAGCATCCCTCTCTGGCACAGCCAGTTGAAGGAGCAGGTGTCTTCTTTCTCAGTTATCAGCACAGCCAGTGGCTCACTGTTCATGGCTCAACCCCAGCAAGGGTTAAGCAGACTAGAAGTCTTAACAAAGCAATGGCTCTTCAGGCCCAGGCACATTGAACAGGAGACAGGGAGGCATTTCTCATGGCACTTGCCCTGTAGGTAACAAGCAGAGACACTGTATGATGGAGCCTGTGGCTGAGACTGGTGTGAATGTACCGTCTCCCACTACTGCCTGGGGAAAAACATTATGTGGCTAGAAGATTCAAGAAGTACGGGGAAAAGGGCTGGAGTTTCCTTTCTGGAGATTATTTTCCATAGAAGTCTTAATTTGGGCAGCTGAGAGATAGCTCATCTGAAAGACTAGAGGTGTTATCAGAAAAGGGGGAGATCTATCAGAGATCAACACAGGAAAATGCACCTATCCAAGTATTTAGGTGCCAACGCCTGTTGGGAGTGCACATACTTGCAAAGCGCAATTAATGTCAGAGAGATATGGCACAGGCGTATGCACGGAAGCCTATAAAAGAAGGCTGGAGAGGTCAGCCAAGTCCTGCACTACTCGCAGCCATCCAGACAGGCTGAGCAGTAGCTGAGGATGGATTAGCGATCTGAGAGTAGTCAGTTGCCTATTTTTCAGAAACATGCATGTTTAAATAACACACCACACACATACAAACACAGATGTATACACTCCCCCAAACACACACAGCTCCATCAATGCCCATTCCTGAATCATATTTCCCCCCACTCTCCCCTGAGTCATCTCCTGTTGGGAGCTTTGAAAAGCTGAAAGTAGGAGGACTAAGAAGGGTTATACTCAGCCTCCATCCCCAGCCTCATCATTCTCTAGGCAAGCTTGCTTGGTCACTCTGGTACATCCTAAGGTACCTCCCTCCTGCCCAGGTGCCCAGAATTGGATTCATAAAGGGCAAATCCTGGTAGGAAGGGAGTGGGGATGGATCCTGCTGTAGGGATCTCATGCAAATCCCTGGCACTTCCTACAGGGTGCCCCAACCAGCTAGGTAGAGATTAAACATCATATCCTTTATGTTCCCTCTTTCCTTCCACTATAGGCCCATCCTTACCTTAGTGTCGCCTTTATTCATGTCATTTGTCACGGGAAGGGAGATGGCTGTATGGTAAGGGGAGGGAAAAAAAGAGAGTTTGTTATTCATCTCCTCTGGAAGACAAGCAGATAAATCCTATCCTGCTAAAAATGGGAGTGGAGAAGAGGGGCATCTTGCTCTGGTAGAAGTGGTCCCTGGGTGCAGCAGCTGGATGTGTACATTGTGTCCCACTCAGCCTTCCTCAGAGGAAGGGAAGGGAAGGGAAAGAAGTCCCTCGGGTCAGGCAGGGCCCAGTGCGGTCCCTGGGCAGTGACCTTGCGGCGGCCGCTGTCCGCGGTGCTGAAGGGCCCGGGGCGGTCTCTGTCCGCGGTGCTGAACGGGAGCGGCGGGAGGGAAGCCGGGCGGGGGCAGTGCTGTCCACCGGGCTGAGGGTCCAGGGAAAGGGGGGACACGGACCCCAGCCCAGCCCCACTCACCCGGCACGGCCAGGAGCAGGACGGCGAGCAGTCCTGAGCGGCTCATGGTGATGGCAGGACGGAGACACAGGGGCAGAGGCTGCGTCTGTCCCTGGCGTGGGGGGTCCAGGCGGGGTGCCAGGGGGGGAGACCAGCACCGTGTGTGTCTACGCCAATGCCCTGGCTGAAGATCCCAGATGGGGCACTGCAGCAGCCGGCTCGTTTATATATCTCAGCCCCTCGGAAATGGCGTCAGGAGAAAGTCGCCTCCTCCTCTACCTTCTCCACCCCCCTACCTCTCACATAGCCTTCCCATCGGCTTCTACCAATCGTTGGTAGTTGGAGGAGTGGCCACATGCCAGAGTTTCCCCGACCGCCCCCGAGTACTCAGGCAAAGGGTTGCAGCAGCAAGGTGTCAGGCTCCAGTTGCTCCATCTTCTCACACTCAGCAGGTTCAGGAAGGTTGTGAGGTCTGTTTCGAGGATATCACTTTTCCAGCACCTCCCCTAATACTGGCAATCTACAAGCACCTCTGCATATGTGCCCTTTCTATATGTACCAATAGTCAATAGTAAGGGTCACCTCAAGTATGCCAGCCAGCATAGCTGCCTGTAGATGACTTTGGCCTCTAGGGGTGCCCTTGTCTTTCACTGACCACAGAAGTTTAGAACAGATGTCGAAGTAAAAACTTCATGCCTGTTAAGCACCTCCACAGAGGATAGGAGTGCCTGTAAAACTGGCGAAGGGCCAGAGAACTGGTTACCATGAAGCAGGTTTCCCAGGGGAGATGGCGAGTCCCAGGTATTTAATGAAAGATTTTTAATTAGTAGGATATCATTTGGGGTAAATAGCAAAAGCTGATTGTGTTGCTCAGCTGTTGTGATTTTGCAAGTAAATTTTAATAGATTGTTGTCCTTTGCTCAGTGTTTAATAACAACATATAGCATCACCCTACACTCTCACTGCTAAACACTCCAAAGTTGAAATAACCAAGATTACCTGGTCACTGTTTCCATCGACAAGGGAGAGAGGGGAAGTAATGATTTGTACCATTCTCTTAGTCACAAGCATTTCTATACTCTAGAAAAAATGTCTGTCTCTTTGGATGGAGCATCTGCCAGGACAACAAGTTGGATTCTCTTTTGAAGGTGACTCCAATGCTTCTTTAAGAATAGTGCCTCTACTATTCTGTGCTATCCCCCAAGCAATTTCAGAGGTCACAAAAGCCAGGGACTTATACTAGACAACCAAATTCAGAAGAATGCACTGTCTTTTTCCCCCAACTTAACTTACTCTGCTTGCTGGGGAGTCCTGCACCCAAGGAGCTAGAAAGAAAATATTTGTTTAACAATGATGAGAACTTTTTTCTGCAACCAGTGAGTACAGACTGCACCGTAGAAGGTTACCACCTTCTCTTTCTATATGCACATGGAAATGTGCTCCCTAATGTATTTCCAAATGTCCTATAATATCTATCTGATTTAAATGCATGCTTCAAAAGACACGTTTGGATTGCAAAAGCCTACTCATACAAAATCAAAGCTCCCCTTGTCTGCTGCATTTTCTATTTAATAGCAGAGAAAAGCTGGAAATAAATTGATTTGCTGAACAGTGCTTTGTGGATGACATTGATTGATGGTTAAATGTTTATAAGACCATGAAATGAACATCCATGACAGTTCTTGTTGTACAGGGAACCTGTTTCCTCCAGGAACAATAGCTATCCTTTCTTTTTGGTTGTTGGGTTAGTTGTGGGTTTTTTGTATGCATGTTGTCAAATTCTTTATTGGGGGAGGAGAATAGGAGTTCATATATAATGGCCTTTTACTTCTTCAGGATACACCAAAGCTTTTTAGTCTGTGAGTCTGAAATACAGAACATTATTAAGCTTGTTAATTCCTGTGTATTCCTAAGAGAGAAACAGATTGATCTGCTTATCAGGCTATGTTTATCTAGTCAATATTTACTTATCCTTACATATAAATGTTGATCTTATTAGAGTAATAAATTATCTCAGTTCTAATCCAGTTTCTTACAAGAAACCCTTTTCTTCCCTGTGGTCTCTTTTTGAGGAAGGTACCAACATATGTAGTGCCCATGACTACTTTTTTTTTTTTCTTTTTCTCAGTCTGTGGTCTTGCATCCATTAAGTTCATTGCAAAGGAGAAACTAAATATTTTCTGGGTATGGCATGCATTCTTCCACTGTAGAAGCATATGATGGATGATGATTTTTTTCTATTTTTTATCACAGGGAAACAGATATGAAACTGTTAATCCAGCAATCATACTTCTGCTATTGGAATTTGTCTCATTAGACTCAGTTATATTAGGAACTGCCAAAGTAAAGCATGTCAGGGAAAGATTTATGTTAAAAAAAAAAAAAGTGATCAAATACAAAAGGAGAAAGTATTCTGCCACTCACAGAAAAGCAATGCCAGAAGCCGACTTTAAGGGAAGAGGAGGTTTGTGAGTCTCTGAAGTAGTTCATGTTTTAGTGTATGTAAAACAGGAGTAGATCTTTACTGGGTGCAAAGTGATGAAGATGGACATTTCTGACTGGTTCCAGTCTTATAAAATAGTCATTTATGTCTGTAGAGAGCTATTCCATTTTTTCTCATAGCTGCACAATTTCTAGCGCATGAAGCGTGGTGAGAACATGGAGACCCATATACGATAACCTGCCTGTTGACACTAACATAACTTGCAGATGGACAAAGAGATGAATTATTGGGATGGGAAAAGGATATTTGCTTTCCTAGCCTGAAAAGTGATTTGAGAAGATGGCAATGTCTGGATGGATGGAAGCAGACACCCAGGACTGTTGCATTTCTCATGCTCTGAGCTGAGTGAATAAGAGGGTGAGCCTGAAAACCATATTGATATGCACACATCTACTTATGTATAGGGTCATATGTTCAAAAGATCATGTGGCTTAAGTGCTATTCTCAATCAACACATAGAAGTGTCTTGGTTTTGACTGGGATAAAGATAATTTTTCTTCCTTGTAGCTAGAATAGTGCTATTTCTTTGATTCAGTATGAGAAGAATGTTGGTAATATACTGATTCTTTCAGTTGTTGCTAAGAAATCAAGGACTTTTCAACTTGCTATGTCTTGCTAGTGTGCAGATGCAGAAGAAGCAGGGAGGGAGCATAGCCAGAGCAACTGACCCAAACTGGGCAATGGACTATTCCATGTCATACAATGTCATGCTCAGTATATACATGAAGGTTGGCTGGGAAGCTGGGTGCTCTCTCTTCTGGGATTGTGGTTTTGGGATATTCTCTTCTCTGGGATTGCTAGCCAGTAAGGGGCTGGGCATGGGTCAGTGGGTAATGAGCAATTGCATTGTGTATCTCTCATTTGTATATTCTATTATTACTACTATTATCACTATTTTTAAAATCTTATTTCAATTATTAAATTGTTTTTATCTCAACCTAAAAGTCTCCTTACCTTTACCCCTCTAATTCTCTCCCTTGAGTGGGGCAAGGTTGAGTGTTTTGCTGCCAGTCAGGTTCAAATCATGACAAAGAGTCAACTTATTTTTTATTTTAGAATTCAGGAGATAAACCCAAAGGATCTGGGGTATGTCTCTGAACTACTGTGGGAGCTTTATTCTCCAATTTATTGGCTGAATCTGGGTTAAGAATTCACCCCTCTCCTGTGCTTGGAAACACTGACACTGCATTTCAGACTGATGTGATTTTACAGATCTGGGAACTGAGGCACAGAAAGAGGGAAAGTGTCATTTTCATGAAGATACCAAAAAGGCTTGAAGCCAAGACACAGCTATTACCCACACCCTAACTGAAAAGACCACTAAGCAAAAAATAGGCAATGATTACCTTCTTGCAGATGAAATCAATTGATAACTATTTGACTGAAAAATCTGAATGTAAACTCGGTGTCAAATTAGAAAAAATAGGTCTATTAAAAACCTCACGTCACACCTTTTCTTCATTCCCACATTAGTCAATCATGCTCACCTCTCAGTTCCCTCATACAAGCCTTGCTTGTCTGACTGTAAATAGATGAGCTTCAAAGCTCAGCTTGCTGTTGTGAATATTCATCTATGCTGTTAAAAGGCAGTCCTCTCTCTTGTTTTTCAGGTCAGAGGCAAAATGAGGTTGATTTGCTTTGATTTTCTTAGTCTAGACTGTGCTTGCAGCAACCTAAATTTAATTGATTTTCCTGTTCAAAGGCTTACTTACACCCCATAAAAAAGCTCCTGATAGTAGCTACTGCTCTGCCTATCTACTTTCATCCTTGCTTGGCATGCACAGTTCTCACTGGGGCAGATGGAATATGTTCTCTTTTTGGAGAAGAGACTCCTCTGTAGTGATCACAGAATACCACCTGGGTACCCTCACAAATAGCTTGGATCTTAATATAATTTTTTTAATGTTATGCAAAAAACAATCTGGAAAATATCATACCCCTCCAATGCCCTGGTCAGTTTACTTAGCACTTACAGAAAACTGTTGCTGATTCCTGTAAGCCCCATTAAAACAGTAAGAAAAGATGTGGAGATAGAGGTTCTCCCCAGGCCAAGTGATCTGAAACAACCTTCTCAGGAAATTACTGATTGTTCCTATGGCTGTGGTTTTATTTGACTTGTGACAACAAAGTCTATGTCATGCTAACATACATATTTAGTAAGACAAAACAATTCTCTAAGCTCTAGCATGGTCTAAAACAAGTTCATTGAAACATGATTAATATTGTTTACTTACCTCCAAAGTTAGAGGCAGATAACCCCAGTTTAGAGGATTCATGAGAGTTAAGAAAAAAAATAATTACAAGAATGATTCAGGTCTTTGGACCTGCATTCCTCTTCTGGGAGTCCATAAGCTCACCAGGCTACCTCCACACCTCCAGCAGCTCATAGCTAACACATGGGCCCCCAGTCAGAATCAACATCATCCCAGATTCTGCACATTAAATGACTGCCTCATATATTTTGTAGATATTAACCTTATTACTCATCTTCTGCCTTTAAACACCTGTTCCTCCACTCCTGAAGTGTCCCAAGCTGTCCAGCCACTCCAGGCCAGTTGCTCAGGGAACACCAAGTGAGGCACAGGGGCACATACATGTCTTGGGATGCCTATATGGCCAGAATTCATATACTGATCAAATGCTGTGACCACGGTAGGGGTCTTTTTTGAGGTGTAAATTAGATGCACTTCTGCTAACTTTCTATGATTTCATGGAGATGAAGTGACAAAATCCATAATTAAAAAAACCAACCACAAACTGTTAAAAGGACACTTTTTGCCTAGGATCATGAAACACATAAGAAATTTCCATTCTAGATGCTTTGTTTGATCTCCTTGGCTCACATTGGAAATAATGCACTTAAAGAGATGAAAAGAAGACTGAACACAGCCTGCTTCCCTGCCACTGTTGCTGTAGGATGAAGGGGTGAGGATTTAAGCATCTTCTCCCTACACCTCTCTGACCCCAAAAGTACCAGCCACAGAAGCCAAGCTTAAGGACTCCCAGGGCACTGCTATCCCCTTAGACTATTATTCTCCAAGCAGCAGCAATAATACACCACTGGAACCACTTATCTGGAGATAAAAAGCATAAGGATGCAGCAACTGCCATTCTGGGCTGGAGCAGAGAGCCAGGATCCACCCAGAGACCCTGGGGCCTCCCACAGACAGGGGTTGGGGTGGGGACAGGGGCTCTCCCTGTCCTTGTGTCAGGCTGAATCCAAGCTTCTAAGCCTCCCAAAAACTGTGCATCACCCTTGATGTTTAACAATGCTTCACAGTTTTAGTGCTAATTAGAAGTAACTAGTTTGCTTCTCCTTCTGAGCAGAGTCTCTCCTCAAACTTGGTACCCTCTTAGTCTGAGGACTTCTTATGGCATTAAGCATCATAGCTCACTTAAATACTGAAAAAATATTTCATGTGTTGCTTTTAAATTGCCTCTTATCCTGATTCTAAAAGCTGGGGGAAAAAAAAAAGTTCTTCTCTCTTGCCTAGTCCAGTGAGGCTTTAATGGTTATTTACATTTCTCCCTTGCTCATCTCCTTTCCAAGAGAACCATCCCAATCATCTAGTTCTTATCTGACTCTTTTAAACTTGGCTACTAGCCAGTGAGTCCCACAGCCTAATCACCTATAGCATAGTGCAAAGAGATCCAGATGTATCCTGCTTTCGCTAGGACTTTTTTAGTCTCCACTTAGTGTCCTAGAGACTTTCTGGGGATACCTGAAATACCTATTTTTCATTTTACCAATGACCACACACAGATGTCTCAGGAGTTGGTATCCTTCATGATCTATTTATTCCCTCATAAAAGACATCATGGAGAGGATAGGGAGGATGTCTGGAGGTCTTAGACATGCTCCAGAAGTCAGTAGCAGAGAATGGTCTCAGCCTGTATTAGGCACCTGACTCAGCCTGGATGAGGCAAGGAAAAAGACTCCCACTATGGCTTCATTGGTCCTATTTGACACTTTGGTCCCTTCCCTCCATCCATTCACCCTGGTTTGAGTCAGGCTATTCTCCACATAGCCCTAGCAGAGCTGCAGGCAGTCTTTGCAGTGCAGATGGCTTTTACCTCAGATGTTCTGTTGATAAGGCAGTTTTTGAATGCCAAATTGCATGTTAATGTCAGGTAATGAATGTTCTCTTTATAGGCAAAGCAAACCTTTTCCTTCTATACTAAGCAGAGAAGAGGAGGAGGTAGCCTTTCAGATATTAAATTGCCTGAGAGCTTCAGCACAGAGCAGCTTGAGGAACAGTCACAGAATCTTAAATTACTGTTACTTGGCTTTTTCTCACCCTGTAGTAGCTCAGGTTTCTTTCCTGACCAGTGCTTTTTCTTCTCAGGAGAGCAGGGGCTGCAGTGCCTGTCCTTAGGGAGAAGCAATTATCTTCCACAGAGCAAGGGACAGCAGTCCAAAGGACTTTAAAATGCAGCAGAGCCTCTGCTGAGCCCACCTCATCCACATGCTCTGCAGACAAAATGGTTCGGACAGGTTCCTCTGCATTGCAGGATGAGCCCAAAAAAGAACTGGGGGATCCCGAGGAAGGTCTCTGCCCCTTGGTTTGCTCTGTGTGAAGGCAGGAGTTTGGGCTTCTACCACTGACCTTACAGAGATCCCTCTCTGTTCTCCGCTGAGTTCAGACTCAGCCTCTGCTACTAACTGCTTGTAGGAACGCTTCAGGACAAACTACACTTTCTACTTTACTGGGAATAAAAAAACATTTAAAAAAAAAAAAAAAGGAAGAAAAGCCTGTCTATGCCTCTGTCTCTGTTTTTTAGGCTTTTTACTGAAACAATGTCTCCTGGCTCTCAACTGCTTTTTGTTTTATGAAGGCAGCTAGATAACCACAAACACAATGAAATCCTTGTATGTGTTTTGTGCCATGTAAGAGGCAATTGCTGTCGTGTAACCTCAGGGGAGCAGAAATTGAAAGGTTTCCCCCAGGCAGAGAAAATAAATGGGAACTACATTCACTTTGTATTTAAAGCTGCAGCAAGTATGTGATTTTCTGTACTGAAGGGAACATTGCAGCTGTTGACAGCTGCTTTGCTTGACATAGATCTCACATAGTGAGGAACTGGAAGTGTAAGGCAAATTTGTTATTTGCATTTCTAAATAAATTGTTCATTAAGAGCCTGAATCCAAACATGCTCAGATCAATAGAAAGACTCTTAAACTTACCCTTTTCCGTGAGTTTTGGGTTGAGTCCTAGATCTGGCATCCTTCCCTGAGTTTGGGATGCATTTACCAGAGGCAAGGATATCATTTAAGTGTACTCAGGCAAGGAGTAAAGGTAATAGTGAGGATATCAGCTACAAGGGGGAGTAACTGCTATTCAGATGAAGTCTTAAAAAAAAAAAAAGACATGTCAATGTCATTCATCACCAAAAATAAAGATGGGAAATGAGTTTGAATTCTGCCTGTCCAACAACAGACTCAACACTTTACTCCCTCTGAATATCAATTTAGAGTCATCAAAGACTGATCAGTTTTGCTTTGTTCAGCTGGAGAATTTTGTAGACCTAAATCTGCAATAATATGAAAACATTTAGAGAGGGAAAGGCTCTAGAAAGTCTCATGATCGTCCAGACAAATCCTGAGCAGAAGTAGGCTCCTAATTACTGAAGCTGCATCTCATGGTGGCTGAGAAGGGTCAGTTCTCCTGAGTCACTTGGAGGTGAAATGCTGGCCATGTCAGACACTGCTTATTAAAACTGACAATCCTCCATTTGTGAGCAGACTACTTGACCCAACTCCTGGCAATTGCTGTAAAACATCTATTGAGATCCTTACTCCAGATTTCCTGTACTCTTCTGTGGAAGATGCAAGTACCAAACAGCCTCTGTATGGGTCATGAGAGCGTGGCCTGGCCCTTCTTCCTTAGGGATGCTCTTGGGAAGGAGATTTCAGGACATGATCTTCATGTAGTCACGTTGGGAGCTTGAATTTGAATAGCACAGGAGCAAACTCTTTGTGGATATAGATACGGGAAACACCATTATTTATATTGGAAAGCCAGAATAATATATAAAGTTGGATGTGCAATCACTGGATGGGTTCAAGACCAGCTTGGATGGGGCATTGCACAACCTGGTCTAGTGGAAGGTGTCCCTGCCCATGGCAGGAGGTTGGAGCTAGATGATCTTTAAGGTCCCAAACCATTCTATGATTCTATGTATCCAAAACACTCCATAGCAACACTTCATAGGTGGATCAACGTGGGAGACTTACTTTTGTTTTAAAAGGAATTGTCAGGCAACAGGGATCATAGAATCACATAATCATTTGTTGCTTGCCTGGGACACTCCCAGGTTGTCCATGGTCTCGGGATCACTTGTACAGAAACACTCTGGAGGAGCAGAACCTCAGAGGGCCATGTGTCCACACAGCTGCCTCTGCGGGATCTAGCACAGGGATTATGTGTATCGGTTGCCAACAAATAAGCTTTCTTGCTAACAAATACCACTACTATGTTCACCTGAGAGCTGGAAGATCATGGTCTTCCCAGATCTCCCTTTACTTTTGAGGTAGGGCCCATCTGCCACCAGTTTTGTTCTTGCATGGAAGTGGGTAATCTCTCAGCAGTTTTCATGAAAAAGGATATTTCCTGCTTCTCACTGTTTTCTTTGTGACATGGGTCCTGCTGCAATAATAACATAAGCCTATCCAACATTTTATGACAGCTAGAGCTTTCTCCAGCTCTTGTGGATGCGAAAGCAGGAAGCCTGTGTGAAGGATCTGAGCATCCTTTCCCAGCCACAGCACTGCTGCAGAGACACCATCACTCACTTTCACTCCAGTCCATACACAAGTGACACCTGCTGCAGCTCAAGTCCTCCTGCAAGACCTTAACAGGAGCCTCCTCCTCCTTGAAAGTAAATGTAACAAATCAGCACATCTGTCTGGGAACTTTCCTGTGATTTTGGAGATTTATATGGGCTTAACACAACTGTCAACGTACATGTTGGTGAGTTTCTCCTTCCTCTGCTATCAGACACGAGGACGGTGCTCGTTGCCCATTTCAATAGATTCAACTTGGGAAAACTGTATACCTTTCTGGCTTTGAAGCTATGAAATATCCAACAGGTGATGCTACAGATGTAAAACTGGTGTTTTAGAAGGCAGAGCAATAGGAACAATGAGATATTGTCCTGGGTTCAGCCAGGATAGATGCAGATCTCACTTGCCTTGAAATTCCTGTGAAACATGGAGAAACAGGTGCAAATCTAACAATGATAAAGATGCCCTAAATAATTTCTGTAGACACTCTCTGCAGGACCAGTGTCTCAGAGAGCAACTCAGATCCCTCCTTGAAGATTGACTGGCAGTCTATTTCACAGGGTTTTTGATCAATACAAATTGTCGATATCTATTTTGATTATACTTTTAACAAATGAAAGTAGAAGTGAAATGGGATGTTTTTGTCAAACTTTTTTTTAATGAGAATGCATATTTCAAACCCTTTGAACTGAAAACAGCTTTAGTTCATTGAAATATTTTGCAGAAACACTTTTCCATATTTTGATCCACTCTATTTATAGTTGTGCTGAAGACCATCTCTACCACCATCAACTGATATGTTTACAGCCATATGGATCACAGGCTACTCTTGTTTTTAACATGCTTATTCAATCTATTGGTGATTTGTTAATCCTTTATAAATAGCAGGTACTCACTGCAAAATAGCCACAGGAATCAGATGTTCAGCCCTGACCTTCCCACCTCTGTTCACACACTCCAAGGTATTACAAGCACTCATTTTTTTTCATTTTAAAATTTTAAATCTAAGTGTTTCAAAGTATCAACCTTCTGGGGTCTATTCCTTGACTTAGGCAAAGAAATGAATTTTTCATATTCTGAGAGCAGCTTCATTAATTGTAAGAGGTAGGTAAGCAGAGAGACCCATTGGAAATCCACACTGTAACAGGGGAACCAAATGCAGAACTACCCCCTGCTCTGCTCCTAAGATGCTAGCAGGAAAAGCAGTGGCCCTGGTTGCCCTTGCAGTGGGCTTCAAGCACAATGCAGTTAGAGCAGCTGCTTCTATTCTGTGGTTAAAGAAAACTCCCAGGGGACAATATATTACTGTTTGATTGGAAGAGCACTCAATTGTCTAATGAAGCTGTTATCCTCTATTTAGCCAGAGATCAGAAAAGGAAATCTTTATGTATCACTCCTATGTAACAAAAAAAGCTAATTAGAGAAGTTAGACCCTCAGGGGTAAAACAAAACCACCACAGAACAAGGCAATGATGGCAGTGAGTAAAAGTGAGTGGGAGTCTTGATTCAGCTATGCCAGCTGCTCTGTTTACCCAGCCCAGAGGTTGACATTCACCCCGTGGCCCCGTTCACCAAAAGAAGGTGCTTCCCCATTTTTGAGGGGTATTGATATTTTAATTTTTATCTTCCATATTAGAAGTAGCCTCTTACCACCGGAAATTACTTTGGAATACATTCACTAGTATTGACAAGACCATCAGGTGAATAATGAGAAGCTTGATGTCCTATTTAACCTCCATGTTTGTTAAGCCACAGACACTCCTTATTTCAATAAGATTCATATGGGCTTTGGAATGACCCAGAAACAGGCCCTTTGTTTCAGCAGAAGCAACAGGCTTTTTTTAAACCCTTAGATACATATTAGGTGCTTCTTCAAGGAAATATAGAGCTCACACATTGCATGGTGTTCCTATTAACATCCCAGGATGACACTGCTGTTTTTCTTGTATGGAATTGTTTGCAACTTTGCTTTGGATCATTAAAGCTGAATGATGAGTTTGTACTCATGGGAAAGCTCATTCTGCAGTCACTGAATGCTTGCAGCCAATGGTCCCTGCTACAGAGATAAATGGATGCTTAAAATAAAGAACTTCCCAAGACAGGCATTAATCCAGCAGCAAAGCCTCCATTTTACTGGCAGAGACTAAGTTTTATGAAGTATTTTTAATCACCTCCAGTATCAATCATACTGCAGTTATCTTAATTTCATGCCTCCAATATACAATAATATTGTACTTTTGAACAAGAAATGAGAGGGCACAGAGTTTTAGAGGAGTTGTCTATTGAAATGGGCAATAAGAAGGACTGGCTGATGGTTAACCTCAGCATAACGAGAGGTTGTGAAACACCCAGGGATCTTGCTGGCCAAGGGCCATGTCACCCATACATGCTGAGATGCTGGGCAAGACCATCCAAACCTCTCTGTTTCTTATTGAAACATTATTTGTTTTCTTTTCTCCTCTTCAGAATATCCTAGCTGACATTTTATTTGCCTCCTCCCTACTATCCATCCACTTTTCTTTAAAACTCCTGACCCCGTTTTTCTATATTCTTTGATTTTCATTCTGAAGGGCTGAATTGCATCCTGCACTTACCCTGAACACTATGTCCCCACATCATCCTCACCAACATCGGACAAATTTCATTTGATTTAATGTGCAACTTGGTATGTTCAGCTTTGCATGCTTGCCTGCTATAACTATCCTCTATAAATTACAGAAGGGTGGGTGCAAAGACCCACTATGGCTCACCCAAGCCTTTGTAGGAGATCTGCAGTGTAAAGAGGGACCCAGATCAGGATTTTTTGAGCTCCAGATTTATCACCCTCTCCAGGAGGCTCCTCTGGACTCCACTGCCAGCCTTCCATCCTTTTAGCTGAATACCCATATGCATTTTTGTTATGTTTTGGCTAGAAAGGGGGTGTTTCAATAGCAGTGTCGGCACAGATCTTTGTTTTCTGCTTAGTATTTAGTCTCCCTATGTCTTCCTGCTAGGCTGCATCAAGGACAGCTTTCTTATCATGAACACAGAGCCCAGCTTCCTAGTGACAGCCCTTATCTTCTTGAGGATTTGACATTGAAAGTTTTGCCCACTAGAACGCAGATGTTCCCTATCTTCAGCACTGTTCATGAGACATAACTAATTTTATGGAATTAGGTCTTCATTTGCCTTTGGTTACATTGCTTGGTCTGTAGATGTCAAAGATACCTCGAAGTCAGTCTGTTAACCTAATTCACTCTATGGCCTTTGCAATAGCTGCTAGCAGCATCCGAGCTGCACAGTCCCTCAAGAAATATATTCTCTCTTCCTAGTAATAGTCCAGGGAAAGACCTACTTAATTCATCTCTCCATTGTCAGAAAGTTGTCTTCTATTTTCTACTGAATCATACTGCTCATTTTTTCTTTCCAGTAGTCATATAGACTTTGCTGTTGTTCACCTGTCAGCCAGCAGCTCCTACAATTACTGCCAGCAGCCAGGCCAGGTGGCAGCAGCACTGGGTACTAAATAGATGTGGGGTCAAGCAACTCATTCCATAGTTTGGATCAAACCAGCACTAACTTAGTTGGCAATGAGTCAGGTAATGGACATGCTTAAATTAGGAAAACATTTCAGCCCATGAAAAAGGCTTGGGGACCTGGTTTCTATGCTCAGCTTTGCTATTTCCTTCCCACATGTCACACTGACACATTTAACTGGTCTGTGTCTCAGTTTATGCCTTAGACAAAATCTCAGTGATACATCATGGTTTTGGAGAGGGCTCTGGAACCTAGGAATGAAAAACCCAAGAAAGCATTATTCATTAATTTTCTATAATTTTTCTATTTTAGATGGATCCTGTCTTTTGGTCAAGAGATAAGGCAGACACATGAACAGTTTTAGTGGCAATTTGTGTACACCAAGTGTTTCAGGAAAAGCTCACTTCAGTCCTGCAGTCTTGGCTTAAGCCAGCATCTTTGTGAACTGACAGGATCTTTTCCTGCTTGCAATCAGCAGGACCCAGCTCCCATGGAGGAGAAAGAAGAGGAGCACCTAAGCTTTTAACTAGCTGTATTTTATCTCTTGCTGCTTCTTGTGCAGCCTTCTTGTGCAGTTAGATTGATTTCTAACTACAGGCTCTGCATTCCAGCAAGCAGCTCTATCACATTTCCACAGGACTCATGAGGCAGAAATCCTGCACACCCCTGGGAGGGCTCTCAGCTGCAATGAGTAAGCAGAGCACCCCTGAGGTGAAGGGAGCTTTGCCAGAGGGCTGCAGGTGAGGATTCACCCCTCTAGATTTTGAGGCTTGAGGACAAGAGTTGGCTGAGAGGGGAGCAGAGAGCACGTTGATATATATCATCTTTGACACTGCAGTCAGCCATCTGTTCTGAGTTTATTAAAAGTGATGTACTCTGCTAGGAGGATCAGGAAGCATCTGCTAGTGCATTTAAATTCAAATCCTCACAGCAATCCCATCCGTCCTCCTTTTTTAATTAATCAAACCCACTTTTTGGTGAAACCACCTAGATAAACACTTTCTCTGTAAATGGGAGAGTGTATTATGCTAATGGCATTAAATAGCTACTACACAGAAAAACAATTTAGTGCAAGCAGCAGCATCTATCTCAGGATTTAAGAAAGCTGTTCTGACAGAGATCATTCCTGTCTAAAGGGATCACCATCTAAACCTGGCTTATGCTGCAGCACAGTTTTGCTGCTACAGAATTGCTAATTGGCTGTTTGGGGCAAGAGTGAGCCCTGAAATGATGAACTGAGCATATGTGCTTTGAGAGCCCATCTGCAAGAGCTGGAGGGTGCTGAGGAGCCTGAGTTCACCCCAGCAGAGCAGTGGCCTGGGAAGTTTAGAGATAGATGCTGTGAAGCAAGTGTTTGGCTGGAGGGAGAGCAACAGGCTGCTTTACTGGTGTGGTAGTGCTGATGCACGTTATCACCACTGCTTTGAAAAGGTAAGAAGCTGGAGGTGCTTCTCATCACAGCCAGATTCTCTGAAGGGTGGGGAGAAAAAAGGAGGTTCCAAGGCTGGTGGTTTCTCTGTTATCTCTGCTCTCATTGGGTGCCCGTGGCAGGGATGACCACCCTCACTGGAACTGCTGCCTGCACTGGTTACCCCCGTAGTATCATTTAGGTGTGAAGTGCTGCATGGGATCAGCTCTCCAGATTTTGCCAGCGAGCCCAAAGCTGGGCTGCAGTGTCAGGCAGGGCCTCCTGGGACACCAGTGGCTGGGGTACAGCATGATTTGCTCAACAAGTGGGAATCCCCACTGCAGATCATGCTTAGCTATTAGTACAAAAACGGCTCCGAGGAGCCTCAGGATCTCAGCTTCCTCCTGTCCAGAGAAGCATCTCCTGTGTAAGGGGAAAGATGTCTGAATAAAATACAGTGGGATATGTTGGCAAAGGCTGCCACAAGACAAGACTGCAGTAGTCTCCAAACCAGAGTGGTTGGTGGGTCTCCAGGGACTGTCAGCATCCCCTTTCACCCAGACAGCAGCAAGAAGGAAGTCCCTTGTAGGTCCCAGTCTGTTCCCAGGGATTTTGCCTGGCTCACCTGTGGGTCACTGGAAAGGCTCTTCCAAATCAACTCTGAGACTCTGATGGCCAGTCTGGCTTTTCTTGGGTGCCTCAAACAGCTCCAGCACTTCACCAGTGGCTCCAGGCCACTCTTCCCATGATTTGGGGGGACATGGCCAATCTCCATCCTGCGGTTTGAGGGACCAACCAGAGCTGTTCCCCCATCACATCTTTCTTTCCAAGCTGTGAGTCACAGTGCTAAGAATTTGTCTGCAGCCACTCTCCATAATGCCTTTGTAACCAGGCCCTTCAAGTGAGTGAAGGGGTTTTGCTGTGCAGAAGGAGGGATTGACCTTCCTTCTTGCCCTACAAAAGGGATCAATAAAGCCAATGTCAGCAGTGAAGGTGCTGAAAAAGCAGTGGTGCTTGATGGTGAGAACAGTAGTCCTTGGGGCTGTGGAAGTAAATTAGTTCTTGTGATATAACCTCATCTCTCACTTATATGGAGCATAAGGGGCAGAGGGGATTTCTGTGTGATTGGGAACTAGGGCCATGTCCATCTGCACACCTATCGTTAATAGACAGCTGATAGACAAATTAAATAGAAACCTTTTACTCCTCAACATGCTGCTCTTTGTCTTCTTTCTTTGGATATATTCTTCAGGCCTTTTTAAAACAGTTATTTTCCAAATCCTCTCTTAGTGTTACGAACAATAACATCAGCTGAAGCATCTAGAAAATGTAAAGTGCAGTTGAACCTACCCTTCCCCAAATGCTCGGCTTCTGGCAGGTCTGGCTTTTGCCACGAAACACCTGTTCTTGTGGTGAAGCCATTCTCCTGTGTCAGGGGCAGTATGTTTGCAATTGTAGAATCATAGAATGGTTTGGGTTAGAAAGGACCTCCAAAGGTCATCTAGTCCAACCCCTCTACAATAAGCAGGGACATCTCTAACTAGGTCGGGTTGCTCAGAGCCCGATTGAGCCTGACCTTGAATGTCTCCAGGGATGGGGACTCTACCCATCGCAACCTGTTCCAGTGATCAATCACTCTCATATCAAAGAAATTTTTTCTAATATGCAACCTAAATCTACCCTTTTCTAGCTTAAAGCCATTACCTCTTGTCCTGTTGCTACAAACTCTCGTGAATAGCTCTTTCCCTGCTTCTTATAGGCCCCTTTCAGGTACTGGAAGGTCAATCCTGGCTCTTGTCTTCCATTAGCAAACAAAGAATTCACAAGCACCTAGACCAGAGCATGCTGCAAACTCTTGGGGAGCCATAACTTGCTTTTTCTATTGACGTTGAGTATTTTTTAATTTACTTTCTTTAATTGCAAACATTGATGAATTTACAAGGCTGCAGTCCAGAGACTGGGCAAATGGCATTTGGGTAACTAATGGTTGTTGGCCTGATAGCAACTGTAGAGCAAATAAATATGTGCATGAAGTGATATTTAGCAATTACAGGGCTGGAAATAGAATTAGTGACAAAGAGCAAGATTTAAAGAGCAATGGATCTTGTCAGGCTCAGACCAGACAGCAAGAGATACGCTGATAAGGATGACTGTCACGCACCTTGCCTGATGCCTCTCCAGAAGGGACTTGTTCCTCGCAGCACGTTTGGAGTGAACAAATTGTTCTCTGAGCACCAGAGTTGAAAAACCTGTGTTTTTCTAGTCCCCTCTAACAGCCCAACCACATGCTTTTGACTCCAGAGTCTTTGTCACTGACAATGTGAGCAGTCCTAATGCTTCTAGAGCAGCTGCCACTGCTCAAGCCCGTGTGGCATCAGTGTGCTGAGAGAGCCAGCCCCCTACAGGCACCCACCTCGGTGTTGCCCCTGGACTCCTGCAGCTGAAGGAGACAGAAATGAGCTAGGTGACACCTGGGTGCTGGGGGTCTTCCCAAATGAGTTTTCTAAAGTTGTCTTTTGTGAGAACAGTGTTTTTAGCCTAATGAACTGAAACCTCTGCTGGAGCAAAACTTACTGGTTTTAACCTGAGCTGTGTCCAGTAGGTGAAACTGGGCATAAAGCTTTTCTCAGTATAACCCCACTGCAAACTGAATTCTACACAGTGCTTTCAACCAGAGCTGCCAGAGTCCGTCTGGGGACAACCAGTCTCCCCAGACTCCAGGGGAGCCCCTATTGGTACATCTAAACCAGTATTTCCTTGGTAAGACAGTTCACAGCATCAGGAAACCCACAGTGTCTACTGTAGTCCTGCATTTATTACCAAGCACCCTTTGTCTCTTTCATAATTAGTTTTTTGTAACCAACTACTTTTTCCCTCATGGAATAAACGTAGGTTTCCTTTAGTCGGCATTATGTATTTGAGATCATCCAGCAATATGTATTTGTAATCATTTATGTATTGAAATAAGGAGGAAAGGATGAATTGTTTTTTAAACAAAGGGATTTAGCTTTTGAGTTTCTTTGTAAATTCAGCAAAGGATAAAATTAGCCAATAGCTGTATTAAGCAAAAGCACTACAGGCTAAAGGAGACTTCAATCCCTCCATGTAGATGTCTGGATATTTCTGTCTCTCTGAAGATCTCTTCCTGAGGACTCTCCATTTGTTGATTCCCATCATGTTAAGCAGAAGACCCATGTGTGGTGAAGGGGACGTTCGCATAAGACAGTTGCAGCTACTTCAGCTGGACTTTCCCAAGGCTGCTGCGCCTAGACACTAAAAATGTAACAGTTCACCTTCTGTCATAGCTGCACACACCTCCTTCAGGGTCTTGCTTCACCCTTTCCTCATCAACTCTTTAACAATATTTTTGCAGCTGCTTGTGAAGCAGCTCTGTACACCTGAGCAAAACAAAACCAGTGAGGAAAGCAGAGCAGAAGAGCCCTGCACTGCAGGGAGTTTGTTCCGTTCTCCATGAAGGGGTGAGCTCTGAGTGAGAGAACAAGTGGAGGGGCATGTTCAGAGTCAATGATTCTTTTTAAAACCCTCTACCCAACCAACAAGTGACTTCTAATCTGTCTCGATTTCTACAGACACTGGAGATATTAAGAGAAGAAGAAAAACAGAAGTTTTTAAGGCAAAACTTGCCTGTATTTGAGTGGTAGTTGCAGTGTCTGCCTGTGGATGCCACTGATGCCCATTTGGGAAAGCCTGGGCAGCTGCTTTTGCTTTTTCCCTCTCATGACATATCCTGTCATGGGAAAAGGTAGGAGAAGTGTATTCAGGTTGCTGTAGTTATTGAACATACCCTTGATTAATAGGGTGAAAACTTCCATATCTTATAAACAAAGCACATCTGCTGGAGCTGAAACCTTTCTTCAAAGGTTGCTAGAAGATTAAGTATTACAGAAGAAAAAAATATGCTCTTTGTGTAGCAGGAACATTCTTGTAGTACCAGGGAGCTCAAAGTGGAGAACTGGTGCCTGCTTCACCTTCCAATTCATAGAATCATAGAATCGCAGAATCATAGAATTATCAGGGTTGGAAGGGACCTTAAAGATCATCTATTTCCAACTCCCCTGCCATGGGCAGGGACAACTCCCACTAGATCAGGTTTCTCAGAGCCCCATCCAGCCTGGCCTTAAAAACTTCCAGAGATGGGGCTTCTACCCTCATGAGGATGACCTCATGACCTCTGAGTAATTAGCAGAATAATCTTTTTAGAAATGCTTCAGTAGCAGTGCCCTTGATTTTCAGATAAACAACCTCCTGGAAAAGGAAAAAGCTGGCAGTGATAAAAAACTGGTTTAGGGAGCAGCAAGGTTACACGCAGTCATTAAGCTGGGAGAACATTCAACAGCCCGTTCAAAGGATCCAACAAGTCAGAGCTGTTTCACAGGGTAAGCTATTTGAAGAAAATTATTTATTAGGAGAGTGAATAGAGATCATTACTCTCTGAAGTCTGGTGTTAACACCCACTGTGGTTTCAGTCTTGCAAACAGTAAAACAATTGTTTTCTCTTAACAGTCATTTACTGTTAAATCCTTGTCCTCCACTCAAGCTTTAGCCTCCCTGTGGGAATTTATCAGGGGCAGTGGCAGAGCGCTCTGACTGGGGGCACACCCACTATGGCCTCTTCCTTGCACCCATTACCTTTTTCCCTCTCAATTCCCTGCCAATTATTACCCTTCCAGAAAAATTTGTTTGAGGTCTCCAAAGTAAAAAGATACCCTGGAGTACTGGGCAGTACTAAGGCTGATGTGGCTCTGAAAATGATTTCTAATACAATAATTCTTCAAACTATGTCTGAAAGAAAATAATGTAAGAAGTACCATGTTATTGCAGCTGAGGACTGAAAGCATATTGGATTTTTATTGCCTATGCACCTCTGATGTGTGAGGAAATTTTGAGAAAACACCACCCAATGCAGCTGTGGGGATCAGAGGAAGGTGAAAGATTCATTCCAAACTCACTGAGAGCTCTCCTATTGGCACTGTCATGGCTTCAGGTACATATCACAAAACTTGATACTGATTTTAACAAGACTGACTCACAGACTCACAGACTGAAGGGATCTCTCAAAGACCATTGAACCTGTCCATGATTTCAGGGTGGATTGAGTATTGCAGGACCTTCCTGCTAGAGGAGCTACCCCAGTCACTCTTGGCAGCCATGTGGCTAATGGACATATGAAATCTTCCACTCAGTGGGAACTTACGCTCAAAGGAGCTCATCTGAATGTTTACCTAGCCTTGTGTTTTGAAAGTTGAATTCTATCATTTTCTCCTAATTTCTATCTTGTTTGCTTCAGATGAGGTTGTCCAGTGTGGGATATGGAGAACTGCTGACACTGCCTGCTCTGTGTCTATCCTGTGAAGCTGAAGATTGCTACCCCATTTCCCCAGCCTACTCCCTACTCTTCTCTGTTGTGAATTAACCAGACCTCTCCTCACACTCATGTATTTTCCTAACTTCTCATTCATGTTGCTATGTCCTGGCTCTTTCCCATCTCCTCTGTTTTCCACAAAGTGGGGTTGCTAAGGCTGAAGACAGCAGCTCCAGCAAAATCTTGCAAGAGCAGCATAACCCCACTGTGTCTTACAGAGAAATAAATGAAAGACATTAGCAAGGAAGCTCCTAGGGTCAGCCAGCCTGGGCCCGTGCTCCTGCAATCACCTCTAGTAAGTCCCTGCTAGGAACTGTTTCAGAATTTCATCCTCTGATACTCTTCTAATTTCCAGATCAAGTGTTTTCATAGGTAATTTAAATGCTTTTTTTTTTTTTTTTCCAACAGACACACAACATCTTTTCATATCTGGTTTGTTGCTACTATTTCCCTTGAACCTTCTTTGTGGATCTCTGTGTAGTTGTGCATTGATTTTCCTTTTCTGTTTGCAGTACTTTGCTCTTCTGCTTGCTCAATTTCATCTTGAGGATTTCAGAGCACTTTTCTTAGTCATCAAAATAATTTTGAATTATGAGCCTACCTTCCAAATATCTTGCAAGCTCTAACACACTGGCTTTATTCAGATATCTTGTAACTGCACTCCTTTCTCCACCATTCATTCTTTCATGTACTGGTCAGGCACAAGCTGAGCACACATCCCCTGGGTCATGTAATGCTCATGTAATGCTCTGACCCATCTTTTACTTGTCCAGTTTATCAGGTAGCTGGACACTCTTCTCACAATGAATTCTGGACCATGTTTCCCTGGTGCACACCTGAGGATGTTCTGTAGGAAACTGTCCAAACTCTTGTTAGAATTAAGACTGTTTCCCTTAACTACTAGACCAAAGAGAGAAAATTTAAACAAATTGACATAGTTTACTCTTGCCAAATCCCTGCAGTGTGTTTCATATCAACTGACTAACTTGTGGTTGATTATAAATTGAAGGTTTCATGACTGGTGCCAGCAATCTTTACAAGAATTAAAATTAGGCAGGTTGATTTAAATTCCTAGGCTTTCCTTGCAAGGCAGGCACTAAGTATTCCCCTGTTATTTCTTTCTTATTCCTCAGCTACTCAAAAGCAATTGCTAATAGCTCAAAAATGTCTTTGGATGGGTCCTTAAGCTCTTGCAGATGAATTTTGTCCGGTTCTGCAAGCTGGGACACATCTCACTAATCTAAATATTCTTTAAGCTCTTCTTTCCTTATTCCACTCCATGACTCCAATCCTCTTGTTATATGTTTCAATTGTGTTCAACATCTGGTTAAAATCAACCTTTCTAGGAAGTTTGAAGCAGAAAATGACAGTGGATGTTTCAGCCTCCGCTGGATCATTACCTCTCCAGAACACAACCTTCTTTTTCTTTGTAGACTGTGGTATCATTAACCCTTTCCTTATGACTTCCTCAGATATCAGTACTTAAGAAAGGTGTGATGTTAATGTCATTGTGATAGAAATTCCATTATTTTATTAACACAAATTATTCAGGAAGAGACAGTCTGAGGGCCTACCCCTGCTAATGCACCTCATCTCCCACTCTATAGGCTCAGAGATTTATGTAGATATGATTTAGGTGAGGTGCATGGCTTGGAGTTTTGTTTTATACACTGGCCCTGGAATGAAACCCGGAAGATCGAGTTGGGCTTCTGATGCAACGTATGGGGTGGGGGTTAGGTGTTGTGAAGCTTTGTCAAGAGACTCATCCCTGAGTCAGTTTGGGTACCTGACTCAGGACAAGGATGAACCTCTGCCTGTCTGGGCCTCAGACCCTGCATCATCTCCTCAAGGAAGGTACCTGCTTATGGAAAGGTACAGTGAAAATCACAATTTCATGTTAAAAACAGGAGCCAACAAGGTAGTTGTAGTGCAGTGACTCTTTCCTACCAGGATAGTATTCTGAGCAATTCCCCCTCCAAAAAAAAAAGATGGAGAGCAGTGTCTTCTCTTAGTTTGATAGACTCTTCAAAGCCATGAATCCCACCCCTTGAGAGTCTCCTGGCCACAGGAGGCCAGGCATACTCCAGCCTCACCCTTCTCTGAGCATTCACTGATGCAATTGGAGCCTGAGTGAATGAGTGCAAGGGAGAATGTATTTGGTCTGTTCTTTAGGACACTTGGATAGGCGAAGTGAGCTTGGCCCTCCTCATCTTGTGAACTTGACTGTGGCTGCTTCAAGCTATGACACACAGGATGGGCACTGACCTTCTGAGAGTGCTGCTTTTGGATTTTACCACTTCAGAGAAAGGTGCCAGTCTCAGTGGCCTACATCATGCTTCCTTCAGGTCTAATGCCTAAAAATAAGCTGTATCCCATGCATGGTATGACACCAGATGGCTTGGTGATGGGTTACATTTCATTCCAGGAATACCACCACAGAGATTATTCAATACAAGGAAGTTTTCACACTTTTATTTGTTCTATTGTACTGTATGGTAAAATTCAAGCAAATATATTAATATATGGGTGAATTGTGAAAGATTAAAACTCTGAGACAATTTGCATCCAAAAGTGATTTGAGGAGCCCTGAGAATTGATGACGTGGAAGTGTGTATGCAAGGTGGAGGGGAAGGAGACAAAAAAGAGATGCCCAGTGTGTCATCTATAGTACTGGTGTGTCATATATGGGCCCTCTAGAGCATCAACAGCTACCAGGGACCTGGGAGATGGAGTGAATATAAGTACAATTAATAAGTCTTAGGACTTAGAAAACATTTCCAGTTACAAAAATGTTGGGTTTAGCAGACCGGTCATGTGAGCTTGAAGGAATATGCTCATGGAGGAATGGAATGGGTATATAAATTCAGAGAGGCTCCTGCAGAGGGAGAAAAACTCCGTGTATGACATTTGTATTGGGAAGGTTGCAGGAACTGTATTTAAGCATAGGAGACAGAGAGGTCTGCTGCTTTTTACCAGAACATGGCAAGTAGTCCACGGAAATTCACTGCAGGAAGAAGCGCTGATTGAATCATTCCTCCAGGTCTTACAGCTGAGATGCCTCAAGGTCACTGGGTGACAGGCATAAAAGAAACTTGATTTTATGTCTGATCACATTACCAGGAACCCAAGACCCAAACCCAGTCTGGTGCTGCAGTCTGCTGATGCATACCACCCTCTGGTAACCTTGTTTCTGATCCTGACAGAGGCTCTCACCTTCTTGTATGGCTTGTAATTCCTCTGCAACTTTCAGCTTTCTTACTGTGAAAGTAAGGCACGTTACTTCTGTAATTTAAACAGGTGAGTACAACAAACCACAAACCTGCTTTCCTCTGGGACCTACCTGGCCCCTGAGCACTTCCCCCTCAAAAGGGTTCCTATGAGAGCTACTGTGGTTTCTGGGTAGAGGCAAACCAGCAGTTCCCCTGGGTGAGAAGCAGGCATGGAGAGGCAGGTCTCAGCTCCAGGCATGCTCTGTCTCCAAGCTTCACACCAGGATTTTGAAGCCATTTGGTAGGGAGTTACAAAGTTCAGATTTGACTGGGATTTCTAACCCTGCTTAACATTCATAGCTAAAGATCTGAGAAAAGTCTCCCTGGTTTAAAACACTTCAGCTAAAATTCACAATGCGTTTCATTAGGAAACCTGCATGGAGTGTTTATTGTAGGATATCTCTTTTATCCAGACTTTGTGCCTCTGAGCACAAAGCTGGATGCACCTCCTGAGGGGAAAGCAGAGAGCTGGGCAGGTGTGCTAGCAACCTTTAGGAAGCATACATGAGAAAACTGTATCAAAAGCCTTTAATCACACAAAATCATCCAAAGAGCAGTAGAAACAGCTTCTGAAACTTGTATCCCGATCACTCCCTGTGTTGCAAAGTTTAAGCATTAAGAGCTTTGAGGCTCCATGGCTCAGGTGCAGACTTGTTATAACCTCATGGAGTTAAATACGACGACACCAGTAATAAATTCAGCCTAGTAGGTTCTCTTTTGTTTTGTTTCTAGTAAGATACTTAGATCAGAAGCCTTTCAGTATACATCCTCTTTCATTACTTTTCATTGCATATACAACAAATATCAACTAACAAGACCATCTAATTAAATCTTTTGCTTTATGAGTATCTGTGAAATTAATTGGAGGAGTGCAAAGAATACATAGGAACTTTATTGGTTTTCAAAAACAAAGTCACTTGATTTAATCCATCTTTTGCAGTTTGTACAGACTCTATCAGGGCATGTTTGCCCAACAGGCCTTTCATGTTCAATAGTTGCCATACGTTTACAGTCAAGCAAACACACAAAATGATTTTTAGAAACTAGGGCAAAAATCTCCTTGATGTGTTTGATACACTTGTCCCAGTTCGTGTCTGATCAAACATTACCTACAACAACCAAAGCCTATTACTATAGTGGTTTTGTAGCATGTTGCTGTGAAGCTCCTTCCCAGGTGACAAGCAAGCAGAGGGGAAGGTCTGTTGATATTTTAAACAAGCTCGTGCCTGGGAATACTTGTGCCTCCTGGCTCACATGCAGGTGTAGGTGGCATGCTCAGAGGTGTGCCAGCACCAAAACTATGCTCTGGCTGACAAACTGTGCTCCCCTAAGTGCCTTTCAGAGGAAGAGTTAAAATAGGGCTACCCACAATTATATTTATTTGACCCTGAGAAGTTTGGATGACCAGAGCTGTTCTGAGCTCCTGTGATAGTCTGCATTGACCTCCACACTGTTATGCAAGATGCACTGCCTGTGAGGATATAGCCAGGGCTATTGCTATTGCAACAAATCTGCCTTCAGCGTGGTGCGACAGCTCTGCAGAGGACACTCACACTTTGTTCTTCAGCAGATGTTCTGTAACTATATCTGGCTACAGCTTTCCCTGAACCACGCTGGGCGTTGCAGGTGATATACCAGCAGCAGTAAGGAATAATGTGTTTCAAAAAGCATATGCTAATTGACTTTGGAATGTTCATTTTCCCTAGCACCAGCCTCATTAGATCTGTGTGTGTGAAATATTTGTTTAGTCAGATATTATACAGCTAATCATGAAGACTGGTTTGTTGCCTGGATACTTCACCCAAGCCACATGTCATGACTACAAATGCAGAACTAAAAACCAAATCACTCAATCTTCAAGATCATCTCACTGTGCTGATCTCTGCACTGCAGGTGACTACATTTCTTGAGCAAAACAGAATGAGCTCTTGCTACACGTGGTGGATCCATGAGAGGTTCAGGTCATATATTAAATTTATTATTCTCAAATTGTCCTTTCTAATTTCTCTAAAGTTTAAAATGCTTATTTGTCTCCCAGGCAGTTTCTGAAATGGAACAAGTTCTCTCACATCAGTGGTGTAATAAAAAGCATTTAGGCCTTTGTACTTTTACAGAACTGGATAATTTGCACAAGCTCCCCCTGAAACGAAGAGCTTATAGCCCAGTCTTTGTCTCATGGCTGAAAAAAACAGGTTTCCATTCACACCAGGCCTGCATTGACCCTTTTTCTACATTCAGATCCAGCAATTTGTAGGCACTCTATTGTTTAAATGTAAGCAACATCATAAATAATAAAAAAAAAAGGGCTGAACAAGGGGAACCTCAGACTACTGGGCTGCAACTACACCATCCTTTCTTAGAGATGTCTTTGGAGGACAAATTCATATTTGATATGACTCCTATCAAATTCAAGATTGCACTGGAGGGTCCTTCTCTTTTGTTACTAGCTTCGGTGTACCTGGATATACATTTTTTAGCAAGGTGCTTTCCCTAAATGTTGTCCAGCTTCAATAGGCAGAATGACTGGAACACCACAAGGGACAAGGAGATGTTGTCAATGCACCATTTTAAATAGCCTTTAGACATATGCAGTACTTGGTCCTTCAGAGGCTGATCCAGGCCTGATCTCAACTAGGAGAAGACTACACTGGTAGCCCAGATCATGTTTTTCGTAAAGTCCATGTTCTTCCTGGCTTTTCACTTCACAGACCTGTGAAACTTTGTTGAAGCCATTAGTCCTGTGATGGACTTATTGTTTATGGCCCTTGCAGCCATTTCTCTGTAATTAAGTGCTACAGACAGCGATGACCTTCATCTACCCTCTGGGTATTTTCCACGAATACACACTTGGGTGTTCAAATGAGATCAGATCACTGCCAGGGTTGCTCTTTAGGAAGTGTTAGCTAGGGGAAAATATAGCCACTAATGGCCAGCAATCTTCAAATCAGAGCACGTTGCTCTAGAAGGCAGCATTTTCAGACCAAAGCTGAGGGTAAATACCTTAGTGTAACTTTGGATGGAGCTAGAGATGGAGGAGTTTTCTGGCACAAATTAAAATAAATCACACTCTGGATGGGTGTAGGGTTATGCTTTGAAGAGAGCCAGGCCTGGGGGGATGCGGAGGCCAGCTGCAGATCAAAGCAGACGGAATGTATTGATGTGCTAACGGTGCCACAGTTAAGATAAACACTTTGGAGGGGAGTATGTGAAGTGTGTAAGAACAGGATGTGTTTTGTAGCCAGCGGTAGCACTTTCAAGGACTTGTACTTGAAGCCTGCAACCAATCATGTACTGACTGCCGAGCAAAGGGAAGCGTATTACTGGATAAATATCGGGGTGATCCGTGAATAAAGTGTCGACTTATGCACATCATATTGGTGTTTGTGTCGTCCGGGCCTCACAACCCCACAAATGGGGAAGGTCAGTGGCCAGTCTTCAGGGTGTGAGAAGCTAAATATTTAAGTAGTGTTGTCTGTTTAACTCCTTGGTATTTTGGAAGAGCAGGCACCACCTTCTTCAGCCACCCTGAGAGCATTGGCTAGATGTACACGCAACACACCTGTGCAGTCCAGCGCATCTGGACGTAGGCAGGACTTGAGAGACAAGGTGTCCCTGGGTGCACCTCGTGTCAGAGGATTGGGTCTGTAAGAGCATAACTTGGCTTCTGCTCCTTGCAGCCAGGGATGAGGGGTGAAGGTGGCTGGAGAGGCCAGACTCTGCACTCCTGGCTATCTTTTCAGCTATGCTCTTTAGGCTGGCAGGGGCTGGTTGCCCATTCAAGCAGGCCCAAGCTCAGCTTAGGAAAGGTCAGTCTAGCTCATGTGCTAAGGAGAGCAGGACAAGTCATTTGATGACTTTAAAATGGAACTGTGGAGAAATAAAAAAGAGGCCATAACAGCTTTTTTTCAGCAGCTCACAAGGGAATTCTCAAAGTTTCAGAGAAATCTTGCCTCAGGAAAACCAGTTATAATTTGCAAACATAAATTGACCCTTGGACGAAGGCTCTAAGCTTCTCCCTGTAGCCAAAAGTGAATAATAGCACCTCCTCAGTGCTTCTCCTGACTCAGCTACCAATTTACTGTATGAGGATGGATGAGTAACTTAATTTCCCTTTATTTGTACCTATATCTAGGACCCTACAGAGCCTATGAATAAATGGATATGTTGATAGACAGTCGTATATCCCTTACATGTCCATATAATACAGTTTAATATATGAATATGTAATGTAATAGGATTCAGTTCTTCATAATGAATAAAACATGGGGCTGTATCAGTGCTTGGTGTCCTTGTAGAACACAGATGTCCTGATGCTTAATTCATATTTGCACAATAAACAGAAGACAGAGGCTGAAAAACACCAAATGCTGAAGACTTTGTTGAAGGTTTTATTCTAAGGGGCTTTATGATGGCTGTGCCCCCACAGCACAGCTGCTGAAAGATACCCAGTACCCCTTCACATGGCTTCCCTGTGCCTGGAGAAGGAGGGGAGGCTCTGCCTCTGAGCCTCTGTGAGAGCCAGGAGGAGCACTGGCAGCAGCTGAGAGTTTGGGTGAAGGTGGAAGTTGGATGACCCACTCCCACTGTGGTCTCCTGCTGCACTGCAAAGGCTCTTCTTGCTGCAGGCATAAAAATGCTGAGCTAACCCCACCAGTGGCTGATCAAAACCCAATTTCAACAAGGCAAAAACCCCTCTTGATGAAACTTGGCTGCATGCTGAATTAGCCATGGCCCTGGAACGATGTTTAGAAGGACACAGCAAATGAGAGTGTGCTTAATTAAAGTTGACAGTCATAATGGTACTGCCTGTAATAGTATCAGGAGATTATCGGTTACAGGCCAGTGCTACAGGCTGGGTGACGCCCCCACCAAGGTGTGACCCTTGGGCCAGCTCTGTCAGGCCAGATCTTAATTTCTGCTCTTTATTGCTGAACAACTCATGTTGAGAGGGAAGCGAAAAGAGCTTTTTCCCTCCATGAGTCCATCTCCGGCTATTCTCTGTACCACATAAACAGCAATTATTGAAAAATCCAAGTTAGGGTTTATCAAATGATACTTAATATAATAAGTAAATGAACAAAGGTTAAAGGAAGGAGCTTAGAAGGTATGTGTCTTACTGTCTTCTGACTAATTGGTTGAGTATTTTTATATTTACTTATTTAACTTATATTCAGGTTAAAACAACAGGACATGGGTTGTCAAGTTAATGTATCACTTTTGTGATAGGACCTTGGGGAAAGCAGCACTGTGACGTGCGGGGGGGATGCGTGGGCACAGCACCCATCGTGTCCCAGAGCTCCCTGCTGGCACAGCGTCCCCTCAGGCACCTCTGCCTGCTGGGGCTGCCCTCCGACCGCCGACCCCAGGTCCTCCCCATGCCATCTGCACTTCTGTCAAGGGTGCTGAAAAAAGGATAGTTTGGAATTCTGGGAAGGAAGTCAAATCAAGTAGCTGGTGAGGGGTATCATCGAGAGGCTACAGGGCATCAAATTATCAATTACATCTCTGCCAGCTTTTGCTGTTTCAGATGTCCTGTCCACATTTAATGCCCTCTGCAGCCTGGAAGACCATGCTGGAGGCATATAATTCAATTTGCCTCTGCAGTGTCTCCACTTCAACCACAAGTTGCAGTAAGGCCCACTTTTTAAATTGGTCTGCACACACACACACTGCACCAGTACATGAATGCTCGCAACGCCTGCTCAGAGAGGCTTGCTCGAAAGCAATTGAGTCTCACTGCAGCAGAACATAACACAATGGAGGCAAGTACAAGCTTAGAAAATGAAAGAAAATCTGATGCTTCAAGAAAAGGTCTGTTTGAAACAAGACCTCAGCTGCTGCATGCTGGTTTTCCCCTATGAAGTCAGCACTTATTCACATGACCACCCTGGGTCTGGCTCCATAACTTGCTTCCAAGCAATCAATGACATGTTGAACACCTCTCTTCTGGCTTGGCAGAAAAGTCAAACATAACTACTGCTTTTTACAGAAGCTGAGAGCATCTCCTTCAATTTATTTTGTTTCTACTCCTTTTTCTCAAAAAGCTCTAATATCCTAATTACAGCAACATTTCCCAGTGGAATGAGAGCGCTCTGAGTGACTAGGTTAATGAGGTGCATGAATTAACAGTGACGTTGACTCACACCTCCAGTCAATACCTTGGTATCTTATCCACCAAAGTAAGTACATTTTAACATTACTCCCAGTAGAATTTGGTATGTGCAGGTGCTGCAGCCAAAGGATCCAACCAGATGGGTTCAAACCCTGTCCAAGGAATGTGGGAACTCAAGTGAGAAAGCAGAGATTCAAGAGATTCTCAAAAAAGATGTTCATAAATTTCAAGCTGGGCTTAGCACTTCCTTGGAAATGCAACATAGTTCCTGCAAACAGAATTTCTGAGAAGTTTTTGTAACATTCATGATTCCCAAATCAAAAGTCTAATGACACAGTGGGAAAAAGCATCAGAATAAGCTTCTTCCTGACACAGCAGACAAATGTTGTATTTGAAGATGAAAATCAGTCCATATTGGTAGAAATACTAGCTTTACAGGATCAGACAGGAAAGAGAGCCCCTGGCAGAGGGGTTATTAGAAAGGCACCAGGAACTGTCAGTGAGAAAACTCTGTCTTGTGGTTTGGATTCACCAGCATTGTGAGGAGCAGAGCATTGGGTATACTGGCAAAGTAGTGGAGTACAGCAGAGTGCAAATTCCATCCTCAGTTCCTTCCTTAACAGAAACAACCTGAAATTTAAAACCCCATTTTTCCAAACTTTCCACATATTGCATTATTCAAATGTAATAGCAGCAGGAGCACCACATTATGAGCATACAGGTACCACACTCCTTTTTGACAGGTAGGGAACCTAGTGCAAAGAGGTTAATAAAGCTTAGAATTTTTTAAAAAAAAAAAAAATCTGCCTTGATTCTGAGTGCCTCCATTTCTGGAATCTGTGGCCAGGATTTGTCATGCCTGATGCTAAGGCAGAGCCAGCCACCAGCTCAGAGGAGATGAGCAGGAAATTCCACTTCTCCGTAACACTGATACACAAAATGTGTATCTTAGTTGGACACCACAAATTAGCAGAATGTCTTTATCAGTTTTCCCCTACAACATGAGCAATGAGCCTCTTGGCTCCTACCTTGGACGTGTTGCTGCACAAGTGGCATTTCATTAGAGTATTTTTCCCGTGAAAGCTCCAGCAGCTAGAAGTGAACAGTTGTTTAAAATAGTTTCAAATACACAGGGAAGAATTAAGTCACAGTCACAACTGCTCACATCCAGATCTCTGACCTTCTAGAGCCTGCTGACACATTAGCTGGAGTGAGATTTCCAAGGCCTGATTGCACTCTTGTACAACACAGGTCCACATTTTCATTCATCTCTGCAGCTGGTTAATTTGGTGAGGTGACTTTGCTGGGCAAATGTGGGACCCAAAGCATGGCAGACCTAGAGCACTGATTAATGTGAGGAATTTGAGTGTTTCAGATGTGCTGCCAATCACTCAGGTCCCCTGAAAGCCGTGCTAGGATCAGTGCCCTCTGCTACTAATGTGGCAGCTAGTTCAACCAGCCACAAGTGGGTAGCTTTCTACTGCTGGGTGATGCAGCTACATGGGAACCTGCCAAATGGCTCCATGGCTGCATCTGCCTTGTAGGCAGAGTGGGATGCAGGAGCCTGGCAGGGAGAAGTGAGTGGCAGGCAGCCTGGGGTTCTTCAGCTTTGCACAGCTACACAACCTATTCCACCTGTGGCTAGAGGAACCTATTGCACCTGCAGGATGATGGTACAAGCATAGGAATGCACAGCAAGGAGACAGACCCCAGCTCTGGGTTTAGGAGTTTCCTTTGGTCTTCCTGTCTCCTGGCTTTGTGATGGAGGAAAAGGGAGCACTTCCAGCCTAATTGGATGCCTTGGCCTTGGAGCCCAAGACTTTTCCAGAGCTGGTGCAGTGGTAAAGTGACAAACTGTTGCTCCCAGGCCACAGCTATGTGCTGCCATGTGGACAGGTGACCGTGTGACTTCAGCCATTACATCCACAGCTCACCACAGCTCCACCTTTTTGTCAAGCCATTAGGTTAGATGTCACAGCAATGCAGGCAGAAATTGCTCTAGGTTGGGCTTAAACTCAGAGACTTGGGCTGCCCCATCATTGGTTCAAAAATGTTCCCAAACTGGCAAGACTCCATATTATGTGGACTTTCAATCCAGGCACTGGCAGATTTGTGAAAGAGTGTCTCTTTCACTTTTCCACGTACCCACATGAACCCTACCATGCTCCCTCATGCCTGTGCAAAACCAGAATGTCCCTGAGAAATGTGGACCTCTTCCTGCAAGATCTGGATGCTGGACAGCCTGCTGCAGCTCCATCCTGGAGCTGGGCTGCTTCACTGCCTGTTCTGGGAGCTTGCATGAGAACCTCTACATACCATAGTTTCTTCACTCAGCAACTTGTGGAAGCACAGTGTGATCATCACACAGCCAAGAACAGCTGCAGTGCCTCTCTCAGTCACAGGTCTCCTCTTGCTGATTTGTAAGGTGCAAGATGCTTTCTCCACACACATGGCTTGAGCCATATAACACATTCAGACTTGCAGTTCCCTGCTGATCTGCACCCTTCACAATGCTCAGCAACGATGTGTGACTGGGAGCGCTCCTTCCCCTCATGCTACTTGCTTCCCCAAATAGCCCAAGTGCTACCCTTTCTATTTTTTTCTCCAGAACAAGGGTGTGAACCCAGATCACTGTTCACACTGAGATGCCAAAACTGACGGCTATGGGGAGCTGTGGGTGCTCAGAGTCCCGCAGAAGGCAGGGAGAGTTTGGTTCCCTGCTTTCACATGCTTTCAGGGCTACCTTATGAGCCAGGAGCGGGGAGTCCATGAGTCATCCAGTCAGTATGAGCGTGTGGGTGGCAAATTTTGCAGCAGATCATGGCTAGAGAGTTAAGGCATGTGGCAACATGTATGCGGCTGCTGTTCAGTCAGAGGCACTGCTAGCGCTCAGCATCAAGGGGAAGCTTTTGCAAACCTCCTCTCGTAGACATGCCCTTCTATTTACCTGTCCCTGCAATCAATGACCATAAGATCAGCTTTCAAAGCGGGTAAGTGGTTGGTACTGACTGACTAACTCCTTTTCATTTCCTTTATTTCAATGAAAATATGAGTATCTAGTGGTGTCTGCTTTTGTCATCACTGGTGCCTCTGGTAGTGGTGGATATCTCAATTGCAGGATTGTCACAGACACACATGGGGCTGATAGCTGCTTGAGACCCCAGAGGTCTGCACATACTGCTCTGCCCTGCAAGCAAGCAGGTGCCTGTGTGGCAGGACTTCACATAATGCCAGGGCACATGCTGACATCCTTGTTGTATAAGAAGAGCTTTATTAAGTCAACCCAGAGGTCTGTGTAGCTCATTTCTTCACCATGAGGGTGGTGAGACACTGGAACAGGCTGCCCAGAGAGGTGGTGGAAGCCCCATCCCTGGAAATTTTTAAGGCTAGGCTGGATGGGGCTCTGAGTAACCTGATCTAGCGGGAGGTGACCCTGCCCATGGCAGGGGGGTTGGAACCAGTTTGCTGATGACACCAAGCTGTGTGGTGTTGTCGACACGCTAGAGGGAAGGGTTACCATCTAGAGGGACCTTGACAGGCTGGAGAAGTGGGCCCATGCCAACCTCATGAAGTGCAACAAGACCAAATGCAAGGTCCTGCATCTGGGTTGGGGCAATCCCAAGTACCAATATAGTCTGGGCAGTGACTGGTTTGAGAGCAGCCCTGAAGAAAAGGACTTGGGGGTACTCGTGGATGAGAAGCTCAACACGAGTCGTCAGTNTCCCCAATACCAGCCAGGCTGGGGATACACCACAGCCAGGCAGGGAAATGCCCTCTGCCCAGCCACGGGGCACTGAGCTGTACAGTCTGGGGCAGTGCAAGCTCTCCCTGGGCAAAACCACAGCCCTAGCCAGCAACTCAAACCAGATGCTTGGGGAAATATCTAGGACTGGATAACCACATGGTGATGTTGCCTCCAGTGATCAGCAACGCAAAGGCTTCCTCCATCAGAGACAGCATTTTTTGGTTTAAGAGACCTTGGTGGGTTTTTCTTCCAATAATGAGTTTAATCAAATTTTGAAGCCATATAAGCTTTTAGCATCTCTAACATGCCAGGTAGAGGAGTTCCACAACTGACCTCTGCGTTGTGAGAAGAAGAATACCTTTGCATTACCTTTGAGCCTTCCAAGACAGGATCATTGTATTTCTGGGCAAGAACATGGGGGGAAGGCAGGGTCCTGGAACTGGGGTGCTGGTTTGGAGAGTCAGGATTCAGGCTAAGCAGCATGATGATTGGGGCTAAAGGATTCGAGGTTCAGGATTAGACGAGACTATCAAATGTGTCCTGGAGCAGTAGCTTTTAAAAAAACTATGTAGGTCCCCAAACTGGCTTAGCAAAGCCATGCCTATTCAGGGCAAACCATCTGCCAGCATTAAATGGAGCACTTTAGAATTAATTTGAAAACAGAATAGATAGTAGCAATCAGTAACAACATGTACATGGCAGTCCTTCAGAAGGATATTAGAAGTCAGCTTCTCAGGAAAGCAGTGCTCCAGAATATCAGCTGCCACTGTCTCACCCCTCAAAGAGAGCACAAGAGAAAGTCTGAACTCTTTGGAAGTGCATAATAACCTCATTCAAATCAAGTATTCAGGGAAAAATATCTTTTTCTGGGAAATTCTGCATCAAGGTGCCTATTAAAAGCCTAGAAAGTCATGTCCATCCTCTGCCTCATTTGTACTGTTAAATCTCAGGTTCTGCAATACAGAAGACAGTTAGTTCTCAAGGCAAGGGACATGATTTCAGGCTAAACAACTCCAACTCTCTCAGCCTTAATAGATTTATAAAAGGACTGTTACATAGAACCGTCTTTGGGATGGTCTGGGAGATAAACACTGCCTCTGTCAGGATTGCTCATGTTCACATCAGCATATATCTGTACGACTAAGATGTTAATTTGTGAAAGAGATGATCATAAGGAGGCTCTGTAAAGAGTCAGGGCCCACAGCACTGCAGTTATACCAGAGGTCACACAGCGTGCCACCGAAAAAACAGGGTGCAGTGATATTCAGGCAAGCTGCCCCTACACACCTCTGAAGTCTGGCCTCAGCCTTGGTCTGTGGGCAGGACCAAACAGTGACCCATTTCAAGTTACACCTTGGCTTCTGCTCTGACTGAGGACACGGGAGGATTTTGTTGCATAGTCACTGGAGACATGGGATACAGAACAAATGGGTACTTGTGGATGGCTTTCACTAAAGCTACAGCTGAGACAGTCTCCTACCTCTTTTCTTTTAGCTGCCAATAACGTACAGTTTTTCTTCACTGATAACTCATTGTCCTCCCAAAGAAGCTTTAATGCCAAGGCTACTTTGACTATTTTATTAATCGCTATACTCAAAGAAACAGCCTGTGCTAAGGCACTAAACTATCAGGAGCTAAGGGGAAAAAAATGTAACAAACAGGAGCAGTTGGTAATGCAAGCACCTAAATTTCCTGTCTGTGTCTCGACAAAACTGCAGATTGAGTCATGTTTCCTGACATATTAATAAAAAGGTTCAATGTGTGGGAAAGAGGGAACGGGTGGTGTTTGTTCCTGCAGAGGAAAAACAGAGAAGCACCTTAGAGTCCACAGAATTTTCCAAGCTCATTCCTCTTTGCTTATTTAAGAGATTTATTTTTTTTTTAATAAGAGAAAGTTTACAGAGCTAGGAAGACAATAAAAGGCAGTGCCATTTCCTAGCTTGATAGCGCTGAATAAAGGTGACAGCCTGAACAAAATCATCCCCGTCCTTATAATTTTCCTACTTTGATTGCTTACAAATAAACCAGTTTAATAAAGGCTCCAAGATACAAATGCCACATGGCCATATTGACAGGAGCGAGGGAAAGGAGAACACAAGAATCATGTTAGCTCTATCCCTCAGATTAATTAGCTAGATAAAATACACATTTACCTCATTCTAGACAGAAAAATATCATTTACCGACCAGCAATTTAGACAGGCACGCTACTGTTAAAAGCCAGACCCAGCTGATCATAACTAGGTCGAAAAGATGAGACCCACACCCTTGAGAAGGATGGACTCCTCCTCACCTCTGTAACAGCAGCCCCTCATGTGAGGCTAGCTCCCACTCTGCCTTCAGCTCCAGAAGGGAATGGCTTCAGGAAACAGTTTATCTGTTTTAGTGTCCCTTAGGTATGTTTCCCTAGGACTCAGCACACTTCTATTTGAGGAAGCCCACCATCAGTGATGTTTTCACTGTAACTAATGAAACTATGGCTGCAGCAGAGGTGACAGCTGTAGGATGCAGCCTAGACCCTGCTGCCAGCATCCTGCCCACTGCTGCCTTGGCTGCCCCTCAGGACACCTCATCCTAAACAGAAACTTGGGCCATATCTTGTCAGAAATCTGTCTTTATTCTTTGACAAACTGTAGTTTCTAGGCCATAAGAAATCACTGAACTAATATTACACCAGCTCAGTGGGGAGAAACCAACATACCCAACCCTAACCTCAACTCAGGTAAAATTAAGTGACACCGAAACTCTTTTCAAATATCACAGCATTAGTTGCTGAAATCAAGGCAACACTCATCAGAACTTTTTCATTGTCAGACACAGAAATATTTTTCCATAAACATAAGCCCTTACAGCAGGGAATAGATCAACTTGGACTTAAGACAACGAGGCCAAAATCTCAAAAGTGTTCCTACTTACGCTCAGAAGGTTCCTTGAGATATCTGAAGCACCAAGCAAAGTGCAGCCATCCTGAGGGATCACTAGAAGATGTGTGGAGGAGGGCGTTGCTCAGAAGCACCTTGGGTTTCAACAGCTTCATACTTGAGATCAGTGGATCTTGAAGTTGGCGCCCCAAGGTTGGTTTGGCAGGTGTGATGGCTGATGAGTTCCCTCTTCCTTCTACCAATCGGGACAGAAACCCAGCTTCCACAGATCAACAAGGATGCAGTGAATACCTCGTCACTTTCCTTAAGAGTCCAAGGAGAAAAATGCATGAGGAAATGGATGCCTCCATACTGCTGCTGACCTAAACCCGTCATCAATCAAAAATGAAGTGTGGCCTTGAAAATAAAGGTAAGGTAATTTTTGTGAATAAAATGAGAGGAAACTGTTAAGACTTAAAGACATATATTTTAGCTGCAACTCCAGAGACAACACCAGGTGCTTGAAATGGCCTGATTCATCCAAGTGGAAATCAAGGCGAAGAAACTAATAACTGCTGGGAAACAGTGTTTTTGTGAGCTGGTCCTGACCTTCCCTGAAACACATGTAACAGCTGAGCTCCCTTCAGCCTCCTCCCCACTCATCATCATGTATTCAGCTTTGGGTATAACATCTATGCTAGGAAAATATTTCATAAAACTGTATTACAATGTCTCACACCAAGCTATGGGAATAACCTGAGCTGTTATCTGATTCAACCTCTTCTCCCCCCCAGATACAAGGCGGTTCAGGTTTTATACTAAAAAACAAAACAAAACATAAAGAAATACAGTCACAGCTATAAGATTTGATGAGGTGAATGTTTCTGAGCAGGTACACCATCTCATCCCACTGCCTCCACAGCTCTGGAGGTGGGCAAAGCCAGGACAATGTTTGTCTGGCCGCGGCAGCAACATTTGTCTGGTCACTGGCCATGTTCACAGCCCAACGCGGCCTGCAAGCACACAGCCCCCACCAAAGCTACACTGCTTGCTTTTATTAAAGTCTTTGATTGCATAATTGATCTCTGTGTGAACCCTTGGGAAGCAGCAGATGCAGGAAGTTCAAACCAATGCTTTCAATAACCTTGAATTAATGATAAATAGTCACGTCTAACTGATATGGGTGATCACACAGCTCTGCTTTACACATATGGAAATGTCTGTTCTGGCTGCAAAGCCAGGACCCTAATCCTTGGACCACCTTTATTTCCCTCCCTGACCCTCACAGGCAGAGGCAGGATTTTTGACCTGTAAACAAGCCCTGGTGGATGTTCAGCCCCTGGGTCCAGCAGCATGGGCAGCATTGTCCTCACCTCCACCACAGGCAACACTGCTTCTGTTTCCAGCTTGGAAGCAGAAGTTTGGACAACTTCCCCTACTGCTATCCTACAAAAACACTGTGTGCAGTTATACCCCCACCCACCTGTCAAAGTAAGGCTTTATGGCCATACAAGTCACAGATGAACCAGGTGTGTCTGGGTTCTTGATATCCTATGCCTAGCATGAGGTGGCCATTCCCACTCCCATGACTGCAGGTGGGGTCCCTTGCACTTGTGATGCCTGACTGGCCACCCAGGGTCTGGCAGCAGCCTGAGAAAACCAGCCTCTGCAGGGCCATGCCCACACACTTGCAGATCAAGGTGCCTTCCACCATCTACACAGCTCTCCAAAGAAGGGGATGCAAATGCAGCTCTGCAAAAGCAAAGCCTTCGTTGCTTCTCTGAAGTAAATGCTGTGAAAGTTCATATGTGAACAGCTTGTGGCCAGCTGAGCATCCTGAAAAGGTCAAAATCATGACCCACTAAGTTAGCAGGGCCTAGGATAATAAAGGCTTCCTAAAACAAATATGTTTTTAGGATACGTCACTTGGGAAAAATCTTGATCCACTTATCTAGTTGGCAGAAACTGGTAGGCAATTCAAGCTGAGATGGCTTTATTACTAGAGGAAGTTTTGAAAATCAGCATGAACAGCTAGAGAAATATTAATTTCTACTCTTTGCTTTATCTGCTGCATTTGTGCAACCTCCTGAGCTGCCACAGAAGGAATGAAAATGGAAGGCTCCCTCCTAGCTTGCCAGGGGTGCTGCAATGGAGATAGGATGTTCACGGGCAGGGAACTTCTCAAGCACCTACCTCTTTGGGCAGAAAACTGGCATTTCCCATCTCTCATCCAGCAGAATATGTTTTCTAATTACAAATTAAACACTAATTGTGAATCATTATGTTTTCTTGCCACTAAAGATATCAATGCAAATGCTTTCAACAAGCTTCTTGATTTTTTTAATAGAGTAATTTAGGACTTAATTATTGCTTGAATTTGCACATAAAAATTACCTCTATTCCAGGTTGCTGTGAGACACTAGTGTTAAGGTGATATTTTCTTTATAAGCTTTTGAGAAAACTTACCAAACACATTAGCACAAGACTGGAGAATGTATTGTCCTTGATAATGATCCTCTTCACTGTGAATACCAAAAGAGACTCCTTTTCTGTCTGAAAAAAAAACCCAAACAACAAACATTCACTCTATCGCATTCCTTCAAGCTCAGATCTTTCCTGTATTATATCAGATATTTTGATTAATTACAGCTTTGGTAGCTATAGTGAATGAAAACATCATTTTCTTACCACAGACCTTTACCAAACATATTTGCTTGATTTTGCAGAACATCTGGAGCCCATCCTCTTGCTCCTACAGAGCTCAAACTCCTGCTTATTTGTGTCCACCTCCCATTTCCCTTCAACAAATGTGGACTCAAAATACAATTTGTCCAATTTGAACTGAACATGCAACCATTAAAAGCTGCACATGCAACATCTGTCTGAAAAGAGTTAAATTTCAGCACAGGAAAGGTCAATTTTAGACAAAACACTCATCCATGCTTCCAATTCCTTGATTAGAAAAGCCCAAGTCACAGCATAAAAAAGTCATTCCTTCTATTTTCTCACAAATCTCTTACAGGAGATTTGACCTGTCAGATTTTTAACCACATAATTAGCAGAGTTTTGTAATCATAAATCAGCAGCTTTTGTTTTCTCTGCAACTTGAAAAGTATCTTTGTGCTCCAAGCCCAAGCTTTTCCCCTCCCTTGATTCACTTACTTCTCAGCCCACAATTCTCCAGTTGCTTGAGCTGCCTGTAGCATTGGACACTTTCTCTGAACAGCTTGTACCCACTCCCTGATGCACAAACATTAAATTCAAGCAATATTGGCAGGAAGCAACATTAGGTAGGGAGAGCTCGGAAGATTACTCCAGTATTTGTGGAATTCAGTGATGGGGTCCAGTTCTGCCAGCAGCCCAACCTCGGGTACCATAAGATACAAATTAAATTCTTGAGTGCATATCTGAAACTATATACCTAAGAGGATTATTTACACAAGTGCATGCACACGGATGCCTGTTAGAATAATGCAAATAATTTGGGGAGCTATTATTTATCTCGCAATTTTTAGTTTGCTGACATCTGCCTATCTGCAAGTCAAACTTAAGGTGTAGGGCAAGACGGTAACATACAGAGAAAAGCAACTGAAATGCAAATGATTTTTCCATATTAATAATAAAAATTGCTTTACTGTTTCATGGCTAAAAACCTAGCAACAGAGTTATGGCAGATCTTACAACCAGGCTGCAGTCAGTCAGCAAAGAAGGGAAGCAAAAAAATCCAATCTCTGTGATAAAGCAGCAGCTTGCTCATCTATACTGATGAGAATTAGTAAATTGATTACCATGCAAGTTTGATTTCCTCCTTGTGAATGTTATCAGCAATCAAGCAATAAAGTCACTTCCTTGGTATACGCATGGCTGACCTCGCACAGTAAATAAAGCAGAGAGATCAGATATCAGCAAACCAAGGCGGCAAAGAAGAGTTGGTTGTCACAAGAGGGCTTGTCAGTATCGGCACAAAGCCCTCTTCTGCAGAAACCTAAATCTGGCACCAAGTACCTCTACCTAATTGAATGTGTACCAAGGTCATAGACTCACAGAATAGTTTGGGTTGGAAGGGACTCCAAAGATCATCTAGTTCCAACCCCCCTGCCATGGCAGGGATTCCTCCCACTAAACCAGGTTGCTCAAGGATCCATCCAACCTGGCCTTGAACACCTCCACAGATGGAGCATCCACAACCCCCCTGGGCAACCTGTTCCAGTGTTTCACCACCTTCAGGGTAAAGAATTTCCTTCTAATTTCCAATCTAAATCTCCCCTCTTCCAGTTTAAAGCCATTACCCCTCAGATGATCAGCATCTCAAAGAAATAGGCCTTTTCTGAGCTGCAAAGTATTGGATAAGGAGTAGTCTTGCTCTTGCCACCCATCCCTGCCTCCCTCTGCAGTGTCCTTCACCAGAGCAGCTCCCAGCTCCTTGCCTGCACTCTGCCAGCTACTCCCCCTGAGACTGCTGCCAGCCATCCCAGAGGGGAACATCTCTTCCCACTCCCTTCCAGAAACATGGCATAATGCACCCTGTCCATCTGACCATAGCATAGAAACTGAGCACCAACGGGGAGAAGGAAAAAGAAATATAAATAAATAATCTGATGCTCCCTATCAATCCTCTCTTCCTCATTTTTCAGCTTTTTAACTCTTCCATGGTTTACACTTGGTACCTGGAGCAGTTTCAAACCTAGGAGAAAGGAAGTGAAAAAGGAACTTTTCTTCAGCCACACAACAGCTTATTGTGTTCTTAAGGCAGTGAGATACGACAGCTGGGAGACAAAGATTCCTATTTTCTGTGAGTTATTATGACCATTTATTTCTGGTGCTAGGCTACAGAGCATGGAAAGGCAGGTTTAGCATTTGTAAAATATTTTTTAAATCCCTAAATTGCTATGCTGGTCTCTGAAGTCAGGATAGTTTAACTGCCTGGTAGTATGATAGTCCCTCAAGAACAGACTTGGCACTTGGAATATCCTCCTGCCACTTAAGATAGAGGCTAACAGAAGCTTCTTGTTTGCTCCAAAGCCATCTGTTCAGTAAGGCAACCTCCTGACACCATTAGGAGCTGCTTGCTGAAATGGTGTCCTTATGTCACCTTTGACCTGTAGTGGTGGCACATTTTGCAAATCTATATAGATGACAAAGCCCAGCATTGCCAATCAGAGGCAGGAAGTATATCTCACAGCTCAACTCAAAATTTGACATTTATATTCAGATAGACTCCATGCACAGCTTATTAAAATGAATTATGGGGACAAAAACGCTCGGTTTAAACAAAAGCTTTAAGGAATAGTTCGTTTTTCTCTTATAGCTCTGAAACAGTTTAACACCATAATAAAGGCTTTCCATACTCTTCTATGCTTTACAGGAAGCTTTAAAGGTGTTTACATAAGCTGCAATGGCTCAGTAGCTTTTGTTTCCTCATGCCATGTTACTCTGCACGCTGAACAGCCCCTTGTCTGGCAAGGAATTGTGACTGTAAGCTACTTCCAGGTTTTGTACTAGGTGAAAACACACTAATTCACAGATTGGTTCTTAACTTTGCATCTTTTTAAAATCAGAATATATTCAGGTACTCAAGGTGCCTTTCTTTTACAAGTATCCTCTCCCTCCCCCCCCCCCCCAAAAAAAAAAAATTAAAAGGAAAATAAGTGGTAAAGATGGGAACCTAAGTTGGAACAGGAAAAGTATGTTATACATCATTCCATGGACAACGAATAACACCAGGAACACCTTAGCAACACACAGAGAGGTCAAGAACACAAGTTTGATGCTACTTAAATGCCCTGCACTACAGATATTCTGATATCACAGGGGTCAACACTACGTAACCCAAACTGATGCTGGAATACAACAGCGTAGCTCAAAGACAAAAAGCAGGAATCTTCCAGTGCTTACCTCTGTAAAATTTCTAGCATTAAGAAAATACTACTTATCTATGATAAAGGGCTTTAGAAGCACTGTAGTGGCTTTAGAGAATTACCAAAAAAAGTAGTGTCTGTGGACTCCAAGAGGAAATAAAAAAATATAGGGAGAAAAGCAGCAAGAATAGATGTGCAGTTGATGATGTAAGGATTTACACCACTAAATGTTCCCCCCAAAATTGTCACAATATACTGGAGTATCCAAAGATTCATTAGCTTGGAGGTTTTAAATGAAAAAACCACATGTATATGGACAAAGACTGCACAAAGGACCTTACCTGATCTCCTTCCATAGCAATTGGCTTTCCCAAGGGTTCAAAAGTGGCTTTAGTATCAGAACTGAAAACAGGCAACAGGAATTAGGCAAAGTACCACAAATGTGACAGAGGGCAGGGACACAGCTCACAGTAAATGCTCTCTTTTATTACTTAGCTTGTCAAAACATTTCCATTTTCTCTGCAAGATCAGATCAGAGCAGCAATACAGTCATTTGTCTACTGTAACATTTCCATAGCAGTTAGCATGACAGACTCATGCACAGGACCCACTGCTTAGTGTGTTCCAGCCACAAGAAAAGCGAACCATATTCTTACGAGCAGGAGTGACAGCCTGCTTGCAGCCACCTTCACATGACTCAGCTTTGAGCACCACACAAGAAAACAAATTTCTTAGGGAAAGTGACCTTGTTTTATTATGTATTGAGAATTCCTAACTACAGAATGCCAGTCTAACGATAGAACTATTACAGTAGGTTTACAATAAATATTTTATGAGGTTTGTTTATTAGTGTATTTGGTGCTTAGAAATGAGAAATTGATAGATTTCATATAGAAATAGTTCTAATTAAGTACCCAAAGCTTTAGAAAATAAATATTTTGAAGAATATAAGACCTGATTAAGACACATAGTAATGAGAGAGGTATAAGAAAATGTAGTTAAAATATTTAAATTTCAAGTGCAAAAGAAACACCATTATTTCTAAATACTTTGAACCTTCTTCCTCAAAACCATCTCTCTCTATTAAAGCTAAAATATCAGCCTTTAAACAGGCAGTGCTGCTATTCAGCTGGTAGGGAAGATACATCTATTGCACTAGAAGTACAAAGCTGAGAAGAACGCATAATATTTTATTTTTAAACTTATTTACAAAAAGATATTGCACCAATCCATTGTCCTTTTTTCAATTTAACAGGTTACAGAAAAGCCTATTATTTACAAAGTTAAAACCAGAAGTGCAAAAGCGGACTGAAAGAAACCAGAAAGAATGAAGTTTATTTAAATTCCTAAGTACAGCTTATTACCTGGCCATAGCCCACATCCAGGTTGATCTAAAATGATTAGTATCATATATATCTGTAATTTCAGAAATCCTTGCATTTCTCTGTATGTGCACCCCATATCTTTTATACTAACCACTGGAAGGTCTACATAAAATGTAAAGGCTAACTAGAGCTTCACTTAATAGCTTCATTTCTCCAGGAAGGTGACGCTCCTTTGGATAAACTGGAAAAGCTACCATAGCATTATACATGGTTTGGGAAAATAGTGATAAATCAGGCATGATGATTTTCATTCTTTCTAAAAACCATGAGGAAAGTTTGCTGATATTTCAGGACTGATTATTCTAAAGACTCTGCCAGTCCGAATTACATGAGCACAGCATATGGTCCTGTCTCAGTCTATCAGCCACTGGGACTGTCATGATGCATTTCTGGGGTGTAGGTAAGTAGAACAATCATCACCCAGAGATGAAGCAATGCCTGGGAAAAGAAAAGAAAGAATTAACTTACCAGCTCTGACAATCATCGTTCACAGCAGTAGTAAATATGAGAGTTCTCAATGAGAGCTAATAAAACCTACTTTTGTAGATATATTTGATTCAGTATTTTTCATATTATTCAGATACTCCTGAAAAAAGAATTCTTATTTGCACAATGAAATGCTGAGTCAGATTCTGAAGAAGCCATCTGCAGAAAAATGAAAATCTTACACAAACAGCAAAACTAAGGCAACCTGGTTTCCTCTGGATTTATGTCCCCTGGCTTCTCTTTCCATCCATGCCTCAGCAACTCCAGCTGTTTTCTCTGATATCCAGCCCCCAGCCAGCACATTATGTGATCAGCCTCGAGTGACTGGTAAGCCACTACTCCTGTGCCAACCGGCTGATACCAGGCTGTGTAAAACAGCTGAGTTCTGCTTTCCTTACCACTGGCACTGATTTGAGGCAATTTTATGAACTTTTTAGGAACGTTAATTCTCATTCAAATTTAGCTGAACACATAAGCCTCATTTCCTTTAAGAAAAAATAACAACACAAAAAATTCAAGTTACAATAGTCATAGTCAAGGTTCAAGCTGAAAAAAGGTAACTGCTACTGACTGCCCAATATACAGCCCAACACACAACTCAATCATTGAGTTTCACTTCAGAGAGCAGCTTAGGTGGTAGAAGTCTTCAGTGTTTTGGTACAAAGCATTTTATTCATATATTGGTAAGTCTAAGTCATGAGCAGGAAAAGAGAATGAGGTTAGGAATTAAACAGCCCTGTTCCTTACAGTGAATATGCAACTGCAGGGGACAACTGTCCTTTCCTTTATTCATGTGTTTGCTTTATATCTTGAAAGAGTGGCAACTGTTCTCAGAAACTGTTCAGAAGAAGCGTTATGCCTTCTCAAGCAACATTTTTTTTTCATTTCAAAGACTCAAAGGCTCAACCAGTGGAATATTTTCAAGGGGGGCGGACTGCAAACCTACCTTACCACAGGTCGCTTAAAGTGACAGACATCTGCCCTCCAGTGGGAAACGGAGGAATTTAAATTTTACCAATTGTAAGTCTGACAATCTCACCTGACATAGGTGAGCAACTTTCTACTATTTCTTCAGAAAAACTTTTCTTGCTACTTTTTCAGCTCTTGGAGAAGTGTCATTACTAGTCACTGAACACAAAGTGAAGTGCCAAATATGAGAAATAATAGATAATGACATATTAGATGTCATTTTCCTAAATGCAGTGTGGTGAGTTAACCTTGGCAACTGGTCACTATTACTGTGTCCTGTAGTACTAGAACTCTACTTCTATAGTCTTTTAAATGATAGTTATATAAATATCTCCAAGACTGCTATACTAAGAATTCCTGGGAAAGACTGAAAATGGCCAAGCAACATGACTCTAAAATCCAAATAGTTACATAAATACTATTTAGTCTGCTTTACAAAAAATACATCGAGTTGTTAAAGTTAATTATATAGCCTTTTGAACATCAAACATCTTGCCCTTTAAGAAGTATTATACAAACCAGCTATAGAAATCTTGCATTAAATTTTCTTAAAGAAAGCTCACTCACCATGTAAATGATTACAAAGACTCTTGCTATGGGATACCGCCTTAGAAAGATTCCCAGCCGAATGCTACACAAGTACAAGAGAAAAACAAAATGCACAAGTTAGCACCGAGCAATAAATTCCTGTTCCACTCATTCCAATCACCAGAAACTCATAAACATCAGCTCATGTAATACACGTGGCTTTGTTTCTGATTTGATTTTTTCTTAACATATTCAAGACATTAAATAGAGTGAGAAAATTCAGAACTCGGACCATAAAACACATTCTCCTAAGTTTTCTTATTACATGCTAGACTCAGAATTTGGGAAGAAGAGCTAAGACTCAAGAGTTGTACAGGTATTTTAAAACTCCCAAATATGCTACATATTTATCAAATGTTGTTATTTGAGGGGCAGTCATGAATCTTTCAGAAAGACTTAAGCAACCGAAACCTCGGATTCCTTTGAAAAAAGCTGACAGATCACTACCATTCTTGTATTTCATTACATGAAAAGGACATGGGTTTTCCAAGTTTACTGCTACAGTGCTACAAAGCATTCTGCATTAGATGTGCACTCACTGTCAGTTAAAAAACACCATGTGCATACTGAAGTGAGTATGACGGTGCCAAATGAAGTCTACTATTAAAGCATCACACATAATCTCGATATTCTTCACAATGAAATTAAGTACCACGGAAGTACAAAGGACTACTACACTATCTTGCTTTTAAAGGCTTAAAAAGCATTACCCAAGTTTGTTTTCTACTGGTGTTTGGCTCAAGTTTTGGAGCAGATCTTTGTTGTGAATATTGACAATTAGCTTAACTGCTCAGAAAAGGGATCAAAGCAAGTCTTTTGCTGAATTCAGAATGATTTTTGTTTACTAATTCCTCAAACAGATTGTCTTTCAAGGTAAACAGCTGCACTGAGTCAGAACCCAGAATCCCATCTTCATCAAGATGCCTAAAGCAGGGTAGAAGAATAAATCTGGTACTCCTCCAGTTACATGCCCTTGCAGTGTTCAGAGGTACAGTCAAACTCTCTGGAAGCGAAGGAGATTGAAGATAGTAATGAGAAGGCAAGGGTTTTGTTGTTTTTTGTGTGGTTTTGGTTTGTTGGGGAGTTTTTTCATAGTTCAGTGATTCCTTGTATCAAAATCTACAAGAATGTTGTTTAAATAAAGGACTATAACTTCCAAAATCCCAAGGATATTAATATCGTAGGAAATCACAAGTGAACTAGGTCAATATTTAATAGTTTATACTGTACTGTAGCTTCATCATTTTTTACTTTTACCTTGACAGAAGCAATTCAAAACAGAAAGTGTGCCACTAGAAAAATGTAAAAGGATTCCAGCAATTACAAAACGTATTCTCTTAGGAGACTGTTACCTGAACTGATCGATCGTGCTGGCAGCCTTGCGCACACTCCCGTACACTCCTGCCACGCTGGTGTCCGGGTCACTGAACAGGACAGGGACGTTACGCATCCGGGCACCTGTTTGAAGGGGGAAAAGCAAAAACTCTCATTGGTCTAAAACCAGCTAAGATGCTGTTTAAGTAAAACAAAGCATTAATTAAAAATAGTGATTATTCTGATACGTTAGTGTCATTTTGCTGGGGACAGAGGAGTGTGTTTTGAGAGTGGGATTCTTGATAAACTTACAATCAAGTCAAATGCTTCTTCAATTTAATGTATTTTAAAAATTTATTTTAGTTCACTAGCTGGACATCTTGATATTTAGTTGTATTGTGCAATAATAATTCTATTAGGTGTATAAAATGATGGGTTTGATATTGTCACAATTTCTCCATTTCTCATACTGTAAAAGTTGGATGGCATTTCTGATACTAACTTGCATATTCAAAAAATTCTACTTTACTTATATTTTTATTATGTATCAGCTTTATTAGACTTTGAGCTAGATACCTTTGTGCAACTAAACTTACTGAAATTACTTAAAAACAAGACAAAAGGAAATATATTTCAAATCTGCTAGTTTCCCTGCCTTATTTTTTAAAAGTCTTTCATAAGCAGAGAAACAAAAGTCTGGATTGTCATTTTAAACCTCTTAGTAATTGTCCACTGCTTTTAAAGTTACTTACCATATATATAAAATAACAAACTTTGACTTCGAAAAAGTAACAACTCAAACTCGTGGATCAACTGCTGAGGTTCTCCTAGAGATACAGGATGATTGCTACACAGTACAGACTAACCAACCTCAGCAGAACCACCATATTTTGAGCTGCTTTTCAAGAAAAACAGAAAGCAAGGAGGAAACTGATTCCCATCAGAATTCTGATCAACTCTCAGAATGAAGTATCTCATTATTGTTCACCTCCCAAATCCTTTTTACCAGAGAAGGCTTATATCCTGCTTCTGATGTTCAGTTTAAATCCCAAAAGACAAATTTATTTGCAACTGTGACAGGATTTGTAAATGCAATTGTTCCAATAGTGCCATAGGATTGAGAATTTACAATGAAATTGGTTTTATTAAGTTTACTTAAGGTCATTTACACACAAAAAGGAGCTTCTACTTAACTATTTTTTCAATTTAGGCTGCTGTTGACAAGGTCTCTGGCATAAGCTGCATATTTTCAGCATTTTTTTTCCTTATAAAGTCAGACTTTCAGGGAAAAGCATTAGGAAATAAAAAAGCCTGACTTGCAGAAAGGACAGAGTTTTAAGTATTATATTTCCTTACTTACCTTCAGCACCGTCAATGCCTGCCATATTAATGGAAGGTCCATTAGTACTAGTGCCTTGGATACCCTTCACCTGCTGCTCAAGTCGTTCCAGTTGATAGACAAGTGAGTTCTTCTCTGTGCTCAGGCTCTCTAACATGGTCTGCTTCTGAATTAGTGTTTCTGTCAGCTGATGAAGACGATTTTCTAATTCTGTCTGACTACTACTACTTAGAGCCTTGTTTGTGAGCTAAAAAAACAAAGCAAAAAAGAAATCAGAATAAGTGCAAAGACTGACCAACTGGTATATTACAAAACTCTTCAAAATCTAACCCCTCCCAAGAAGTTACCCCACTGCAAAAATGTTACTGGATAATAACATGAAAATGATCACCAATGAGCACAATAAAGAAGAAACTTAATTTCGACAGTTGCTGAAACAAGACTTTACATGACAGAAGAAACTCAATGTAAAAGTGTATTTCTATGTTTTCCACCTCTAATCATATGAACACTTCTGTATAATCACAAGTTTGGTCACAAAAATCATTACTATGCCTCAGAGCTGAATTTAAATGGTAGGCATGACAACAGCAAGATAATCCGGTTTGGCCATCACACTTGCAACTTCACAAAGCAAGCGAGTATGTAAAATGTTTTCAAGTCAGGAAGAAAAAGCTCAGTACAAATAAGGAGAATCTGATGCCATTCAATATGAAAGCTTGAATGAAAATGGAGAAAATGCAGGACATGTTGCAGAAGAATTGAGGGGCACTGAGGCAGAAAATATGACTGTATCAGCAAACAGAAACTGCAAGGACAGCAAGTGAAGACATGGATCACCCCATTCCACTTGCAGGAAATATTTAAAGCAAATGGGAATGATCAGATTCGCCATATGTGCAATAGCTCATCTATTCACCACAGCCTTGGGCCTCTGCCACTCGTAGTATCATATACCACAAAGAGGTAGCTTCAGTGATGAAAACTGGAACCAGATGCAGTGAATACCAAAAATACACATTAGATGCAATGCACCAGGGCAGGTGCAGGCAGCCCTGAGGCCAGTATTACCAGAAGAATCACCTGCCAACAGGCTCAAGAAATTTGTATCACATCATGACAATTTCCAAATCCTCTGACATCCCAACTGTACTGCCAACCAAAGTTGACTCTAGAGTATCAATTTCTCTACACACAGACTACTTTTCATTATGCTAATTTACACAAAATGAGGCCTAAGCCTTCATGCTGCCCAAGGTGGAGAGGGCTGACAAGTATCGGAAGGTTCCAAAAGGGATTAGATTCATTCAAGGAAAATAGGCCCATAAACATACTGGTGAAATTTATTAGGGACTTAAACACTAATGTCCCTAATTAAACTGCTGATGCCGAGCAAGGGACTACAAATACAGGTACAACAGAATGAAGAAAGCCACCAGGCTCACATGCTGGCCCCACTGCCACTGTTCAAGACAGTACATGGGGCTAGATGGATCACCGAGTCTGTAGGACATTACTTGTGCTCTTATGTCCAGTTAGAAGGATCTTCACAGAAATCATGACGACCTAATAAAGCATCAATGACTTTTTTTAGTTTTGAGATAAAAGAACGTTGATCCAGCACCATGCCATCAGGCCTAGTTGCAACACAGATCAATTTTTTCCTCTGAAGATAAAAGCACAGGCAATTATAAATTATGTTATTTACTACTTCATGGCTCCCTTCTTGTACTCCCTCTGTTCAAAACTCTACTCTGTATTGAAAACAAGTACACTAACTCATTAGTAGAGCCTTTATGTTTCTTTTGCACAGTTTTATCAAATTATTACTTCTCATCACTGTTTTCTATAAATACACATCACTTATTTTCTATAAGTACACAGTACCTGATTTCTGAGCTTCTGAATTTCTTCCTCTCTGTCTTTTATTCTGCTTTGCAAAGTATTCTTTGTCCGATACAATTCTTCTTCAGTATAATGGAGTTCCTATAAAATGTATCAGAAATAGAAGATTTTATACATGTATATATTTTGAGAGACATTATCTTGAGTTTCACAGTAGAACACAAAAAGGCAATATGCTGCAAAGCAATATAAACTGAAATCTAAACTTAGTCAAGTGTCTGGCTAGGAAGGGGGGGGGGGGGGGGAAGAGAGCTGAGTATGAAGACACAAACCTACAAGATTTACCGAATTCTTTCGTGGAGATTGATCTAATATAAATATTAATCCGGACAACTTTACTAAGAGCCACACAATTTCACTGGGACCACAACTTAGCTTCCTTATACTCTCATTGTTTATTACATTGCTATCTTGAAACTATGTCAATAATGTTACTTAAACAATTAGGAAATGCTTTGGGGGGGAATCTGTATTCCTAAAATAAACTCATCAATCTGAAATACCATTTTAAAAAAGTGATTAAAAACCCTTGGCATATCTATCTATAATTCTGCATGACACGGATCATCCTTTAAAGTTTAGGATAAATTAACATAACGGATGTAAAAGAAGAAGGAATAATAGTAAAGGATAACTTACTGAACAGCAAATCTAACCACAAGTTGTTACTCCCATGATTTAGCGGCTATTTTAACACTGATTTAAAAAATCTGTCATGTTTTACTTTTTAAATTAAGACAATATTCAAATCACTGTATTACTTCAGCTGTCAGTTGCTACAGAAAATAGATAATCCTATTCTCCCTTCCATGTACAAGAAATAACACCTCTACTTATTTTCCATCTTCAGTCTCAGAAATGTTATGGCAGTAGTTAATTTCCAGAGAGAATAGACTGTAGTTGTATTAAGTATCAATGCATACAACTAACTTTAAAAGCATATGTAAACGTGTCATCAAAAGGAATACTTCAGTTTCTGTAATAGCTGATAATGCCTTTTTTTAAATTCACCTCAATTTTCTGTATGTAATATTGACTTAAAATATACCCCTCAGAAGGGGAAGAGTAACAAAATACAATCTACCATCTGCTTTGATATAATAAACATGAGTTAACCATCAAGAGCAGACCTCGACTTCTGCCTTTTAATTAGTTCAAGCTGCTAGCATCTCATTAAAATGTAATTTCTGGAAGGGCAGATAATCCTATAAGATAAATTGTTCCTAGCAGATATAGAGTACTCTCCTGCTTTCCTCATTATTAATTCTTTTTACATGAGCTCTTTCAGAGAAATTTTTTAATAGGGTGAAAAGCATTTGTCTGTTTTCTACTGAATAATAGGTTTGCTCACATGGCAAATGAGTTTGCCTTCCCCCCCGTTTTTAGCACAAACTGCTTAAATCACGTGGGGGGTTGCTTAAGATGACACAATTTGACAAAATTCATTAACATAATTTTATGAACAATTTGTTTGGAACAACAAATCTAACAACGTTTAGATTCAGAGTTGAGTAACAAGTGGAAAAAAACCCAACAAACTATGAGTTGGTACTACAATAACGTTGTTTTAAGAGCTAAATCTCATTTAGTAATTGAGCACATGAAATTCCACAGTATTCAGTTTTAGTATTTGAGTTTCTTGATATAAATAATGATTACAAATGCTACTATATCCCTATTGTTTGATTGTTCCCCCTCTGAATAAAATTCAAGATCATGACCAATTCTGTGCACTCCCCAGGGTCATATTCATTCTTTAGCACATCAGAGGAGCATTCAGAAGGCCTGTCCATTGCTTAGTAATGGTTATGCTTTGTTTGGCCTAGTGATATTCATTAAGCTTTTGGGGATTTCTTTGAAATACTAGACAAAAAGTAACCCAAATTCTGTACAAGCTGCTCTCTTATTAAGCCAAATGCTTTACTGATGACACCATATGAGGCCTAAAATAAGACTAATCAGCTTTCAAGAATTCCTCACTTGTTTCTGCCGTTCCAGCTCAGCTTCTGCCTCTTGCTTGGACATTTTATGTGCTGCTATTTGCTCTTGTAGGTCTTGAAGCTGATCTCTCACTGACTCAGCTTCACTCACCTGCTGAGTCTCCATATCCTGAAATGAACAGAAATGTCACCATTTCACTAACATTCAAACAATACTACAATTTGTCGTAGGTAACAGCAAAAAAAACCCAAGTTGTATCTGCAATATAGCCTCAAAGGAAAAGAAAGGTTAGGGCATATTGAATAAATTTCATTTAGTCACTTTATACAGAATATTTTCACTAATACAGTAATAAAATAAATGCATTTTGTGAACACTACAAGCCTCTACTTTTTCCCTTCTATTGTCTACAGGCTAAAACTGCATGAAGTAGGCTTGCATGCAACTGCTAGGTTGAGCCAATTATGCCAGCAGACAACTCGGATTAGAGCTGCTTCAAGGATTAGTAGCCCTCACAGAAAAGGATATAGTCAATCTCTACAGAAGTCACCACGCTTGTTTGGAAAGAAATGCTTCCCTCAAAAGGGGCACACAGGTGTGAGGGAAGAGAGAAGTGGTATCTATAGTATCCTTCATACATAACAAAGTGGTGAGAGAGAACATTGAGAGAACCTAGGTATCAATAAGCACAGGTCTCACCTTGATCAAAAGCTGGCTTATTTTAATACCAGGCCAAATAAACACTAGAAGCAACAGCCCTAAATTATACCAGAAAAGAGTCCTTTGCACACAGTTAGCTACAATACATGTGCACAAAGCCATAGATACCTGCAGCTCTGTTCTCATCTGCTGTATCTGCCCCATTAGCTTTTGTATTTCTTCTTTCTGAGTGTCTCGCTCATGTCTCAGTTCTTCTAGTTCCATTGTGCTTGCAGTACTGCTATCCAGGCCTTCAATACCAGAGCCTTCTTTTAAGCTGTTTATCAACTTTTCCTTAGACTGAAATAATAAATGATATATTATTTATTGCAGTATTTAACAAGTACTCAATTGGAATATGCCAAAACAACTTTGCTCTAAAGTTTAAATGATTTACAGTAAAAGAACTGCTTTATCTATTCTTTTAGCCAAGTTAATAATGACCCTATATATTTCAAAATAAAAATGCTTCCCTACTGATAATTCTTCTGATTTCCTGTACACCATGAGACTGGATTTACTGAATGCCTGTGTTATCTGAAAAAGGGTACAGCTTTTCCTTTTAGAAGCACCTGAAATGTTAAATATGTCATGGTTAACAATTTTGGTTTTTTCAGCTACCATAAGACAGAAGACGGATACTAACTGACCTCTTTTCAGTCCATCCTTTCTCCTGCCAACAAAGCCAAGTCAGAGCCAAATATAGCAATCACTCCACTGGGAAAGAGGACAAACCATTTTATTCAGAGTCAATCTAATGTTAGCTCAATGTTTACTTCTGATTTCATGCTTCTCATTTTTCAAGATGATTTAAAACTTAACCTTGGATATCAGACTAAATTAATTATTCTTAACAGACACCTTTATCTTCAACATTTTGCTAACATTTAAAAACAAGATTCAAATTGACCATGTTTGGGTTTGGTATCTTTGTCAACTTAAGTAGCAAAGAACTCTGCACAAAATACCTAATTTTGCCATTGTTTTTATGATGTTGATCAGATGCAATCTTTCAAAACATAAAAGAATATTTCTCTGGTTTACATATAAGCATCCATTGTATGCTATACTTCAGTCCCAAGCAGAATAGAGCAACAGTCTTGACTCAAGAATAGTGGGTGTAGAACAAACTGTAGGTTACATCTAGTTACCTATGTGCCCAGAATCGGAGTCTTGGATGTGGAACACACTGACAGATGTTGTACAGTAACTGCAATGGTTTCCTTGGATTTTTGTTCAAACCCGGGACCTGAATTTTCATTTCAATTACTTAATCTTAAATTTACAAAATGCAGACTGGTAGCAGTTCTGTACAGGTATCATCACAGATAAGCCACAAAATACATTACAGGTCACATAAAAAACCCCCACAAATTAGACTATTTGAAGCATAACACTTTAAAATTACAAATCAAACTGGGTTTCTTTACAGATGTGCTTACTTGGAGTATGCGAGTAGCTTTCTGTTTATAGTCTGTCAGTTCCTGTTTTGCAGATTCTAGGTGGTTTTTAGTTACTTTGACTTGCTGCTGAAGCTCATCAGCTCTCCTCTTTTCATCTAAACACTTCCTTTCTGCTACAGTTATCCCTTCTGCCAAGTTCTGACGTTCTGCTTCCATTTTACTTAGACGAGCAGCAAACTCATTCTATTAGCAATAAAGAAACAATACTTTGTGTTTAAACACAGTATCAACTTTAACCTAGAAAGGAAAAAAGAAAGTTCAAAAGCAACTACACAACACCTCATATCTACCACCTCCAATTTTAAGATGCATTAGTGCAACATGGAAACAAATCCTGCTTGCTTAACAAGTACTATCAGTAAAAACATGGATTACTTTCCCTCATCAGAAATAGTGATGGAATAACAATCTTCCTATTATTTATGTTTATTTGGTAAACAAAAAGCAAGCTTTCCCTTCAAAAACTACTATCAAATGTAGTCTGCAATATTTTGATGTACTTTAAATAAAACAAACAAAAAACCAAACACAAAACTAGAGATGATGATAAAGCTTTTTGAAGAAATTATTATACATAACAAAGGCCAGGCTAAGTGTGGAAAGCAGCCTCCAGCAATAACATGCTCACAGAAGTGATCATCCAGCTTAATAGTCTTAAGATTACCAATTAAAATTGTGCAACAATTTGCTGTGTAACAATATAGCATGGAAGAATAAACTGATTACTGCTTTTGTTTTAAAATATGTTTTAACATTAAAGTTAGCATGAAAAAACCAATAACATTATCAGCATTGATCCTTCAAAATTTTTAAATCATGAAGCTTTCAGAACTATATATAAAAAATAAACTAGCATCACAAGGATACTTAGTGCAGCACACAGTGCATCTTTCCAAGCATTTAGTGCCCTGAACAGGAACTGAAATCAAGGGGAAGAGAAAACAGTTGGAACCTCACAGAATTTATCTCAATAGTAGAGTCTGAAACTCTTCCTTACTCTTTGTGTCTAACCTGCATTTGTTTGTAACTTTCTTGCTCTCGCTTGAGTGCAGAGTCTGCATCTCGCAGCCTGTCTTGAAGAGTCTGAAGGGCTTGGTTTTGCAAACTGCTCCCTTCACTGTGGTCTTGTATTATCCTGAAAAAGTGATACAAATATTAACTTAAAAGAAGAAAACTAGTGGGATTTTCAGGTAGAGATATGACTACCTGGTTTTCAGGCCATCTTTGAAAATTTACCCAGTAAATTACTGTACACGGCTCATTACAGGTGTGAGGCCTGGAGCTAATGACTCACTCACCTCCTCCCTGACCTATATGCCGGAGTTTCCAACTGCTGATTCATATCCCAGCACCAAGGTAAGTCAGAAAGGTCTTCATATTTGTGGAGAAGCAAGTGTATTTTTCATGACAAAAACAGACAGAGCTGGCTCAGAGTAAACTTTAAACCTCATATTGCAAATCCTGATACAATTCTTTTCCCCATTAGTTTATTTGCTTTTATTCTTAAAGAGACTTAATTCTTATTTGCAGAATTATGAAGTATGAAATTATGACGTACCGTGACTTTTCACTCTGCAATGCTTCCAAAGCTTCTGTCCGAGCACTTAAGAGCTGATCAGCTTCTTGCAACCGTACTTTCAGCACAGCTAGCTGTGAATCCTTGGCACCAACTGCTTCTGTCAGATCATCAACTCGAGCTCGAAGTTCTCTAACCATTCTGTCACTCTTTGAATGGTCAACATTCCACTTCTCAACCCTTTCCCGGGATTTGTTCAATTCTACAAAATAAAGAAGTTTATTTGAAGTTTATACTAAAGTAGGTATTGCAAGATCTTGAAAACAGTCAGAACGCATACATCACAGTTCTTAAAGAAATTAAATACAACCAAGTTGAGTTAACACTGAAACTTTAAGAGCTACCAAGAAGTAACAAATGCCAGATGGGCTGTCAGAGCATAACCCATAACATTTTGCGAGTGATCTCAAAACGGGCAGTTCATTCTGCGTCACACTGCAGATGACAAATTTTACCTGTCCCACCCTTGCAAAGGCCTACTGTCAAATACCCCTGTGTGAGCAAGCCTTTGGAAACCTCTGCATACAGCATCTAGTTCAACTCACTACAACAACAAGTTCAACCTAAAAAGCAATAGTAATACACCAGTGTTGAAATAATGCCTGAATACTTAAGAGGCTTCTGGTTTTCACCAAACATCACATACTAAACTTCAACATAAATCAAACTTCTCTGGTTTATATGGTTACTTTGAAAAAAAATGCAGTCCCTCAGCTGTATGCCTGGCAATAGGGGTTAGCTTAAGGTTTTAAGTGTTTATATTCACCTGTTTTATATTTGTCATTTAGTTAGGCTTTGAAAAAGCTAGAAATAATACAAAACCCCTAAATGTTGTATTTTTACTGTGAGTTTTTAGGCATCAGAGATTATAGGCTACAGCCAGAAAGCAGTCAGATTTTGAAGCATTTAAAGGACTTTACTCCTTTAAAAATAACTATTTTGGAGAAGTATTTTAATATCAATAGCGTATGCTAACACTGTTTTAGTTAAGTTTTGGAACTAACTTGACCACATCATTTTAATCAACATTTGTGTTATCTTTATAGCTGAACAAGCCTTTTACTCATTACTCTGAAATCAAGAGTCATTTTACTTAGTACGTCATACATGCAAATTTAACTAGAAAGATTTTATCATAAATACAAAACACTAACACAGAAATAGCATTGTTTTCTAGTTCACTAGAAACATTTTAGTAACGTGCTACAGCTGAGTTTCCAAACCACAGTACCTTCTTGTGTTTCTTTGGACCTCTGAACTAACGAAGCCATTTCTTGATTCAAAGACTGAACTTCATTCCGCAGCAGCTGATTCTCCAGGCGAAGGTTGGACAGCTCACGTGACTTCAAATCATCAGGAGCTGAAAGGCCAGGGTTAGTTACCGCGCTCCGCGACGGATCCTTCACGCCATCCACTGGAGCTCCCTGTCCAGAATCTGAACTGTCGGGAGTTTCTGAACAGAGGGATGCAAGTTAGAACTAACGTATCTATTTGTAAGCTGCCTTGACATAAACAACAATCCCGTGTTCTGCATCAGTGGTTAAATGCATAATAATAATAAAAAAATGAAATAGCTTATATTGAAATGGAATATGGAGCTACTTCTTCCAAGGGACTCGCACAAACCAGGACTATTATACAGTATAAATGCACCATGCAGCATTTTTCTTAATCCTGCAAGACTAGACATGGAAGTTATAAAACTTATTACATTAATTTCAAATGTAGGATTTCAAAGTATTAATATTTTTTATGACTATGCTGCCCAGAGACGTCTTCAGAAGCTGAGAGAGTAACATAAGAGATTAAATATACATAGCAACTAAATAGAGGAATTTTTAGTAGAAGCTCATTTCAGTTTTCTGTTAAGATTTTGAGGATATAAATTGTTATTTTAAAAAAAAACTGTTCAGATTACTATACTGAGCCATTTTGATATCAAACCTAAATATGTAACTCAGCCACACAACTACGTATTTTAGTTATCTTTACGTTAAAAAGCATTTTAAGAATAATTTCAGTCAAACATCATCCTACTGATAATTCCGTATTAATAATTCTCTCAAAGTATTTTCTCAAAAGCCCTTTTACTATGAGAGATCAAGTTGCAGTGATTTGAAGCAGAAGCATGATCTCTCTCTAATAAAAAAAATATATAAGGTAGATGTACTCTGTCAAACTCTTAAAAGCTTTCTGCCAATACAAATTGCAATCCTCTAGATTATGAAAACCAAAATATTTTTTTTTTTTTTTTTTTTTTCTCAGAATCTCAGTGAGAACAGTAAGGGAACTCCTGGCAGTGTTCTGAACAGCAGTCCCTTGAAGGGAAGGAGGAACCAACAGCCTTTCCCCATCATGCACAAACACATACAGTGCGTTCTGGATTAATTCTGTGAAATTGATATATCCACTGCAACAGTCTTGACTCCAGCATACAGACAGCTGGAAGCTTTGCAGCAGTGTCAAGATAAAACAACAGAGCACTCAATGAGCAAACAAGCAGATGATCCAAAAATATTACTTCTGAATTTAGTATGTCCCAGGTGAGCAACTGCTGAAAATCCAGGGGGACAGACTGCATCTATTTCCAAGCAAGACTGCAGTTTAGCTGTCACAACTTTATATGCTTCACCTTGAGATCACCAACCAACCTGCTCCACCTTCATTGTCACCACTGCAATGGTGGTGGCAGCTCCTACCACCCAGAGCCCAGGCAGCTGGGGCGAACTATTAATTCTGAAAAACACACTGACAAGCAGCAGTGACAGCAAACTTTCTTCCACGTTTTCTCAAACCCCTCTCCTATTTAGATGGTTCTAATAAATGTTGCTTCCCTCCTTTTGACTAATTTACACAATTTATCAGACAATTTATCCTCATTCCTTTGGAAGACCCAATAGATTAATGAAGCTAACAAAGCAAGAAATTAACTATTTATAGCACATATTAGATTATATCCATGGCAATGTACAAAGTATAATGCTAGCTGGCTTTCTCTACAGCTAATGTATCGTGATCTACTTCAGCAGATGCTATACAGAACACTTAAATGACACAGATTTATCTGTACAATCAACTCTGCTGCAATTGTGTGCTTCCTCACTTGGCAGCTCCACAACATAAACACCACTCAAAAATCCACAGAAGAAAATGCAACAGCCCACACTGAGCTAAACAAGTAAGTTCCTTAAGCATCAATCAGCAAGGCTACATAGCCAGGTCTAATCTATTTGATTATTGCTAGTAATAGCAAATCTTATTGAATGTGATTACAGACCCAGAAATACAAAACTATTAGTATCTGTGGAAATTATTTCTTTTTATGTCAACCAGTTTTCAGTATACTTAATGTAGTATGTATATAAAAAAATGGCATTTGCAATGTTTTACATGCTCAAACTACTGAACAAATAATAAAGTATTCTAATTGCATTATTAAGAAATAATATAACCATTTGCTTCAATTTTATAGAAAAAGCAACAGCAAAGTAGCACAGCAACAGCAAGGACTGAGTATAGATTGGACAGTCTGATAGAGAACACAAGCTCCGGATACTTCCCAGCCACATTCTCCTTTGCATTGACTTGAGAACTTTTGATCATCTGGCCTGGAGGCTCTTTCAGGTGTCTGGACTTAGACTGCAGCAAGGAACTACTACTGGCAAACCCTGAAGGCTTTCTCTATCTAGCTCTCTCATGCTTGCAGCTCTGCAACAGCCTATCTGCACCCAACTTCCCACTCTGCAGGTTGAGCAAGCTTGTCAGCTTACCCCTCATCCATGGTGAAACAGAGAAAACCTCACATCACCTCACAAGGTGAGTGCATCAACAGCCAACATCATCTACCAGCTGGTGAAATTCACCCACTCTCCTAATTGCCAACAACAGGTAACAGGGCCCCGAGTGACCAAACAAAAGCAGCAGCGTTGGGGCTGCCAAGCAAGGATGTGGGGGGCACTGATGCAAGGTTAGGTCACAGCTCAGGGAGGCCAAGAGGAGCACTAGCAATGAGGCAGATCAAGAACACAAAAGATTTATGCAGCTTGTCAAATTAGCATGGTACCTAAGATTATCCCAGTCATTAAAAAATGTTAAAGATCCTGCTTTACTGCACACATGACATGCTGCTATCACTAAATATTTCACGAAGTGACAGTGAGTCCCAGCCTGATCCTAGACATACTTGGGTTTTAAGTATCTCTAGGTTCAATACTATTTAACTACCATTGCCTTGGCTCCTGAGGGGATTATCTTCAGTAGTTTTTGCACTCTGTGTGCTGGTAGACACAGAACTAATGCTTGAAGTCCGAGAGTGATTTTCAAGAACAGGTGCCTTGCTCTTCTCTTTCTTAGAGTCCATCCTTCCATTAGGCTCTTTCTCCGAACTGTTGAGAAAATCAAACAGCAACTCATCATCAGGTTCTGACTTTTTTCTTCTCACAAAATGCGAGGCAGCTCTGGGTGTGGAAACACTTTCTACTGGAGAAGCAACCTCTAAAGATGTCCTGCGTGCTGGTTTAACATTTGCTGTTCCTGCTAGGATTGTGGCCTTTTGATGTTTAATATTTTCAGCTGCTGAGGAGATGTAGGCTGCTTTGGATGACATCTGATATTTCAGTTCTCCAGTATGCTGGTGCAATTCAGAATATTCATTGGCAGAGTCCAAATTCTTATTATCATAAGGTGTACTGCTTGCCGTGTCTTTTTTGCTCAGAGCCGATGCAGCTCCTTGATCAACTCTGTTGAGAAGATCCTCTGCCTTTCCAGCGAGATCAGCAAGCCAAGACATGATGAATGTCTGTTGATAAACTCTATAAAAATCAAACTTTCAGGACCATATGCTGCAAAAGACATAGATGGATTACAAATCTGATTGGTGTTGATAAAGCAAGATGTATAATATACTTAGACAACTGTGGCATTAATATATTGGTGCTGTAATTATTTTAATACTTTTCTCCTACTTGCTTGGTAATTCACTGTTTTGGCAACTGATGGAAATAAACCAAATCAGTTCCTGAGGAAAACACAAAATCAAGGCTTAGCTATCAGACCATAATATCCATTTCTGGCATCAGCACCTGCTACAGAGTGTCCCGCCTGCTAGCCAATCTGCAACAATAATAGAAAATAAAGTCCATGTGCACCTGACAAAACCAAACTCAGTGGGATAAGAAGTGGCCAGATGCTTATTACAGGAACAGAAAACTGCAAAGCCTCAGGTGTTTGGTCTGCAGGCTTAAAATTGTGTCTGACAGAGTAACTTCTCCCCCAGAAACTTCGTATCCTGCTGCCCCGTGACACCAACACGGGGGACAGCTGCAGGTCTCCACTTGCACCAAGAGCCTGCGAGACTACACTGGCGACATGTGTTTCTATCCCAGCTCCCGAGATAGAAGGGCTCCTCCACCCCAGAGCAGGCTTGTGGAGGGTCCCGGGGCCGAGCACAGCCACAGCGCGAAGAGGCGAGCGCGGTGACAGGCGAGGCCAGGCGGAAGGGCGATGTTCTGAGTGGCCGCTACCCCCCATCCCACCCCCACTTAGCACGGCTGTCTGGCCCCGGCCCTCCCCAGGCCCGGCCTCCGACCCACCCGGCGGCCCTCGGGAGCGGCGGAGGCCTCAACACAGCCCGGCCTCACCTCCTCCCGGCCCGAGGGGAGTCGTGGGGGGGTGAGAGGGAGCCGAACGGCGACGGTCACGGCGAGGCCCCTGGCCGGGCCCAGCCGCGCGACCCCAACTTCCGCTAGACGTGGCCGCCTTTCCGGGAGATGCGCGAGGTGGCAGCGCGCGCCGAGCCCCGCCCCTCCCTGCGGCTGGGGGCGGGGCCGCGCGGCGGCGGCGCGTGCGGCGTGACGTAAGGCAGGGAGCGGCGGCTGCATTGGTTACACGTTAGTTACACGTTCTGGGTTTATTCTACCCGTTAGTTGGTCAGAGCACGCCGCCAGCCCCTCCGTGGGCAAGCCGCCTGTGGTGGTCTGGAGTATTACGTCACTGCGGACCACAGTGACACCAGCAGATCTATGCCCAGTGCTGGGAAGAAGCAAGAAGGGCCAAAGCCAATGCCCCAGAGTCCGTTTTTTACAAAGAGGATTCAGACAGAGCCTATTTAAAATGAGAAAACTTCTAACGCCATCACTGTCTCTAAGAAGCTTCTCTCTGCATTAGTTGCAGCCTGAAATGCATCCACAGCAGAGATGCGTGAACAGCGAGAGGCATTCAATAGACCTCCGGACACCTCCGGTTCCACCCTGCACGGTGCTGGTTCGGCCGGGTCACCTTACCGATATGAGCTAGTTTAGATCTTACCGATGTGAGCTAGTTTAGATCAACAAATGGTTGGAAAGAAGTGTCTTCTATTCAATACTACATTGGCAGGCTACTAGGACCAAAGCTGAACTGCCCAAGCCTGGGAATTATTCTTGCAGGGGACAAGAAGTAAATTTATCTTGAAGCAAATTCCTTGGCAGCCGTCTTTCCCTGTTCATATAAAATCTTAAGAACTGGGATATATATTGATAAAGGGACTGGGTGAGAGCGGAGATAATCCAATCCTGTAAGTCCTGTATAGATTTTATATTGAATTGCTGGGCTATAGAATCATTCCACAAAAGCAATCATGCTTCCTGTGTAACCTGGAAAACACATTATTCCCTCTGAGTGCTCTGATAAAATGTAGTAACTCCATTACAGTTTTTACCCATATTTAGTGGCTCCCAGTATGGGGCATAATTTTTGCAATTGTCTGATTTTCAGGAAGACATCAAGTTTACATCAACACTATTAAAAGCTTTTTCCATTTACATTTTCACAATCGTTTGTTCCATTTACATTTTCAAAGTTCCTGATAGTCTCAAAAAAAGTTGCAATTTACAAAACTAGAAAAATAAAATTAAGCAGAACAATGTTTTAGACTCTGAATAATGTAGAGAATAGTAGTGATATCTCTTCCCTTGGTGCTTGAGGTCTGTATTTTTATTCCAGTAATTGATATTCTCAAGTTGCAAGGATTTACAGGGTGGCCGTGAAAACGAGGGAGGGAAGAGGACTTGCTGCCTGTTTCACTGACCTATTTATAATGTCCCTTATGTCTGCTGTATCGACAGCTGCTTCCAAGCATCCTGACTGCTAGGCTGTGTGGTGAGAATATTGAATTCTGTCACAAGGGGCATACAGCTTCATTAACTACAGCTAAAAACTTTACAGGTGCTTTTTCAGCTTACAGAGGTGAAAGGTGTCCTCCCCAGAGCCCAGACCCAGATCTCATACACTACACAGGCTGCTGCATAGTTTGAAAGGTTCTGGCTGCACTTCTCTGTCCACAAGCTTGAACAGTAAGATTCATATATGGCTGTAAATGAAGAAGTAGACTCTCTGTACAAAGCCTTTAGATCCCTATTCATATTCAAGGTAGAAGTATTTTTTACCAATAATTTGAACACCTTAATTTCTCATTGTAAAGAGATTTAAATAACAAAGCTAGAAAGTATCTGCCACAGTACTATATCACAGCAAGATTAAATAACTTCCTCAAAATTCATAGTAAGAAAAGAATTTGGGTTTTAGTTTTGATTTTTAAAATGAAAAAAGAAAGGCAGTTTTTGTAGTTAACAAACTTTTTTTTCTTTTACTATTTTCTGCTTTGAGCAGATTCCCAGGTTTTTCATTGTTCTATTACAAAGCAGCAACAGCAAAACTTACACATAGCCACACGACTTGTACTTAGAAAGTTGATGATTCTTTTTTCTAAGTAACTGAAATAGGGCTTTGGCAGTTATTTTCTCTACTAGAATGTGCTGAAAAAAACAAAAATTGCAAAATATAGTAACAAAAAATAAAGATTGGCCATGTCATCTTAATTCAGCCTTCTTTTACATATGCGTCACAATATATTATTACAGTTACACATCTGGACTAAAGTCTTTGCTTCATGCAGTATATTGAAAACAACCAAATACCAAGGATTGGAAAATAATGTGATGGTCACCAGTGGGCTGTCATTTAAACTGTTGTTTCTTTCTCAGCATTTAGTATGTGACCTCTTGCCATTCATCACTTAAATGCTTTACTGAATAAAATGGTGTGAACTTGTCCCATAATTTCGTATGACTGTTGTCTATGAATTTGGGTAGAGAAATCAGTTACTACAGGAAAAGCTAAGGTGAGAAGTTACAGCTCTACACTATCTGCCCATGTCCCCACAGGTACTCCATGGTAAATGAAGGTATCCAACCCTTCCTTTAGCTACCTTGCATGACCTCACCTACGTTCTTAAGTAAGCCTACATTCACTCAAGCTGTCACATTAGCCCATGATATGCAGTTCACACACCCCCAACCTCTGAGGCAGGTGGTGTTACTCTCTTTACATTCCAGATAGGGAATAAGATACAGCAAGGAGGAACTAAAGAGGAAGTCCTCTTCCATGCCTGAGAAGTGTGGTCTGGTCTGGTCAAAATGTGCAAATGCTGGAGAGGGATCATGCTCAATGCTAGTGAACTTTTCAGAAAATTTTAATCACCAGCCTTCAACATACTTTTGATTTTTGAAGACATGTAACTTGTCCAGAGTGACTGGCCTCTCACAATTACAGCAAAAAGTCATGGCAATGACTTGAGCATAATAATTCCTCTCAGTTATATTAGTGCAGCTGTGCCAGTCAAAGCACAAATCCTTCTCTGAAAGTGGCCAACTGCAAGTGGTGAGGGAAGGTATAAGAATGGGACAGGAGATACTTCTCAGCCACATTCTTCCCTGGATTTCGACTCAGGGACTTCCAGAGCCAGAGGTACATTTACATTTAAAAGGCCTTCAGAGACTTTTTCTTTTCTGCAATAATTAATACAATTTTTCAAAGCATACAGGTACAAGAACATCTCAGCTACAGAATTTGTAAACAGAGGCACAACTCTGTTTCCTTTTGCTCAAACACACACCTTTTGTTTTCCTCAGTATGGCTAAATGGAAGCAAATCTTCCATAAACATCTGGCATGGAAAACGGCAGGGTAAACTGACAGGAGTTTAGGGGGAATTTTAAAAGAGCTCCATTTTAACATGACATGATGGAAATTCTTAACTCTAGCTAACTGTGGGTACGTGAGTATACACAAGGTGCAGAGGTGCAAAGCAACGGACCCAGGCACACATGCACATTCTTTCAATCTTTCTGTTGTTACTGCTTTGCTTTTCTTTCTTTACTCCTCTTTCTTTTCCTGTAATAAATCACAATGAAACTTTCCCGGCAGTGCCCTCCCTATCTTTTTTCCTTTCTCCATACACAAATGACAGAGCTAGCATATTATTCTTCTAGCGAGAAACGAAGCCAGCCCTCCTAGACGCTGCCAGAAATACAAAGGTTAGGACACCAAAAGTGCCTAGTGACATTGCAAAAATAGCAACTTTGAGAATACAAAGTCTGGAAAGTAAAATGCCATTTGAGGACTTGGGGGTTTATTTGCACTCAGCCATGTGACTTTCTTCATGCATTTTCTTGCATTATTTGTTGAAAAGGACTCAAGACCCTCAGAATAATTCTCTAAAAGGGCAAAGGTCTACCTCTACCAAGAGAATGCATTTGATGTAAAGAATGAAAGACCAATGGCATTTCTCTTCTTTTTTTGATACTTATTGAAGCTTGATAAGGCAAAACATTTATGTCAAAATGTTTGTAAACAGGCATTTTTCAGTACAAATATTTAAAGTGATTGAACCCTTCTGCTGTTCATCTCTGTTATACCTGGCTCCTCTTGTGATTACTAATTTGATATTGATGATGTTTCTCCTTTTTCTTTCTCTCAGTAAAGATATATGTTTTCCCTTTTTGGCAGTAGAACTGTGGAAGACAAGTTTAAAAGGTCTTATCTATCCTGAAGGCACCTAAGTTTGCATGCAGTATGTCTCTAGGAGTTTTTTACTAATAAACTTATCTTCTGCATACATGCTCTCACTCCTGCAAGTGAAAACTCAGCAACTCTGATGCAATATAACTTCCCAAGATTGTCTTAATCACTCTTGGCTGAAATGGCCCATATAGGTTATGAGAAGTTTAGAAAAGGAGGGTAACAGATCCAAGCCTGACATAAAATTCAACAGGTTGCCAGTACAAAAGGCAAGTGCAGCTGGTGATGGGAGTGCTGGGTCGAAGGTCTTCACCAGGCCAGTTTGGCAATTTCCTGGCTTAACTGTGAATGACATGGATTAATTCTGGAGCTTTAAATGTGCAGATTGACTGGGCAAGCCTGAATCTAATCTGGAGGGAAGCGTATTTTAACCAATGGAGAGAGAAAAGAGCATTCATTCTTCCTGACAGTGGCAATGGGTAATGCAACTGTTTGGAATCTGAGTGCAGATATCCACAATGATACTGCAAACATATCACAAATTTAGACATAATTGTGTGCAGGAAAAAAAATCATCATCAGGTGGATGCAGTGAGGTTTAGGAAGTATGTCAGTCAGATATGAGGATTCCCACAATTGCCTGAGATGAAGAAAAAGACAACAGAAGTCAAGATCAGAGAGTCCTATTCTGGGTGTATACACTTCATAATTGGCACCTATCTTCACTGTTTTCAGTGGATATTTTACAGGTATGAAAATGCTGATGAACTTGATTTGCAGTAAATAACATCATTAAGCCTACTGCTGGTCATTACCTTCTTCCACAATTTTTAAAATATATTCTCCATTGTGTAATCCCATAGGTTATTTGGAAGCCACAGTCTGCAAGGATGTGTTTATAGTCTTTTAACCTTTAGACTTCTTCCCCTTTTCTCTCATCCCTGCTTGTTTTCTCTAGTACACATTGTCCTTTACTTGAATTTCCTGATCACATGGATATTTGAGGCTATCATCCCACACCTAGTTTATTCTATGTCAAATCCTTGGGTTTTTTTCCATACAACTCACTTAACACTTTGCTACAAATGTAGAAAGGTGCCATTTGCAGAAAAGAGGCACAAGAGGAGAGGAATAATTTTCATGTTTTCTGTAAGATAAAAATGGAACACTAAACTGAGTGCATTTAGCTTTTCTGTTGAGCCTTTTCTCAGCTCTCTGTGCAAAGCGTTATGTTCAAGAAAGCATTTCTCAGTCTGAAACTGATGCTGTTCTGTAGGTGTATGTAGTCACCAGACTGTCTTGCACTTAAACTTCCTGACATGCTTATTCAGGCTTTCCCAGATTCAAATATAAAACTGTTATGTATAGACAGGTCCTGTCTTCAACATATGTGTTCCTATTCCTCTGCTTTTAACATAGATCAGGGTAGAAGTATATGCCCTAAATTCTTTGCATCAAATTTATACTTGCCCCATAAAGAAAATCACCAGGTGCATTTCAGGCATATCATTACTCTTCCGTTGAGTGCCAGTGCTGTGCATGCTCCTTTTGCAATTATGCACAAATCAGTGACCACTTCTCCTGACAAGTTTTCATACTCTTGCTTATTTGTTGGGGTTTTTTTGAACAGAAAAGGACACAACATTTCAGAGAATAATCCTCAGTTCCTCCTTCCCGAGCAGAGCTCTACCTGGAGAACTGACCCGATAGAAATACTACATTTCCTGGGGCATCATTATCTTTTCACAAAAATCCCACAGGAGAAGGAACAACAAAAAATATCTAACTTCTTTTAATCTCAAAAGAAACTGTGTTTGTATGGCCATGTTTCTAGGCTTCAATGCTATGGCCCAGTACTTTAGTACCTTATCGCTGAAAAATGTTTTCCACTCTCTAATCTGCCAGTACTTGATGCATTTCAAGACTGTTATTTCTTTGTTTGTTTTCTGGAGACCTGAAAATATTTTTACCTTCTTCTTGTAGCAACCTGTTATGTGTCATGCTAGAGTGTCTCTCCTGGATCATTGCTTGTCTGTGCTAAATTGTCCCATGTCTTTCAATCTTTTCTCATAAGTGATCTTTCTGCAACCTCTAATTGTTCTTTTCTACACTACAGTTCATCCAGTTATTGACATATTATATACAAAACTTAACTAGGAACCACTAAGTGCTGAGGAGCTCTGCATGTAATGAGGCTCTGATCTGCAAATCAAATTGCTCCAAATTGGAGCATTTATGCTAATGAATAAAATTAATGTATACACAAGTATATGTACAGTATATAGCTATTCTATTATCAAGATACATACACACAGATTTTGCTCTCTAAAAAATATATATATATATAAAAGGAACAAATTGATCATTTGCTCTCAGTCTTCTCACCTTTCTCTCCCTTCCTCTAAACAGGATCGTTGTGTTCACTGTTTTTCTCTGGTGCTGTCTCAAGCCTTTCCCCTCTATTTGCCCACCTATTTCCAAGAAAAATACAGGAACCCACTATCTTCAACATTGTCAAATGTTGTTAAATCTGTCAGAACAGCTGATGAAAGCTGTCTGAAGCTGTAGGGATAAGGTTTTCCCTCACTCCCTCTCAAAATATATGTATATATATATTCCCCTAGTGATGTAAGTGAACTAAACCTCTGAATCCTTCTGCTGTCCAGATTTGCTTAATCTCAGTTTATCACCATGATGATATGCCTGCCATTAACTCTTCCTTTCAGAATTAAGGTCACTTCATGTAAGTCTCTTCTGATTTTCCTCTCAAAGTAAAGACGAACATTGTTTTTCCTTTAATCAATTGATAGCTAAGATCACCCCCTTGTTCTTAGTTTTGATAAAATGAGCACTAACCCCTCCCTCTTTTCAAACATATGGGATGCCACTTCTGATGTTTATCTTTGCAAGGCAGCTAGTCATGCATCATTACTAGTTTGACAAATGTCATCATTAGTAAAGATGTTGAAAGACCAGGCTCAGCATATTGTTTCATTTCCCATAAATCTGTTGCACCCTTTACCTTACATACCAGGGGTTTTTTTTTCAGGATTTCTTATTTTGTATTGCTAATAGTTATCATGGTAGTGCAACTACAAAGAATTAGCATTCATCAAAATGTTTAAAATAGTTCAGGAAAGCTTAAAATTACACAAATACCTGCAATCAAGAACTAATGTTAAGCAATGTTTTAAATTTGGATTAAGAATTCAGCATTTAATAGAACTTGTCTGTCTTGTAGAAGCAGTTCATTGCCATGTCAGGGCTGGAGGCAGCGGACCATGCTGCCTGGCTACAGAGGGGCGCAGGAAAATCCTTTTAAGCCTTAAAGAAGAGATGGAAAAGCAGAAATTGTCTTTTATTTCACCTACCTTAGCATTATGTTGGTAAATATTATGCAAACACACAAAGGGATTTATATGGCAAAGCACTTTAAAGACTGAAATGTCCTGAAACAAGTAACTACATAAGCAAACCTGTAGTTGAGTGACTAAATAAGCATATGGGTATCACAAAACCAGTATGTTAATCAGCCCTGAATCCAACACAACTAGTGTGGTCTTGACCCCCTACATTCTTAAACATTGTTACTGAACCAATTTTAAAATCCTCTTTTAAAGAGTAAAATCCTTTTCTCTTATTTTCCAGATTCATCCTCATGGGACATATTTATGGATTCATTCTATTTTTCCCTTTGAAAATATTCAATAAATTTTGGTGACAATTTTTCTGAGAAGCAGAAAACATTCTTTAAAAAAATTCCCTACAGAATTCAGAAATTCTTAAGGGAGTGGTTCATTAGCTGGGTTTTAATCTAATAGTCAATCAATTTGCATCCACTTACTATCCCAGTGTATAATCTCTGCATCTTGCTCTCTGGGAAATGCCCTAAGTGAGCTCAGTTCACAATTCCAGTCCATTTTCTGCCAGCTAAAAATGTCCTTGACTCATTTAAAAAAGTCTGGACCTACTCAGATGTTGTTAAAAGACAAGTGTAGATGCAATCCAGAATGGCTTCCTGTACATTTTTATAAATCTCTTTCCTTGCAGATTAAAAGCAAACCCAATGTCTTTTCGGATCAAATTTCATCAGCTGCAAGGTTAGTCACATGGTACCATAAATACCTGTGTTAAAGCACCTCCAGAGTTCTGCCAGAAATCTGGCAAACCTCGTTTGGAGAAACCTCTGCTTTACCAGAACTACTATGACCATGCCAGCACTTAAAAGCAGCCTGCTGTAAGCAGTGTTTGAGGTAGGGGTGAGAATCCTCTCAGAGCACCCTTAGCAAAACAGAATCAGAGCTAAACCACCCACCCTGACTGCACGACAACCTTGCGGTCTGTAGGACTTTCCATCCTCGGTTGGTAAAATCTAGCCATTAAGAAAGAACCCACCTTATCTGTAGTTTAAGTTTCACATTTGGGGTTCTTTTTGTTCTCATTTGGTCAACACTTTCAGAGTTTGCTAGTGCCTTAGTTCTCATTTGTAGCGTGTGGCTTTGGTGGCTTGGTAGAACTGCATTCCAGAGACACAAAGTCTTGTTTTGAGACAGGTCATGGCTGCTTTTGCTTTTTAGTGCTGTCAGAAGGAGCAAAACGTGTCACAAATCCATCATGTTTTTACCTACTTTTTCTCTGTTTAAGAAAGATTGTATGTCTGCTTGCTTATGTAGCCATACAATGTGCGTTTGTGTGATTGACGAAACATTCTTTCTTTCATTTCTTCCCTGCCATGGTAGTGACGGTTGCAGGGATCATGCTGGATTCCTGCAGCAGGAAATCGTAACAGCTTCTGTTTGAGAGTTCTCACAACTGTGGCTTAGCAACCTCTCTGCTTACTTCAGCCCACATACCCAGCAACACCTTTCATCTCTTCCCCGTAGACAAACTTCCCACCCGATTCAGGAAGGCTTGCTGACTTTCTAACACCATCAAAGAAATAATCTCATTCAATAGTAAAAATCTGAATATTACCTGAGTGTCTTTAGTACTACATCCAGCATTTTGACTGGGATGTGGGATTCCTGCAGCGGCCTTCCCATCTATTATTTTTCACAAAGAGGAACATCCTGGTGATGTTAAATGAATGTAGAATTTATAGACAGATTATTTGGCAATGCCATTATTAGACTTTTTAGAAGTGATGGCTGACACAAGGTGTACCTACCTAGTTGTCAGCTATGACAAACAAAATGAAAAACACCTTTGGACTTGGATGATGGGTCAGCAATGCTTTTAACTGACACTAGATAACTTCTAGGGCAGGAGGATAATATCCAAAACAAGCATAACTCACGTGGATACTAAGCACAAATTTAATTGAGAAGAAAGGAAGGTTTAGGGCTTGTTTTTTCCTGTTGGACAGTCAGCTCTTTGTCAGTTCAAGAAGGTTGTCTCTGAACCAACCTGAATTTTACCAGCTTAACTGTGTCAGGAGGCATGTCAGGTTACTGGGGACTCCAACTTCTAGAAAAGTACCGATGATTAACCTGTAATGACCTTTTACATTTACAATCATAAGAAGAGCTGAGACAGTGGAAAAGGCAAGCACAGGAGCAAAACCGTGACTTTCTGCAGACGTTCAAAAACAGTCGGTTAGTGACAAAATGCAGACTTGGGGTTTTTTCAGTGGCAGTCAGCACGCCGGGGGGAAGCTGGTGTGTGCTCCTTTCTGTGGGGCTTATTAGGAAAGAGTGTGTGCCGCTCATTTTCAGAGAGGATCTCTGCTTCTCCCTCTCGTGAAGAAGGGAGAGGACTCTACAGCGGTGCTTCTCAGGCTGTTTCGGAGCACACAGCCACCCCCTAACACCTGCTCTACAGGCACGTGAAGCTCCCGGGACCGCACCGAGCCGCTCCCGCACAGCGGAGAGGGCTGCGGGGAGAAGGCCGCTCCCTGCCGCCATCGCCACTGGAACACCAGGGGTGTTGCGGGGGCTCAGCTTCCCTCCGGCCTTCCGTGAGCGGCCCTTTGACACACTCCTCCCGCTGCCTGAAGCGGGAAGGTGCAGCCGGCGGGTCCCGCTCACGCCCAACAGACGCCGCGGGTGGGCACGGCGCGAGCAGCACGACGAGCAGCACGACCTGCGGCCTCCCCGGGCCTGTCCCCGCCGCTCCGCGGCCGTGCCGCCGCCGCGGGACTACAGTTCCCAGCGTGCTTTGCGCGCAAGGCCCGCGGGCTGTGGGCGCAGGGCAGCACCGGGCTTGCCGGGGTGCATAGTGCTGCGGGGTGGGCCCGGCCCCGCCTCCGCCCGGCCGCCATTGGTCGCTCTCCGCCCAGACTCCGCCCGCCGCCGCTCTCCGCCCGGCGTGGCCGGTGTGCTCTGCTCGGTGCCTGCCGCAATCACAGTGGCCGCGGTGGTGACGGCTGCGCAGGCGGCGCGGTAAGGGCCGGCTGGCCGGCGGGCGGGGGTCGCGCTGGACGCTGCGGGAGCCGCGTTGTCTGGGCAGGGTTCCGCCCCAGCGGCGGGGAGTAGGCAGGGTTATGCCCGGGCCGGGGGAGCCGTGAGGGGCTGCCGGCCCCCTCCGATCCCCGGCGGCAAAGCTGTCCAGGGTAGGGGCTAAAGGCCCCGCCGGCTCCACAGGAGCAGCTGAGGGCCGCTGGTTTCCCTGGCCGGCTCCGAGCACTGCCGAGTCCTCGCCGCTCGCCCCGGCGCCCTCCGGCTGGCGGGCGCAGTTCGGGGCCCAGCCATTAATCAGCGCCGGGGCCGGCACGGGCGGCGGTTCGGTCGATGTGCAGACAACCCCCGGCTCCTCCCCGGGTGCCCGGGAGAGGGCTGGGCCAGCCCGCCGTGCTGCGGAGCGCCCAGCGGCACCCCCGCTGCTCCCGTGGTAAAGGGCTTTGGACACAATTGTCCCCCCGCCTCGGGGCCGTTCTAGCCCGGGAGCCGTGTCTGAGCTCGCCCTTCGGAAGGGCTGCACTGGAGAGAGCAGCCAGCGGCTCCTGCAGGGGGGCATTGGTCAGGGCTGGCACAGGAGAGGGGGGAGGGCTGGGCGGGAGCAGGAGCACAGATTTAGTGCCCAGAAATACATTTTTAACGGGGGAAAAGAATGGAGTAAGAATTGATGGGTTTTCTGCAAAGACCTGAAAGGTGCTGCACTGTGGCTAGCTATTGATAGCTGGTAGACAACCTTGCCATAACGTGAAGGTCTGCTCGAAGCTACTAGCACCACTAGTTCCTTACTGGAATGGGGCAATACTGTGTTGGGTGTCTGTATTTGGGGGCTAAAACAGACATTGCAGTGAAGATCTGAGACTCTAAGATAAACCATATTAAAAGATGTGTGGAGTGCAGAAGTCTCAGACCTTCAGTGTAATCACTTCTCCAGAATTTAATCTGTCCGCACTCCAAACGTTTCCATGTTTGGTGAGCAGAAGTGCTTACCTCCTCTGACTTACTCTTCTGCCCTGCACACCTCACCCCTCTGCTCTGAATCATGCAATGTAACAAATCAAAGTTATTCATGCAGTGTTGCAGTAGCTGTTTTTTCTGCTATTAGAATGGGATTGCAGAGGCTTTGTATATTTGTAGACAGGTATGAAAGTGAATAGCAGAAGCAGTTTTACTGAAGCCTTAAGATCTGCCAAATTTGAATCTGGACTTTTTGAAGTGTGTAGAAAAAAAAATCCCCCAGACCAAGTATACTAGAGATTGTCACCATCCTAGGAAGCATAAGGAATGATGTGATGGTTTTGGTTTGGGTTTTTTTTCTTCCCCCTTTGGTAAATGGTCCCATTTCTTTGCTACTGAGAAAGACAAATCTGCAAAGAGTAGGATGAACTTTTATTTAAAATGGCTTTTGATTACCTTGATTTAATGTTTAAAAATGTTTCAAACCATTCTTGGTTTTACATCTTCAATAGTGATACTAAACTATTTTACTGCAAGTTCTGATCAAATTAAGCTGATTCATTAAATGGTTACTAGAAGACTTTGTAAAGAACTGTTTTGTAACAGACACCATAATCTCCTTGAAAAAGTACCTTATCAGAGTTACTGTGATAAGGACTTTTTCTTTCTACCCTACAAGTGCATAAAGAAAATCAGACTAATTTTGCAACAGCTTAATTACGGGGTTATGTGCTTCAGTTTGCACAGCAGCCAGCACAACATGTAGGCAGAACATTGCTGACAGAGTACTGCAGGCATTGCCTGTGAGAAGGGCTGTTCTGTGTCACATATTTTGTGGAAATCGGCATCTAAGTATTACAGTGAGAGGCAATATGGAAGTGCTGTGTGTGAAAAGGAATTGTGACTTGATTCTGTAAACTAAAGGGCCGGTGATCAGAAGAAAAGCAGCTGAAAATAGATGGAGACTTCCAAGAAAAACTGGAGTGAACATCTGATTAGCTTAAGGCTGTTATTTTCCCCTAAGATTACTGTCAGTTCACATGTTTCACATGAAGAGTAAATGGATATATGGTTTCTGTTCATATAGCTCTTAGAGGCTGTGTGCTTGAGGTATTTGGAATATAAGCTACTGAAGTGTCAACATCACTCTGTAAACACTAGTGGAAACTGCTTTCATCAACTCAGCTCCACCAAACAGGTGGTATCCTGCTCAAAGATTTTTTTTATTTTAGTGGATTGTTTTCCAAAAGGGAACTTGGGAGCTCAGGGAACAGGCTGTTGACCAGAAGAATTGTTCTAGCAATAGCTGACCGCTTCCAGATGCTATCTTTCTTAAGCATCTGTCTCTTACCAAGTCAGAGATGTGTGCTAGCCATGTAAAGGGAAGTGGTCATGGTACCTCTGTCAGGAAAAACAGGTTTTAAGAGCTGAGTGAATTGTTCTGGCAAGAGCCACCCAGTTCTGGCCTTGCTTTCTCCAGGGACTGTGCAGACTGTGCAGCAGCCTACCTGTGTGCGTGCCTGCTGTGGTTCTGCACGTGTAGATCTGATGCTGAACCCACTGTGACTGTGAGATGCACCTTTTTCCTGACATGATCTCCAAAGCAAAGTTAATTAACTCTTCTACCAGAAAGACTAGGCACAGCCAATAAAGTTTTCTCATATTTTGGGGGGGTTAGTCAAAACTCTAAGATGATCTTGTAGTGCATTTTCAGTTCTTCCATGTAGTCTCACTTGCGTGCATTTAGGATCGCATGTGACAGATTTTTGATTCCTTGCTTTCAGAAAAAAGCTTTTTATGTACCTGTGGTAAGCTGGTCAGCTGAGCTGGTTTCTCTTCTAGTATGACCTGAAGACTTAGCATGTGATGAGAACTTTCACTTACCAACTGTAGGTCAAGAACTCACTCAACACAACGCAGAACACAATCTTTGAGTGCTCAGGGAAGCAATTTAAGGCTTTCTTTAAAACAAGCAGAAATACGGGGTTTCTTTTGGTTTTTTGTGTTTGGTTGGTTTGGGGTTTTTTTAGTAGTTGGAAACAAGCGATGAAAGACCTATTTGCACCACTCATGTGTTTAACAGTTAAATCTATTTTAAATGCTGCTTGGAGAACCTTGGGGAGCTGAGCATTTGTTAATCATGGTTTATTAGTGCATTGTGGTATATCTAGGATTTTTCCCCCTTCTTTTTGGTGTTAATTAGATGTAATACAGAAAAAGACAAGTGGGATTATATGTCATTAATTAATAGAATAGAAAAAACTTCCTCTTTTATAAGTAATTCATGACAAAACGTAGTTTTCCAATACATTGCAAATGTTTCTTGATGTATGTTTGTTTGTTTTTTCCCTGGGCCTTCTGCATCATTCACCACTTTGTCTCAGCAGAGTTGGGACACCTGAGGATCTGGATATCTCCACACCATGTAGGAGACTGTTGAATTCCTCATGGAGGGACTGCTTGAGGGGCTTAATAGCTGATGTCTTCATTCCTGACCTGGTCCTGGATTTTTCTGTTGTGGGCCTGTTTGCAGGCAGAATGCAGGGCTGGTGTCTGGTACGCACGCATCCTGCACAGCCCCACGCAGAGGTGCTGGGGGGTACCAGTGTCCCGAGAGCTAGAGAGCCGTGTTCATATAGTCTGGAGTGTGAGCTCGTCAGGAAAGACAGTCCCATCAAACTGCTTCCAACTCAGGACTTAGCACTCCATAGTGTATTTTGTCTGAAGCTACTTCAGTTCCCCATTGTGTGGTGTATCACTAACAGAGCTGGTGGCAGTGGCTGTTTCCATGTGGCCTGTCTGCTAGGATCTACCTTGAAATTAACCTGCAAGTTATATGGCTCAGTGAACAGCTGGCAGCTGCACAGCTTCTGGTGATAGGTCCTGGCTTCTAATTAATGATTTACATCTCCAAGAGCTAAGCATCACATGAAAGGATCTCCAGCCCTCCAGCAATCATTTGAACCATTTATTTTCTCTTTGCATTTTTCATGTAAATATAAGTAATGTTTTTAGTTGGAGACATGAAAAGTTATGCTTCAATGAATGTGGAAAAAGGTTTCTTCTCATGAAATGGGTACTGAGCTCTGAGGAAATATGTTTGCAAGAAATTTGGAGCCAGTAAGTTCAACTCAGTTAAGATTTTGAAGCAGATCATCTGATTTTCTTTTCTTATCTAATATTTCAGCAGTTAGATACACCTGAATCTGAATGCTGGAAATGAATAGGCTTGTTGGCCCATGGTGTTATAGTGGCACTTTACAAAAGTTTAAACAACTTGGTCTGAATCTTAGCTCTGCTGTACACGACAGAATAGGCAGGTTTTGTGGATATTGTAAACACAGTGTATCTTCAATGTAGTCGTTAGTATCTTATTTGCCTTAATCATTTGAAGAAGTATGAGATAGACAGAGTTGCCATGCAAAGCTACCTGTCACTGTTTGGCAACAACAATGGCAAGAATTCACAGTTCTGGCTCAACATGACAGATTATAACTGTCTATCAAACTACAGAAAAACTCTGCTTATTCCTGCATATCTACTTAACTGCTGAAGTAGCTAACAATTCAGCGAACCCTAGGTTTTTAAATTATCGTGGATTGTTCTAGCTCCCAAATGTCACTCTTGCAGGCAGTGACAGGAGTGACTTATTCCTGGAAGATAAATTTCTTAGATTCAAATGAGTTTTGGGAAGAAGTGGTGTCATAGGACTTAACATTTGGTTCTGTCTTTTCCATTCCATTCTGGAGTTTTTCTGTGTGGTGACAACTCTTCCTATAGGAGCTGATATGCTAACATGACGTCTTTTACTTTGTGCTAGCTCCATTAAAAAGAAAAAAACACACTTCCCAAAATAATATATTATTCATACTACTGTCTGCAAGACTTAATCTTAGCAACCAGTAGATTCAGTCTTGGAAAGACCCGTACTACATGTTACTTTATCAGTCTTCCTTGTACACAGCTGCTTTGGAGGTGAGTTGACTACTTCTTGTTTCAGCCTCATTGGAGTGGCTGCAAATGGATGGCTTTGACTGGGAGCTGAGATTCTGCTTAGTTATTTGGTTTAGTGACAGCTTTGACATTTGTGCCTTGTGACAGTGTTGTATGGCTTGGTAGTTTCCAGCTTTTATTCCAGAGAAAACCATGCTAAAGTAGACTACTCCACTTCTTTCTTACAACACTTCTTCCATACATAGCAGCAATGATCAACCTCCAGAATCTCTTTTTTGTAAGTAGGCCAGTGTAAAATCTCAACTCTTAGCGCAGGAGGAAATATGTGATCTTTGTGCATGTGCCAAGAGCATGCAGTTTGCTTTATGAGTTACACATTGGATGCAGCAGACCTGAGACTGTGATCAGTGCACATAACTTGCCCCCCTCCCTTAGTCCCCCCAAGGAAAAAAAAATAAAACCACAAAAAGCAAACCTTTGATTAGATATGACTGGATTGCTTGCTTTAAGAGCAAACACTTTCTCAGATAATCAAGGTGCTCAGGAAGTTCCCTAGTGGGGCCACTACTTCTAGTCCTCTCAAGAAAGCCAAAAGAGCCATCTCTGCATGGGCTCCAGCCTCTCTGTCCTCTGCCTTTCTGAATTTGATGTCTGCTGGCTCAGGCCCGAGTCTCTCACTGTGCACCTTGTGCAAACACTTAACCGTTGTGCAAGAGAGACCAAAATGCTACTCTTTCATGTGGTACTGGTTCATATTTGCTCTCCACTAGCATAAGAGGTTGCACAAATAGCATGTCGCAGTTTGCACTTCCCCCCAGCCTCAGCGCTTGGGGCTGTATCTTGTGCAGGACAGTGGCAGGGCCTCTCTCCACCCTCCCTGTCTTTGTGGGTACAGAGAGCTTTTGTGGCACTCAGACCTTCCAACTCCCGAGCAGTTCTCCATGTCTATGCATCCTTGTGCCTACATCACCCAGGATTTGTCTCAGTAATAATGGGCTAATTGCCATTGAGTGGAAACCAGGCAACTATGTAAGCAGAGACCAAGAGAATAGTATTCATCTGAAAAAGTTTTATCTGTGTAATACTTGATAGTGAAGCTTGCTCTGTGTTTGAGGCTTATTCACTAGCAGCTATTATATAACAAAACAACCAGAAGGAGCTGAAAGGCTTGGTTGTCCTATTCAGAATTGTTTTCAATCAGATTTTAGAACTGACAGAAAACTCTTGTAACTAGCAGAGGGTTGGTGCTATAAAGGAAGATATGGCCAGAAATTGTACTGTGGGTTGAATGGTCTGTAAAACAAAAAAAACCCCCCACAACCAAGAAAAACATCTAGTTATGGTACTACTGATGTTTGGTTTGCATTTGTTTTATTTTTGATTGATGCCCTCTGACCTACTTCTTTTAAACTTCTTCATTAGGGATTTCTTTTCTCCCATCCATTTGTGGAGTAAATAAAGAAGACCCATGATACTGAAAGCAGTTGTGCTGCTGGGCTGTGTTCTGGGCATCAGCACATTCCCCATGGAAGAACCTGAAGATGGAGGCAAGCACTGGGTGGTGATTGTTGCAGGTTCGAATGGCTGGTACAACTATCGACACCAGGTAAGGACCACTGGTCCCACGTGCTGATGCTGGCTATGCTCCAGAAGGTGCCTGCCCTGGGACTCGCAGAGCGATGATAGCTGCCTAGCTTAGCCCTTCTGTCATTTGGGCAAGTGCTTCTAGGCTTCCAGGAGCATGTGAAGTTTTCAAAACAAAAATAACAAGATTCACTCAGATCCTGGTTTTAATTTTTGCTGTTCCCACCCCAAGAATTCCCTTCCACTACTCATTTTACTAATTGTATGGGTTTTTTGCTTACAACTTTGTCCAGTCTTTCAGCTTTTGTAAAGCTGTCTTTAGGAGGAGGAGCAGCATTCTTCCTCTAATCATGCTTCTGTATCCTGGAAGACCTGTATCATTTAGGCCAAATACACTATTACCTGGCTAGAGGATTTCACCCCAACTTGCAGGTGAACAAACGATATCTAGAATTAAACCTCGTTTTGAGGCACGTGCATATTTCTTTTTATTTATTTTCCTCTTTTCCTTATGTTAAGAAAAAGCTCCTTTTCTTCAGTTAATAAAATCTGCAAAGACTACAAATGCATGGTATGTTTTTGTGGGGGGGAAGACATGCAAAAGACTTTGGGTTTTGGTTTTTTTAACCTGATCAGTTTGGTCACTGTGTTCAGTACCATGGCCTCAGAGTTGTGTTGGAACAACAAGGATGCTGATACAGTGCACCGGGGTGCAGAAATTGGAGCACATGGCAGAAAGAGCAGAAAAGGGAACAGGAACTCCTGAGGTTGACACTGCTGTCAAAGCTATTGTGTTGTGGAATTGTGGTCTGAGTGTGAGTGTCAGGATAGACAGGATTAAATCCAAGTGACTTAACTCTGATTAAGTTCAAGACTTATAATTAGCAGTCAAGGAGACTATGGCAGTTTTTCCCTTTGGGGAACTCTTGGGTGATCCCTTAAAGAGATTAGTGTACACTTAAACGCAGTCTTTGCTCTAAACTTGGAACTACCTCTTGCTTTCCTGGAGAACAGGGTCCATTTTATTCTGATTTATGTATATATTTCTATATTTCTAAATATTAGAAAAATAGTTTACTAATTATTTCTGGTTAAGGTGAACTCAGACATTGAAACACTGATGTATGAAAACAGCATTTTAAAAGTTAAACTGTATTAAAAGTACTCAGTACAGCTGATCTGCAGAACACCAAAACTTTTTAATTTAACTGCCTTTAAAATCTAGAGAGGCTTCATCCTCTTTATTTGTGTTGATTGAGGAAGAAATGAGCCTTCTATGTGTTCAGCATTCTGGGTTTTATGTTTCTCAGCTCTCAATTAGTTTGTAACTTTCAGTGCGGTGATGAGCTTGAAACTTAATGAACCAGGCTGACAACCTTGTTGCATCTGAAGAAGAACCTGTTACTGGCAAATGCTAGCTCAACACTTCAGCAAACTGATTTAAGGGATTTTGTCAGCTCCTTGCACTGTAGCCTTACAGCCTTAATATAAGCTATTCCTATTTTAAATTAAATCTTTAAAAATATCTTTTTTGAGTTGAAATTGGAAAATAATTGTAAAAATATTAGTGTTGTATTTGATCACTGCCTGCCCTGGGATGTCTAAATATAATTATTCAGTTGGGCTCTGTTTGTTTCTGTTGCTGTATAACCAGTCTTGCTGGCTCCCTTCCACTCTAGGAGGTGTTAATACTAAAACATTAATTCCTTAAGTAGAACTACGTTTTTGAAGCTGTGGCTCATGGGAATCCCATTTCTATAGTTGCCCAAACAGTGGTTTTTAACCTTTCTATCAGTCAGCCTTCAATGTCAAGTATATCTGCCAAGTGTAATGGAATTATGGAGAACACATATTTGTGTCCAACAAGTCTTTTGAACATGACGGTTCCACAGAAGCAAATTAAGTGTGTTCATGCTTTGCGGACAGTTATTAAGTAATTGCTTTTCAAGGTTAGAAAAATGAGGGCAGGATTTCTTTAAGCACCATCATTTTGAAGATAACGTCAGCTAACAGTGCAAAATACCTGCAATGCCAGGTTCTGAATTTCAATTCTAGAAATGTCTGTATTTTAACTTCTGCTGCTTGGTTCAGGTACAGTGTTAATCTTTGGAAAAAAAAAATTAGACCACCACTAATAATCATACAGAACTCGTGAAATAAGTGTCATAAAGTAAAAGAGTCTGTGTGAAGGATCCTTCAGAATGGGGATGATTGGTAAGCTCCTGCTTATGTGTCTTGGGCAAGATACTGTGACCGTAACTCTTGTTATGAACCAGTTCCCAGAAGATGCAGCATATCAACAGCCTGTGCTGTCTTGCCTGATGGCCTTTTGTGGCCAGCCTGAAGGGCCTGGCAGGAGTGAGCACTTGTGGTGGGAGGATGTACTGTGAGGCAGACCCAGGAGTTAGTCATGGAAAATCCACTCTGTGTGCTACAAAGTGTAATCTTGGATATAAAAAAATTGGGAAAATTGGTTCCCAGCAAAACTGTCTGAACCGTAGACTTTAAGGAGAGTTATACAGAGGAGGAAAGGTACTACAAAGCTCTCAGGAGCTGTAACAGAGTTTTGGAAACCTTATGCAGACTGATCACTATGTCTTTGCATGTGTTAGCGCTCCCTACCTTCCAGTGGTGGAAGCAAAAGCACTGTAAATATTAAAATTCTCAAGTCACTTGCAGTGGAACCAGAAATTGGACTTGGATTTCCAGTTCAGTACTTCATCTGTCATGAAAGTCCTTCATGAAAGTGAACACATGCAGAAATGCGTGTTACTTTTCTTTAGAATAATACCTGTACTTTTAGGAAGCAAAGCAGCGCCCTAGGTTTGCAGAGTTGTGTAATTCTTTGCAGGGAGAAACTGCGGGAGAAAGTAGGTTGTACTCTAATTCACTTTCATCCTGCCACCACCTTTCTTCCTCAGAACTTCTCCGATCTAGCCTGTGAACAAGTGAATTGGTAGATGTGAATGTTCCTGTAAGTAGTTACTCAATGTGACTTCTTTATTAGCGGACTGGTTGTTGTTCTCTACGTGCAACTAAGTGCTCACAATATCCCTTTGCAATTTGAGACCTCAGCAGCCACATCTCTGGGTTTCGGTTACTTGGTTCAGCTGTTCAGGGTACAGTTAATACATGATGTTGCATGTTTGTATTACATTTCTGTTTTGTGGGCTCTAGCTGTTTTGTATACTGTCTGCACAAAAGACAGTCAAGATGTACTCTGTTGCCTTCTGCAGTAGTTACTTGATGACAGAATATGTTCATCTGACTAAACTATAAAAGGAGAAGAATATTACACTTTCAAAAATGTCTCTGATTTCATACGTGAAAATTTTTGGGACCCCATGAACTGTCCCCATGAAAATGGGAACCCTATTTTGCAAAGACTCTGCAGACCTTGTAGACACTGAGTTTGCACCTGTAACCTCAAGAAATCCGAAAATCCTTCTAAGACTTGTAATTCAGCTGTCAGTGGTCAGAATCCACTATCAGTGGTACAAACCACGAGTGTAGACAAGATAAGGAAAAAACAGTTTACACTTATCTTTGGGTGAGATTCACACCTTGCAGGCACTTATTTCTTCTGTGATGGCTAAGCTGGGGTTGTTTCCTGATCAGGATGACCTAAACTTGTCTTACACATTTATCTCATCAAGTTCCTAAAATAAATTTAAAATATTTTGAATAGTATACAGCCCAAGGTGATAGGCTTATTGTCGTTGCAGAGCTGGCTTGTGTATTGCCATCAGCTTGTGGCTCCTCAGTTCTTTGGTGTTTTCACCCATATCTTAGTGGTTTTGATTAGAGTTGACTGGTCTGTGGAAGGACTATTGACTTAGTAGTTATTCTGACTTCTCTATGGCAGCTTTTTTTATTACCAGACTGGCTGCTATTCCCTAAATGCAGTTAAGGACTCATAATATATACCAGAAAGTGTACTCCCCCCGTTCCCTGCAAAGTGGCTCATCCCTCTACTATGCCAAGAGACAGATGATATTTCTCTGGAAAGCTTAGTGATGTACGTAAGCAAATACAGCACTAAGTGCTACTGGTAGGTTTAGAGAATGAGCCAACAAACTAGTTCTCTTTAAGAGAAATAATTTTGTGTATACTTAGGCCTCTCCTGAGAGGTGATTGTACCACCTAACCTAAACCTAAAGCTAGCTCCACAAACAGATCAGAAAGAGAGACAGACCAATACTTTCTGGATGCTTCAAATGATAATCCATGGAAAAGACTGATGTGAACCACAGTGTTACTAAAGGTAAAGGAGTACATATTTAAGGAGGAAAATACCTGAGAAATCTGGCAAAATTAAAATAAAATAAAACATTTGAATTTGCATACATGGGTCTACTTTCAGTTGTTGTTTTCAGTCTTACACTTACTGAGCTTTATGGGCCAGGGACTGTATTTATTCAGGGGTTTGGGCAGTCCTAACCAGAGCAGTATCTTATTCCAAAGCAGTCCTAAATTCTCCAGTCTTGCAGGTAACAGACATTAAGGATGCCTTGGCTACTTGGCTTTAATTAGTATTTCCTCACCGTGCTTACAAAATTGTAACTGAAGCTACAGGAAAACCTTTTCTGAGTTCTTGCTACAGTTACAGTTTATGGCTGATTCAGTGATCTATATTTAGGCAAGAGAATTAAACATGGCTGGCATTTCAGACATTTTCTTCTACCATATTCTTCTATATACTCGACTTCATTCTTTTTTAGGCTGTGGTATTTCAGTGTACCTGTAACTGGAACAGTGCCACTTTGCGATTAAGCTGACAGTTCATTACACATGCTTTTTAGCCATGAACCTAGCAGTCATAAGACCAGAAGTAACCAATTTCACGGAAGTCCAAGCTTTTCCCTTTAGGAACTATATATGCATGCATGTGTCATAAAACAACTTGATTTTTCCAAAAATCCCCACCCCAGGCAGTCTGCTTGAAAGCTGTGTCACTCCAATGTGTAAAAACTGTATGGCAGAGGAAAGTTATGGTGAGGATTTTTTTTTTTTTCCTTTTAGAATTTCCCACACATGTACATTTTAGGAAACAAAATGCCTATCCCAGGAAAAAGGGGAATTCCATCTCTGATCTCCATGCTTAAAAAAATCTAGGAGCTAATTATTTAAGCAGATTTGATCATATCTTCAATAGAAAATTGATCATGTAGCAACAGGCTTAGATTAACATGGGGATGAAAGGTCTGAATTACGCCATTAACAGTGTCAGCTTTGGAGCTGGCTTGTGAGCTCTGTTTGTGGTAGCAGCTGTACAGCTGCACCTTCTTGAGACTGGAGTCTTGTCTGCAGGACAGCTGCTACCCACCCTAAATCATGGCCACAAAAGTGTGATTTGCATTTAGGGATAATTTATCCATCATTTCACATACTGAACCAACAAGAATAATACCAAGACATCTGGAACAGTATTAGCTGTCTCTTCTAGGGCGGTTTACAGGTACAAATATGCTAGAAATATATCTGGAAGGAACAAGGCTCAAACAGCAGTATTGGAGAGGCAGTTACACATCAACAGGAAATGCTCTAGGTTTACATATGCCTCCATACTCTAGCAGCAGGCAGTTTCTATTCTGGTTTTATAGAGACTTGCTTTTTAAGTCTATGGAGGGGACAGGAGGAGCATGTGACCAACATCAAAGGTGGCTACTCAGGTCAGCTAATTCTATGCAAAAATTCCCAACTGTTTACTCAGAACTGTTCTAATTTAGCCAATGGAGTTTTGGTAACAGAATGTGTTTTTGCTGCTCTAGCCTGTGTTGATGGTATCATTATGCTACCAGCAGGTACAGTTTCCTTTGCAAAAAGCCTTAAAAGGCTGGGAGAGTCTCCAGATAGGCATAAGTTAAGGCTGAGAGCAATTGATTACATTGGTCTGTTTCCCTCCACACTAGGGAATTTAACCATTTAAATTTACTACTGATGTCTACTTTACTGTTTACTAAGACGGGACATAGTGAGCAAACAGTCAGTGAATCAGAAGGAGACAGGAGACAAAAAAAGCTGGTAATACACATTTACAAAGCTTAACTAATTTTGAGTACTTTGATATTATTTTAAAACACCTCTGAAGTCCCTACCAGTCAGCTACATGTCTTCTGGAGCACAGACACTTGCTGGTTGAATATGTTGATATTATATCTCTATAGCATACATAAGCATTTTTGTGAGTTGCCAGCCTATAACTGTTTCTGTCAGCATAACAGAAGTGTATTGTCTTGAGGGTGAGAGAGAATGTGTGATCTACTCATCAGTTGGTGCAGAGAAGCCCTGATGTGTTTTCTTCTGCTTGGGTTACTTCTGCAAATCAAATATGTGTTTAGTCAAACCTGCACTGTGCTGTTTCATGTTATATGTGATGCCTTTATAACTCTGTTTAAGCTCTAACTTTTGACTTGTTGAGACAGCAGCTGGTATAATGACATATAAGGAAATGGAGAACTATAAACAGTGGAGATTGTCTGGAATAAGTGGAAGAGAACGTAGGCTGACCTGCGAAGTAGGAAATGAAACTGCTTTTAGTAAGGACAATTTCACGTTCAGGGTTAGTCACATGAAGAGATTTTGCTATGGAAGAGTTCATTAGCATTCAGTGTGCCTCACCCTTCCCAGAATCTTGCACAACTACCCTCTCATTTCAGCTTCAGCTACACTTAGAAGACCAAGGATTATAAAGCGACTGGATTTTATAGTGTCCTTTCAGTCAAACCAGTCAAAATCACTATTACTCTTAAGATACCTGAGTTTATGTAGGTCCACTTAAACCACTTCAGTTTGGTTTACAAACTAGCAAATTGTCTTAGTGCAACAGAAGTCAGCTTTAAAGCTTGCTTCTTGCCTGCGTTTGGAGTGTGCATTTGTAACAATCTCACAGAATACAGAACATTTTGTTATCTGTGCCAAGTCTGAAGTAACTTTTAGTTTCTATTTAAATAAGAAATCAAAATAGGCAAATGAGAGAGAGATTTTAATTGTGGTCTCTATAAATAATAGAACTACTTCTAGTTGGAGAAAGACATTGAGTTTTGTTTTAACCTGTGCATTTCATCCCACTAGCAACCCTCAATTTCTTACATTTGAATGCAGTTTCTTTTGGACAGTAGCCTGGTCTTAGACCTGCAAAGCTTTTTTCTACTGGTCTCGAAGATAGAATCTCTGTTTAAAGTTCATAATGAAAATCTGCTTAATTTCAGGCAGACGTGTGCCATGCATACCAGATTGTCCACCGAAATGGAATTCCAGATGAACAGATCATTGTCATGATGTATGATGACATTGCTGATAATGACGAGTAAGTGATGAACATGCACTAGTCACAAACAGTATGGTAACTACAAACACAACATAGTTGCTTCACCACTATGTTTGAGTTTGTAGTAGTTTTGTAAGAAGAGCCTTTAAAACCACCTGTGATTTGCATAGAGATGCTTTATCCATCAGCACAATAATTCTCTTGTGAAATGTGCTCATGAGCTTTCTAGGCCTTACTCCATAACTCAGCATCACCTGCAGCACTGAGGGCTGCAGAGCTTCATTGTTATTAGAGTAAGTGATCTTAACTCCCAGGCAGAAGAGTTTGCAGTAGATAAATAGCCTGAACCCACAAGTATAGGGAAGCTCCATGTATGACTCGCAGGGCTTTTTTGAAAGGGCATTATCAGATTAATTCCCAGAATGCACATTCAACAAAGAAGTGTACATGTCCCATTCTTGGTGTCTCTAATTCTGAGACAGCTTCAGCAGAGATCAGTAGACTTCACATGCACAGCAGCACTGGGGGCAAAGAGGACTAAAGGCAAGACAAAGTAGGGGGGATGATAGTATAAGAGAGCACCTGCTTACATCTTCAGATTAATCAACATCATCTGAGGCAGGATATTTGAAGGTACTCTGAGGGTAAGGACACCTGAGGTGAGCATATGTAACTGACTGAAGTGAAAAGACCTTTATATTCTACCCATATTCTCTCTCAGGCAAGCTGGCCAGTCAGGACAGTTCAAATGGTTTCCTAGTTGTTCTGTGGTCATTGTGTGACATGTGTCTAATTCTTCATGTTTATGTTTGGTTTAACTTTCAGGAATCCAACAAAAGGCATTATCATCAATAGACCTAATGGCACAGATGTGTATGCTGGAGTGCCCAAGGACTATACAAAGGAGGTAGGAATGAAACACCATTCCCTGGGGAAGGTTCCGCATTAGCCAGTGTTCTGAATAAATCCTTTTAGCCTGTAGCTTACACTCCAAAATGCACATTGGATAAAGTCTCCAGCTTATGCACCTGCATGGTAGTGCATGAAGTTTGGTGTTCAATAACATGAATGTAAATGGGAAGTGCTTTGAAGTGAAGCTGTGGTCATAAAAAGAAACCTTTACACTGCTTCTGTGCTGACACACAAAATAAAGAGGGAAGGTTTTGCATTCATAAATGTTGTAACTCGAGCTGAAGAATACCTGTATAAAACTGTTTCATTAAATCAGAACAATAATCCAATCACTTGGTGATTTCATGATTCAGAATTCTAGTGAGTCAGTAGTGGCTAACACATCATATCATGATAGATTGAAAAAGATGGCCAGCTAAGCTTGTCATCCATGCATGGATTTTGATTTTCAGAAGCCATCTTTCTAAGTGAAAATTTTATTGGGTTTTTTCATGATAAAATTTAATTGTAATCCTCTTAAATCCTTAGGATGTTACTCCAAAGAATTTCCTTGCCGTTCTCAGAGGAGATGCAGAAGCAGTGAAGGGGGTGGGATCAGGAAAAGTATTAAAAAGGTAAGAGAAGTTAGAAAATAATTGCATATGTAGTTGTTCATTGGCACTGATTTCAACAGAAGAAGAGGGTAAATTAGAGCAACTTGAGAAGCGAGCAAGACTATTGATGACAATTCCAGGTCATTCACATTAAAAATACAATGGTCCTGATTTCTTAAATTATACATACAGCACCAAGAAGCAACTGCTGATATTTGACTAGTATGGAGTCCAGTATAGATTAAGGTATAAAAACTCTAGAGGATAGTGTCAACTGTATTAAGGTATTTGTTATTTAGACTACTGTCTTTTGCAAGAATGGCTGTTCAAAGAGACTTTTATTAAGGTTTGGAGACCTCTAAAAAGAGTTTGCTAAGGTTTGACTTAATGTACATGAACAACTGTATTAGTCACCTAAAGTGATGAGACTGAGTGTTCAGTGGCTGAGGGACAGAGGTAGCTTAAACAGCTCATCAGCTGAAAGAATTGCATGTCTGGTCCCAGCCTTCTTGGTCTTTGTAGCAGAGGTAAGGTTATTGAGGCTTTCAATGTAATGAAATGGAATATGGTTTATATTTAATGCAAAAAAATCTTTGCAGTTGAAAAAGTAGTATAAGACATTAACCTTGTAACTGATGTATTATGCTTAAAGTATTTGTAAACTAGGTTACACAAATGATTGTAAGTTCAGCAATATTCTGAAAAACGAACAACAGTAAATTGTAGACTGGCTATGTACAATATAAGATCTGTAATGAATGGGTGTAGTTTATAAAGGTTTATATAATTTAGATGATTCCGGAATAAAAGCAATCTATTTGAGGGCCTAAATTAGAAGACATCTCAGAAATATGCCTTATTCATCTGGCTTCTACAGAGTTTGAGACATGACAGTATGATGCCTATTTACTAAAGTGTGTTACATTCTAACTCGGTACTGCTGGCAAAGAGTTATATCATGTTAAATTTCTCTATGTACAGTATTTCCTGTGAAATATTTAATAATTTAAACTTGACCACTTGGAAGCACTAACCTAGTGAATTAAAAAAATGTGTAAATGTCTGTCTTCATCTGACAGTTTAATTTTGGAGACAAAGCAATGAAACGAAAGAGAAGGACCCTGCCCTGGCATTGGGCAGAATAAAAAAAAATAAAAATGGAGGAGCGAGACAGTAGTTGAATAGGTTTGTTTAAAATGGTTTTAAAGTAAAAGTTTATAAATTGCTGCACAGTTTCTAGATTGTTCTCTTCTAGTAGCTGAAATGAGTGAAGAGGTTTTGTTTTAAAAAAAAAAAAAAAAGTACCTCAGAGCACACCTCACCTGTGAAAGCTTGATGTTACAAGCCAAATAAGGGAGTGGCTATGTAGAGGGCCAAAGACTCTTGCCTACTCAGGGAGACAACTTGAACTCACATATAGAAGTCTTAGTTATTTACATTTCATCTTGGTCGATTTTTTTTTATGTTTAGGGTCAAGAGTGGGAGCCAGAAAAATTAACACTGAGCCCTTCTTTGTTAGGCTCTGTTGTGTGAATTTCCAAGTGGCCTGACTTCTGTTACTGGGTGGGATAAGAACTCATTTACCCTCTGCCCAAAAGACTTCTGGGTTGTCTTCTAGGTTGTTCCCTAACCAGGACCTGCTGGTTATTGGCCAGACAGAAGGCTGGACAATGTCCCCTTGAGCTGCTGCAGTCACATCTGTTTGCAGTTGGCAAAAAGCAAGAGCAAATAAGGATTTCTGGACCACCGATACAGAGGAAGAGAGGAGAGCCTGGGGACTCTTCCAATCTGTTAACATTATTTTGTGTTTAATTGTCTCTGAATAGTTTAGAAGCAAAATCTCTTTGCAGATCTGGCTGTTAGGGCAAGACTTTAATGTCACCCAAAAATGATCTGTTTGGTTTAGAGTGCAATAAAAATCTCCAGCAACCAGTGTGCTACACAGAGGTGAGGGAGCCAAGGCCTGTGAGCAGGCAACACTCAGCTGGCTGCAGAGCCACACAAGTGCCAGTCCAGCCGAGCGGGTGGGGCCGTGTACACATCAACGCTCAAGGAGATGTAGGTGACACTGGTTTGGCTGAGTGTGGTCGTACAGATCACCACAAGGTAAACACACCTAAGGATCTTATCCAAGAAGTTTTGATGGTTTATCCCTGTGTATGAGTGCCTTGGTATAGCCTAGTTATAAAAGCATTCCTTTTTTACCAAATGCCCACAATTCTAACCGTTTCTTCAGAGAGACATTAAAAACAATTGTGCTCCTGCCATGCCTCACGTACCAGCCCTTGCCTCATCAGTAATCACTTTACAGTTGGAAACATGAAGTGTAAATGCCAAATTCCCTGTGCTTGAGGGACTAGCCGATATGCCTGTTTTCATTCCTTTTGCAGAAACTCATCTCCTCTCATAAGCACCCAAAGTAGTCTGCTTTGAGAGGAAAAAAATATTACTGGGAGGAGGAGGTGCTTCAGCTGTATTATTTTCAAATATTGACATGTCTTGGCATTGAGAAGCAGGTGATAGTTACTGTAATGAAGATTTGGTTGGAGTGGCTAGAATTTGTTTGCAATTTTTTCTTTACAGTGGTCCCAAGGATCATGTGTTTGTTTATTTCACTGACCATGGTGCTCCAGGACTTCTGGCTTTTCCTGATGACGATGTAAGCATTTTGTGATATTACTTTGTCATAAAAACCATCCTTTTAGTGACATACTAAGTAATAAATATAAAACACAAAAATATGTCATGTACTGCCATATTGAGGAAGGAGGCAGAAAAAGAGCAAACTTCTCCTCATCACCACAGTTTGGGTTTTTTCCAGTTTGAATCTGAAGCATTCAGTTGAAAGTATCATCTGTCATTTAATTTTCTGTTGGACTTTGGTGGTCCAAGCAGGCTGTATTCACACAGGTACGACTTGGCTTTCAGGTGCACTGTACATATTATCTGGGACCATTACTTATCTTTTCTGGAGTGGTAAATACTAGAACTTTGTATTTCAGAAGGGCAAAACACTGGATATATTTAATGGGAAACAGTACGCATATTCACAACAGTTAGCGTTTTTTCCTGTTAAGTGAATTGTGTCTGTTAAACATAAGTGGTTTTAATACAAGCCTTTTTATTTTACAGCTTCACGTCAAGGACTTGAATAAGACTATTTGGTACATGTATCATCACAAAAAATACCGGAAGGTAAACAAACATATCATGAGTTATGAGGTGAAAAGAGCAGCTGGCATGGAACAGCGAGATTTATCTTCGTTTTGAGAGTTGTTTAAAGCAGGAGGAAGCTGTTGCTGTGCAATGGAATTTGCAGTAGGATTTTGCACTTGAAAGTATTGATCACTCCAAATTTTTTCTTTCCATTTTTAGTTTACTGTGTATTTGCGACCTAGATAGGCTGGAGAGTTGGGTGGGGAGAAATTGAATGAAGTATAACAAGGACAAGTGTAGAGTCTTTCATCTGGGCAAGAACAACCCCAGGTACCAGTATAGGTTGGGGACTGAGCTGTTGGAGAGCAGNTTAGGTGATCCTGCTCCAGCAGGGGGATTCGACTAGATGATCTTTCGAGGTCCCTTTCCAGTCCCTAACATTCCGTGATTCTGTAATGTTGAGATGTAGGGAACAGCCTTTTGGTAACGGTATATATTCTGACCAACTGTGGAGATAAAACATCCATAACTACTGCACCCAATTATGATATGTGCCTGACTCTTTCTTCCTGTGCTTTGTTCACTTCAGACTGCACTGTTACTACAGGAAGTTTGTATATACCTCATGTTTCTCTTGCAGTTACTAATATGTACCTCTTGTCATAAAATTCTGTGCATTTATGTAATCCTATGTATTTTTAAGCAGAGAAACTAGTATTTAGAACATGTTAGTAGCTTGCCTTGTTTAAGCAGCTCTATGTAGTAATCTGTCTACTATGGCTGGCTGTATTTAGGGACACATAAATAGCCATTGTTTCCAGAAGTACTACATTTTGACTGTATATTTGATGTTTCCTTTGTACATAAGGCAGTAGATCCCTGTAGATTCTACAGAGATTGGTAGCATCTTTTCATTGTGATTGTTTCCCCTTTCCACAGAGTTCAGTTCTCAAAAAGGGAAAATTGATCTGTTTGCTTTTGTTTTTTATTTTGTAGCATGAGGGATAGCTTTTGTTTCAGGGATAGTGATACAGGCCAACTACATATATATATAGCTGAAAAGCACTGAAGGACTTTCTCCACTTCCTCATGGAATTTTTTACGGTTTCTGATTGATTTTATAGATGGTGTTTTACATTGAAGCATGCGAGTCTGGATCTATGATGAATCATTTGGCTGATAATATCAATGGTGAGCAATCAGTTAATTTACTGGACTTAAATGTCACAACTTGTCTGAGGCCTAGACAGATACTGTGTCAAGGATGGGTTCAAGGCATTTTTATCTACAGGTTTAGCAGGGAAGCGCAAGAATTGGAGGAATTGATATTTTCCATTTGTAGGAAGTTCCTTTTTAAGACTTAATGAAGTATTATAAAGACTATCAGGGCTTTTAGTTTCTTGCAAATGAGAAATTGAAAGAATATTTCTTTTCAGGAACTATGTGATTGCCCTTAACTGGTAGCACTTAAGTTATACTGACGTTTTTCAGCCTGAGCACTGCTAACATCAGGTGTGATGATCCTGCTGTCAGTGAGTAGCAAGCAAAGGCACTTGTGAAACACCATTGCTAGGCAATTTTGCTACACTCAGCTTGCACAATAACCCAGGAGGTGGAAGTCAGATTTTTCAGGGTTTCTAAGGTGTCTGCTGCAGAGCAGCTGTGAGCTCAGCCTTGATTAGGGTGAGGAATCACAATCACAATCTTTTCAAACTCCCATTCCATGGCAGGGAGGCTGAATGCTCTGGCTTTCTTATGGTTTTGAAGCTGTGATTCCAGGGAAGATAACCATGTGCCCACCCATGGCTTTCTGGGTCATTGGCCCTGAAGTACACTGCCTGGCACCCACTTCTTACAGCCCTATCGAGGATTTACAGAAAGTTTACACAGAATATTTCATATTGATGATTGTTCAAAATAGATGCATTTTTCAAAGTTTGTTCTATTACATATTTCCAGCCTGAGGACTCTGGTTTTACCACCAAATCTGCCACAGACTTACAAAGACAGAAAATTGACTATTTAGGTATGACACTATGAAGCTGTCTTTGGCAGCCTTCAATGGTGAACTACAAAGCTAAACTGGTTACTTAGTAGGCATTTTAAAGGATGCTAAGAGCAGCACTTTACTATGAAGACAAGGTTTAAGACTTTTTTTAGCCTTTGAAGTAAAGGTACACTGAGTAGGAGCAACACTATAGCTATACAGAAGTATGCTGAACACTTTCATTTTGAAACTTGGACTTCCATTAATTTATACAAGTATGCTATGAGTTGACTTTGGCAAGAAGCCAGCATAGCTTTTGTATTAATAATACCTGTAAAGACATGTTTACAGTATTTCTGTTGTGTTAGAGGTGACTTATAGGGAAGACTGTGCTTGGGGCAGATGTTATAGGGGTTTGTTTTGCTTTTCTCTCAGTGTAGAGTGTTACCCAAGAAAGGATATTACTTAGAAGGTGGAATTTTCTGGAAGAAAAGGTGATTTAGGGGATTTACTCCCAAGTTTTGGGAAAATGTCCTCATTATTGTAATAAAGAAAATTAATGTATAGATGTCACAATGTTCTTGGGCAGTGTTCTTTGTATAGTAGATTTTTCCCTCAGAAGTGCATATTCTTTAAACATCCCAGACCACACATTTGCAGGAAGGCAGGAGCTCTTATAATAGCACTGGGGCTGACTGAACAGAATGATTAATCGACTGCTTTTCTTCCTGCTATTTAGAAGTAAATGATTGAAAGCCAAAATACTTAGACAAATAGATCATGTACGGCTAAGTACTAAACCACAGAGGGGGTGTGTGTGGTGTTAAAAAAACAAAAAAAAATTACTTTCCATTTGTTTTACAGTTTATGCAACAACAGCTGCCAATCCCAGAGAGTCGTCTTATGCATGTTACTATGATGATGAAAGGCAGACTTATCTTGGGGACTGGTACAGTGTGAATTGGATGGAAGACTCAGACATGGTAAGTTACTTAGACAAAGTTTCTACATTTCCATGCATGAAAAATCCCTAGGCTTTTTAAAAGTAGCTCCTTTACAGCACTTGTGAGAATACTTGTTCTTATATGAGACTAAAATCAACAAAGTGAGTTGGAAAAAGTATTTATCTACTGCTCAGAACCATATATAATCTTGACTTGTTTGGGCCACTAAATTTATTTCTGAAGCTAAGTTTCAGAAACACTATCTTCTTTGTGTTATGTATAAGATTAGAAACTGTCTAACTTCAAGTTTCAAATTCACATAATCTTGGTTTGTTAATCTGAGATGACACTTCGAAATATGTTAAACAAATTGGGCAGTTCAGTAAGTTGTACCTCTGCTTCAAGGGTCTGTAAATACTGAACTCTGGATAACCCATCTGTTAGCCAAATGGAAAACAGTATTAATGAAACAAACCTGAGATTTATATGATAGCCCACTCCCTTCTTGCCCATTTGCTGGAAGATTAGGAGATCACTAAAAGCAATGGGAGAATATGCTACCAAATCTTCTTTTCAGTCTTTACTTTTATTTCTTTCAAAGGTTGTATAGCTCTTGCCCTATACTTCCTTCTACATACCAGTAGCTAAGACCCTTTCTAGGTTTTCTTGCATTTTAAAAATAGCTGAATTTAAGTATTTGTGACCACATTGAGGTTTCTTCATGCAGGAGGATCTAAGAAAAGAAACACTCCACAAGCAGTTTCAGCTTGTGAAGAAACGCACCAACACCAGCCATGTGATGCAGTATGGAAACAGAGTATGTATTTGAGTGGACTTCCTGATCAGATATATCTTAAAACCTTTTGTGACCTATACTTTAATGCCTTAACAAAAGATAAAACAGCTTTAAACTGGGAAAGTTGATTTAGGAATTGAAAGTGTTCATCTCAGAAGACCACTTAGCACTTAAGAGACAATAGTCCTGATGCTAAGGGAAATACAGCCTTGTATTATGCTTTAATCCAAGGAGTCAGGATACAAGTCATCCTTAAAGCTCTGCCAGTGATTTAACACTTCAATTAAGTATAAGGAAGGTATTTACCATTTCCAGGCATATAATGGATATTAATGAAATGTTAATAAGTACATTGATCCTTTGAATGGGAAGAGTTAAGAGGTGATATATCCTTTATAATAGCCCCATTATTCAACAGATTAAATACTTGTTAAAAAAATGAAGTCAGGTTACTTGACCTGACAGTCTTTTTCCCTACAGTGAGTTTTAGAAATAAAAGTTACGCAATTTTTGGCAGCCTTGACCTTGAGTTAAAAAACCCAGTGTGAGTGCACATGCTCACAACACTACAATTTCCTTTATTTTCTGTGATAAAGCAAGTTTAGAGAGTTAAGTTTTCAGAATACCTACTGGAGCTGATTGACAGTATCCATCTGTTTACTTTCTAACATTCAGAGCATCTCCTCCATGAAAGTGATGCAATTCCAGGGCATAGGGAAGAAAGCTGTCCCCATTTCGCTGCCACCTGTAGAACACTATGACCTGACTCCTAGTCCTGATGTGCCTTTTGCAATCATGAAACGAAAGCTGATGGCTACCAATGACGTTTATGAGGCTAAGAAGATTGCTGCAGAGATGAAAACACACCTGGAGGTAAGTAAAAAAAATAATAAAATTGAATTACACATCAGGTCAGGTTCATTTCCATCATAAGCAGGAGTAACACCCTTGAAGCTAATGGGATTACTTCCAGTTTTTGCAAATTGCAACAAAATTACTCTTCAGACTGGTAACCTCTAGCTGATGGTTTACTCTTACTTTAAAATTCAGCTATCTGTTCCACAAGGCAATTCAGTAGTGTTTATCTAGGCAAATGTAAGCAAATGCAAAAGTCAGACTCACAGCTTTTATTGCCAGGAAATTCCTCTTCTGCATCCATTTTTGTTGGGAGGACTTATTCTTTGGTATGAGAGAAACTCTCGTCTTATTCTTTGGTATTAGAGAAACTCTCGTCTCAGTAGAACTGAAGTCTCCCAAATCAAATCGCTTCTGCAGAATGGTCATCAATATTGTGGTGTTGGTGTTTTCTGTCTTCTGGCAGGACGCTAGAAGGACAGAGAGTGATTTTGGGTGCCAGGAGTCTGACTTTCTATCTCCCTAGTTTTCATTTGTGTGTTAAGAGACAGGTCCAAAAGACTGTGCTAAAAATAAATAGCAAAATTGGGTTTCTTAAAGAGACCAAGAGTTGAGAGAGGTTTAAAGAAAGATAAATTTCAAGTCTTCAAATTAGGTTTAGAAAAAAAATGTTTTAAGTTCTTGTTGTTTTATGTGCAGGTGAAAGAATTTATCCAAGAATCCATGCGAAAAATAATCACCTTAGTAACAGGATCAAAAGAACAGACCAACCAAATCCTGTCAGACAGACTGACCATCAGCAATTATGACTGCTACCAGTCAGCGGTGAACCACTTCAAAGCTCTTTGCTTCAACTGGCACTTACCTGTGGTAAGTGTGTCAAGCATTAGATATAACCTGATAAATGTACTGATAAAACAAGCACAGTAGTCGTATGTGCATCTGCAAAATCAGCTTTCATTAAAAAGCTACCTTGGGGTCAGTCATACAGCTTAGTTTTGTAGAAAGGGTAAGAAATGTTTTTTGGAAGCAGGAAACAGCTTCCACTACACCTATCAATAAGCAAGAAGATCACTGAAAAGACATTTTTGTAAAAACAAAATTAATCCCTAATTTTTACTAGTTAGTGCTGTCCCTTCATCAACTCCCTTCCCAAAAATCCTAAAATTAAGTCAGTCATGTTGTATTTCTTCTTGAAGCATCTCTACTGGCAGAACAGAAACACACCACCACTGTGAATTCCTAACCCCAGCACATTCAGATTTCTGATTGTGTGGTGCATAGTTTCTTGCAGTAGCTCAGCTCCTAGTTCCACAGTCTTGTTTGATTCCTGAGAGCCACATTTTATTTCAGGGGTTTTGTTCCTGTCTGGTCTTCCTGGGATCCCAGTTGAAGACCAAATCATGTTGTGCTAAACACTGTTTAGACAGGAGTAACAGAGGTCAGTTCCTATGCCAGAAAACCCAGTCCTGATGTCAGGCAAGATAACCTAAGCAGGCAGTGATGTGTGGTAAAATGAATCAACAGCAAATTAATTGATTTTAGCAGAATCCAATGGGCTTACCTGGCAGTTGTCCAAGATGTAAGTACTGTATACAAATCAAAAGCAGATGTACTCCTTCAGCTGGAGCTTCTAGTCAGCTAGACTATTGCTGTATTAAACTTTTAGTTTAGTGGGTTGGTTGGTTGGTTGGTTTGTGGGGTATTTTGAATGAAATTTGTTAGGTGGGCAAGCCTTGCCTAAGGGGCCAGTATGCAGCAATGGCTGAATTTACCTAATGAAGTCCAAAGAGTGAAGTGCACAGAAGAAAGGTCCATTTAGCCTAATAGTAGATTGTCAAGACCATTGATTACACGTCTTGAATATTAATAGCATCTCTAAATTACTCCACAGTTTAGCTTAGATAAACAATACCTGCTCTTTATCCCTGCAATTATTAACAATGTTTGTTTATTTCAGTATGAGTATGCACTGAGACAGCTGTATGCCTTGGTCAATGTCTGTGAAGGAGGATACCCCATTGACAGGTAATGAGGTTCCCAGATACACCATGTAGTTTTATCTGTAGCTAAAAAAGCGGAAGCCAACAGGCAGATGAAGCCTAATGCTAAAAACTTCTCACTTGTTGTGCTCTGTTGACCATTTTGTCAGTCAAATTCTCACTCTAAAATTATGAATGCTTATTTTGGAAACTATATTAATAGTCTCCCCCCCACACTTACAATGATTCATTTCCCCAGTAACCCTTTAATTTCCTTGTTGAAGACCCTTGGGGAAATTATAGCTAGTCAGAGGATCTCACTGAACCACATAACATAAAACAACATGACTGGTGGGAGGGCGTTGCCCTGCAACTCCTGTATGATCTTACACTGAAGCAAGGTTGGGAACTGCTGTATTTTCTCAGCTGCCGGCTCTGCACTGCTGGGTTCTGGTGAGGAAAGGGATTATGCTGCCAGGGCCCTCATCTGTGAGCATGTGGTGGGAAAGTAGGGAAATAACATACTTCTGCCATACTGTCCACACCGACCCTTATGGTGGTGCCGCAGGGGAAAGAAGCATGATGTTGAAATTTTGCCTTGGGAGTTTATGGACTCTTGTGAGAGGAAAAAAAAGGACAGAGGAAGGCAGAGGGGCAGGGAATGGGAGGGTGGACTGGGAGCTCAGGCAGTATGCACATGCAAGCCAGAAGGTGAAGAACTGCTGCTCCCGCTCAGTTTCTCATCATTGTCGTTCTCTGTTGCAGAATATACCTGGCCATGGATAAAGTGTGCCTTGGGTACTGATGAAAACGACTCCAATATAGCCCTTACTGCAAGTGATAACTTCCATAACTGTTAATAATCCAGGCTTTATATGCATGCCACATGAAGAGAGTAAGCCACTGTACTGGAACCATGCTGGGAGCTGAGGCACCTGACCATGAGCAACACAGCACTGGCCAGTGCTCTCCCCTGTGTCCCCGCTGCCGACAGCCTGCTGGCTTGACAGAGGCGTTTTGGCAGACCACCTGGAGCTTTCAAGATGGATGATTTGTTTCAAAGCGCAATGCTCTTAAGAATCACTGGATGAACACTACAAGCCACCTGTCAGTGATTGCTAAATGTATGCTAGATTTAAACATTGAGTCGTTAATTCTGGAATTTTTTTTATACTATTGCTAAGTACTGGCGCATTTTTTTCTTAAAAACAAGGTAATGAATTCCATTACAGTGACTAATTTGCAGATTGGTTAAAGAGTGAAGAAACCAAAGCTTGTTTTTAAGCTCTAACTTCTTAACAGTTTAAAGAAATGAGTTGCATTCAATAACTATGAGATGTGAACAGCACAGTTAAACTGTGCACAGTAAAAGCCTCTGTGGGTAGAAAGCACTGTTTCCCAAAGAAAAACACAACTATCTAATGCTGTAAATTTAGCACCGGTATGCTATAATTAAACGTCTGTACACACAAACCTATGGGAAGTCATGGAGTACAGGAATTGCCTGTGAATAAAAATAAAGTTGACAGTTTCATCAACTTCCAGGGCAACATAGTGTTAGACATCTTGTGTCTTGAAAGTGAATGAAAGCTAATTAATTTTATGATACTGCATTAATGTCTATCCCCTGTAAGCCTTTTATAAGGCATCTAAAAAAGAAACCACACACAAAAAACCCGCAACCAACAGAACCCAGAACAAACCCCAACTCAAAAGCAAGAAGAAAAAAATACCAAAAGCCCCAAATCACATTTGAAGGCTCTGCTCCTTAGAGATGACTCAGTAAGTGACAACAGGGGGAAAATTAGAGGTTATGAGGTGTTTCAGATAGTTCCAGGTTGTCCTTTTTATATGTGGAGACAGGATACAGAAATACTTCAGCATTCTTTCCGAAGTGTGTTAAAATACGCAAAATTACTTAATATCCATGGAAAAAGAACAAACTTTGGCAAAAACTAAACCAGCACCTCCAGAATGGAGAGAGTTCTGTTTAGCTTCACTCAGAGGAGAGGGGTTATAGCTGAAACTATGTAAAGAAGAGCCAAATAAAGCCAGGAGCACTAACAGGTATCTTCTGAGTGTCTAAGAGAAATCCCAGAGCACAGCTAGTGTCACGGTGGATGGGAAAAGACAAAAGTATGTGGAACTAGACCTCACTGAATTATGAAATGAAAGTTTGCACCTTGGAAGTTGTTGAAAGTTCAGATGCATGCTGCTTTTGAGTTACCTTGTTTCTTTTCAGCTGTAGAGCTGGAGGTATTTAGCAGAAAGCTAGAGTATGAAATTCTTGAGTGCCTACATGTGTTGAAGGGTTGGCTGCACAGGACAGCTTTCGGGCAGTCTGGCTGCTATCACAAAAGAGTGTACCAAGAGCCCCATGTCACTTTGAAAGAACAGAAAAAATTACTACTTCAAAGCTGTGTTTCAATCTATACATTAAATCTCTTTAACTTTTACACATCTCTGCTTTTAGTGGTGTTCTCTGCCCTAGAAATTGAGCCTGCTTTTCAAGCACTGAGAATCATCAGTTCATAGTTTCAATAATTTTCTTCTGAAGTATTCAGAAGAGGCTTTTGGTCTTTTGGATTTTCATATCTAGAATGCAGAGGGGAAAAAAAGAAGCCCTCCAGGTTCTTCACAGATAGCATCACTTTACAGCCAAGAAACTAGGTAGGCCTCAAGAAGTAATTGCCAGACAAAAAAATCATCTGCTAGCACACATTTTTATTTTCACACATTACTGACACCCTCATGAGGTGGCACTTATACCTCACTACCATCACATGCCCTGGCCCTCCTGTACACGTCTCTAGCTCTGAGGACACAAAGCTGGAGAGTGAAAGAATGGGATTTTGTTAATCTGTTTTCCTCCTGCAAGAGTGATTTCCAGAGCTTCACCATCCTAAATGCTACCTGTGGCTTGATTACCCCTTTCCTCGGGGATGTGCCGAAATGAGAGAGGCAATCTGCTGAAGAGGTTGCTGCACCCACAAGACCATCTGAGATGCAGCAGGTTCTTATCCATGCTCTGCAAAAAGCATTAATGTGCTATTGAATTTTCAATTCGTATCCAGAGACCCATTTCCTTTGTTGTCACTGAGGGAACAGCCCTGCAGAAGAAAAACCCAACAACCTTCACCTGCACTGATCAATACACTTATTTTGAGGGTTCCAAATAGCATCCCACAGGCTTAGTGGCTGCACAGCCAGGATGGTACTAGAACCTGATGAGAAACTCATTTTAGGATTGTGCAAGGTTAGTCTTACGCCAGAGGACCTTGCAGTATGTTGGGCAAGTGCAGACACCCCCACTCTTCCTGCAGGCACGCAGCTCGCAGGCTGCCATTCCTAGAATGCTGGGGTGCAGGAATGACTTCAGCAAAATATGGGATACTGTCAGGTTCCCAGCAAATTCTCATCACCTGGCAGAACAGGGCAAAGTTGAGGCTGTTTTTTACAAAAACCTTTCCTGAGCAGAATAGTTTTTTATATCTGCAACCCCTGGAAGAGTGTCATTTGTACTGGGATAGGAAGCCAGGGCTTCCTATCCTCCTTATTGCTATGAGCAGCATTCAAGGCCCTTTTCCCAGCCGTTTGGTGTTTCTACCTAGCCATGTGTATCTACCCAACATCCTGCTGCACATGGCAGTTCACCACCTTGCTTTTGAGAGGACCTGGGAGGCAGGACATGTGATCAGCCTCCATAGTACACTGTATGCTGACCATTTCTATATAATGCACACATACATGGACAGTTTTGTTCAGAGCATTGCCTGAACTGCCTTCCCTTTGCTATCGATAAAGCAGAAAGCAGTTCACCTGAATTGGTGCTTTTTCAGAGATCCCAGTAAGTATTTTAGCTCTGTCCAAGTTACATCTCTCACCAGGATGGCTTGAAGCAAATGCTGAGCAGCCATGCCCATCTCAAGGCAGGAGGCTGAAGGCCTCTCATTTCTGTGCTCAGCCTCTGCCCTGTGCAAACAGGAATGGAGGAGCAGCAGAGGGAAAGGACATTTAAGCTAACATCCCGACTAAGCAGCATTTCATGCCAAAAAGCTCAGGCAGTTCTGAATCAGATGCCATTTCCTTCCTAAAGATACGATACCTCAAAAGAGGCAGGATATATACAGAAATATTACAAGTCTATAATCCCATGGACCACAGGCAGAGCTGGCCAGTACCCCACAGTAACACCACCAATCCAAGGAGGGACTCCGATGGGAAAAGCAGGGTCTTCGCTCCAGCTGGATAGGAAGAAACTTTTTCACAGTGCCAAGGGATTGAAATGCTAGACTAGGGCTCCAGCATGGCTGTATGATCTCCAGCCCCAGGGACCTGCAACACTGAAAGAATGAGGCCCTGAGCAACCTTGGGAGGTAGCCCCAACTCAAGCAGGGGTTGGACTGGTGACCTCCAGGGGTCCCTGCCAGCCTGAAGCACTCCACAAGCCATTCTTGTGTTGGGTTTTGAAGTACAGTTGGCAACTGATGCATGATGAGGCCAAAAGCTCTTGAATTTAGCAGGAAAACTGCTTTAGATTTCAATGGCTTTTATTTTAGGTTATACATGACCTGACAGTGTAATTATTTCAGTGAATTATTGCCAGATTGTATCACTGGGTGCCAAGCTCTGTGCACCAAATGGCCTCACGTGCTTTTTGTTTTTTCTTTACAGAAGTTGCTAAGTTCAGCAGGTCTCCCTCTTCCTCTCTCTCACACTGGGATCCTTTCCTTGGGAGTAAATGAGCAATCATTGCACAATGTTTCTCAGCAAGCGTTTGAGGAGACCTTGACTGGATTGCATAACCCTACTCGGTCAAAGTCTCTTGAAACATTTCTGTCTGCTGATAGCTCACATGAGGGACAAAGCATGAGTCACAGCATGAGTCTTGACTAACCAGGAGAGGCAGATATCACCAGGTTGGACTGCTTCCTCCTTGCCTGGGCTGCAGCATGAGGAAACCTCATGGCAAAGCAAATTAATAAAATCCCATGGAGCATTAAAAAATGTCCATTTCATTCCTACATTTTATATTTTTTTCCTCACCATTGGAAATGTCAGATACCAACCCAAAGCAGTGCAGAACCCCGGACCCAGGGTCCAGACGGCCATGCTGAACTGCTCATGCAGTCTCCACGCTGTGTGCTGCTAGCTCTCTCCTTCTACAGGCCAATGTGAAATTCAGCAACATCCCCTCAGCATACCTTCATCTTTTACATATTCTTCATCTTTTTGCTCTTCTCTGTCCCAAATCAGCCACAACAAGAGCCAAGGAAGTGGGGAAACACACCACAGAGAGCTTAGCAAGCTGCCTCCAAACAGGAACTCCCTTCAAACTGATCAGTTCCTGGTTGATATAGTCCTGGCCTTGCTCATCACCCCAACCACGACAACCTGGGGGCAGGCAGGGCCTCACACAGGTGGGCCAGGTTCTGCCTCTAGAGCCTGAAACCACTGACAAAACATGTTGCTGGGTTGCGACTCATCCATAGGTCAACTCCAACTTGAAGCCCACAGCCCAGGCCCCAGTACTTCAACTGGGGACCCAGAGCTTTGCCAGGGTCACCAAAATAACAGCACATTTTCTCCAGACAGGCTGTTTCTGCTTGACCCTGGTGCAGGCACCACCTGAGTCTCTCTGCTGAGCTGTGAGCTTGGAGAGGTGGCAGCTGTCCTCCGGGATCCTGTCATTTGGGTCATCTCTCAGCTTGTGTTCCCTGACAAGGGACAGCTGTGGTCAGGCCCTGGAGGAGCCATGTCACCCCTGTAGCTCAGAGATGCACATTTAGCAAAGTTGTTGCTGGTGGTTTATATAATGTGACCAAACCAGGCAGGTGCCCCATGGCCTCTGAGCAAGCCCCACTCTGCATGGAGCCCCAGTACAGGGACTTCCTTCCAGGCAGCTCTCAGCCAGGCACAGTAACTTGCATTACTGTCAATAATCTCTGCATTTGGGAGAGCCCTGGTGGCCTTTGCAATTCAAATCAGAGCTTTGCAGTTGTTTTGCCAGAGGAAAATGTTGCATGTGCAATTTCAGAGCCTTTGTAAAAGCCCACAGAAATTCAGCTGGCACTCCTTGCATTTTGAAAACTGGGATCTGCAGGTCTGATTTTGGGACTAGTCTTTGGCAAATTTTAGTCTGAGCCCATTTGGATTGCAGTTTACGCAGGCTCCACTGACCAGCCATATAATCCATGGTTCCCCCTTGTCCTGAAGTCCAGCTGCTGACTCAAACATCCCAAGACACAGCTACATGCCAGGGTGCTTCACTTCATCAATCTGTTGTTCGACTCTAGCCAGTGCAAAGTCTAGCTGCTCTCCAGAAATATCCAGCAGATCAGTCCTAGCTTCCTTCCTTGTATGTTTCTACTTTAGCCTCATCCCCATCAGATTACTTTAGGCTCATTAACTGTGAATGTTACAGTATAAGATAAACTGATCAGGCCAGGACTTTGGCTGACATATACATCTTTGCTCCTGGGCTTAAAATAACTTGCAGCAGCCACGGCAGCTGCTGCTCAGACCCCCTCCACATCTCTGGATCTGGTCCTGGGGACCCCCAGTCCCACTGTACATGCAGTGTAATACCTGTGCACAGGTGGTAGAAGGAAAGATGGGAACCTATGGCTTGAAGTCCTATCAAGGTGGGGGAGTGAGGAGGCCACTGGGAGGTCATCTGGGCCCATGGTTTGGATGGGGAAGGGAGACAAGGGCAGGAAGTGTCTCCTCTATGAGATAGGTTGCAAACCAGAGGATTTGGAGAGTGTGTGGAGGGGTAGCTTTGACAAAAAAAGAAAGGTTCATAAGTGATTCTATTCAGAGGTTGGATCCTCCTGCTGCCACAGCCCCAAGGGTAACAGTCAAGATCATCCTCAGTATGGCCAACACAGCCCTCGGGACTGATGGACATCAGTGATGATACCTACAAAGGAAACAGGACAACCAGCTTCTTTATGCTGCATGTCAGGGATTTATTGGCAATGCTTCCACCAGAGGGGGAAACTGCCATGAGCTTGCCCAACACGCAAGGATGGTAGTGGGCTGAGAAGCCAGGCGGGGTGAGGACATATTGCCTCACAGCCAGGGGGCCAAGGGAACCCTGTACCCAGCCCCCCCAGTGAGGTCCTGCCGCCAAGCCATTGGCATGTGACAACCAGGGCAGGGCAGCAGAAGGGCGAGAGGTGTCTTCCTTGCTGCAGCCTGCAGGATGGACATGGGAAAGCTGCTGTTGGGGCAGAGAGGCCAGCATCTCCCAAGGCCATAGGGACTTGCTGGGGCCTTGTCACACTACTGCAGCCAGGAGTGGGACAGTGGGAAGTACCTGGGGCAGCCCCAGTTTTGGGCATCAGGCACCTCGTTGCAGATGGGGACAGGCTGAGACATAGCTGTGGGGAGCTGGAAACCAGCCCTGCTGCAGCATCACTGAGGCAGGGGATGACAGCTCTGGGAACCTGAAATGGGGTCCTAGGCTGTGGGCCAGGTGGGGTGGTACTGGAGGCAGCAAAGCCTGTGAGTGCCCTCAAGGTCCTGAGAATAGCAACTCTTCCATCAGAGAGGGACTGGAAATCAGGCTTGGCCATGGCATTCTGCGTGCCACCCTGAGAGCAACACAGGCTCCCAGGAGGAGCATGCTGCCCTGCAAGAAGCTAATAGTGGCATGCGGGAGGGGTTCAGCTCCAGCACGCTGCGTGTGTGCTGTCCAGAGGCAGGGCAGAGGTGTTGACAGCTGCACTAGAGCAGAAATAACCACAAATTTGGAGTCAGCTCGGTGCCGGAGTCACACGCTGCAAACTCTGCACATGATGCACTTGAAACCAAAATTGCTGTTATTCATTGTTCCCCTTTCCTGACTAGCCACACACGCAGCCCGAGCTGGTTTGCTGTCTGCTGGCTTGGCCACTGCATGCTACAGGTGGGGCACATAGAAGTGGACATTTCAAGCCCAAGAGACTGAGAGAGTGACCAGCTACATGTGATACCGTTTTATAATTGGAGCTTCAGGAGTAAGGCAGGACCTTGGACAACTGGCTTAATATGTCCCATTTCTTTTTTGAATGTTAATGGGAGAGAACAACAGCAGCTTTATGCAAAACCCACAATAAAACACGCTTTCTTTCTAATCAGAGCTTTGCTAGGCCTGGTCCCAAGTTTGTGTCACTGCAGTGGAGGTTGCTTACCTCCTGCATGCAGACAATCCAGTCTCTTGTGTTTGCAGTGGGAATCTTGTCTGAATGAAGGCATCCAGAAGACATGGATCTGACTTGCAATTAAGGCTCCAGCTTCCATTATCCAGTCCTGGAAAATTGTTTTCAAATTTCATGAAATGCAGTTCTGCATTGGTTCAGTTTGTTCTGTGGGAATTTAGGTTTGCGGGGAAATTTAAGTCTGCAATGACTGAATGACTGAAATCACAGGTAGAGAGGAGAATCAGCAAGGTCTGTCTGCAACAGCCTGAATTTATTGAAGTAATAAACTAGTGGGACTTGTAGATATAAAAACATTAGAGAAAATGACATCTGGGTAAAAAGGGACAGGTATTTAATTCCAGCACTTTTTGACTTTCAGATTTTAATCTGGTTTGCTACACTGGGCAAATTATTAAGTTCTTTACAAATGCTTATTTTAAAATAATTGCACCATATGACACATGGAAATAAATATACAATTAACTAAATACTATCACACAACCAAAGTGATTAGAACTGCTGTATATGTAAAACTGATGGTGAAGACTTTCAATCTTTAAGAAAAATACATTGATGAAAACACCTATGCTACCTGATTTGAGTGACAAATAGATGGCAGAAAATGTGTTCTTAGTGAATGTACAGGATCATCTTGCATGGTCCTTAATTACGTGGATTTCAAAGGCAATGACCTGTTGTAGACAGGAAGACAAAGGTGGAGTTCTGTTACAGGTGTCAGCCCTATTCCACAATACATCAGACAAGACTCGGTTTATTCAAACTGGGTGAGCAGATACTTTAAGGCAGAAACAAACTTTCCTCCAAACAGATTGAGTTGTGTGCAGACCTTTCACAGGTCTTGTGCATAGAGGTGGTTCACTCCATCATTTATTATGGAGTAAATGTCCACTTTTCTGCAAGATTTCTGGATTTTCTCCACTGTCCATTTACATTCTGTGGTGTCGGCTTGTTGCCAGTGGGAGATTCTGAGGTTTGATACTTCAAGTTTTCCAGAGGATGAATGTTCTCCTGAATGCTCCTTTTATTTCTTCAAATGAACTCTACTGAGAAATGCCCTGTATTCAGACAGCATCTACAATTAGCACATCTGCCCTGTGTCAAAGGTCACACTCCCGAGACCTTGTGTAGTCTGCAGATACCAGAGGATCACATGAGATAAATATCCAGCCCTTCCAGGATGACAGCAAACACAACAAAAGAGCAGCATGGCCCTTAGCGAAAGTCTGACTCTTTGACAATTGGAACTGGTGGGGTTTTATGGTCTACTGGTTTATAAATAAAATGGAAATCTTTTTTGGATTCACTCTTCAGCAGGGAGGCTTTGATATGATGAGGAAGGGCATCTTTGTCCAGCTGCAGCCACTGGCCATCAACACAAACAAAGAGTCCATAGTCCTTGGGATTGGAGACTTCAAACTTTTCAGCGCACTGCTGCTTCAGCTGCTCAGCCATGGTGTCGTTCCGGGAAGCAAGTGTCCTTGACTGACCACCAATTTCCAGAAAGGAGATAGAGATGAAATCCTGAAGAGAAACATGAGGATAGATCTTGCAGTTAATACAGTGACTTAGAACTGAAGGAGGTAGAATTCAGCCCCAAAGCTTTAGCTGCCTAGAGCTCATAAACACTTCCAAACATCCTCCAATCATTCTCCAATGCCCTAGTTATTCTCTCCTTTCTCCCTTCTGACAAACAAGCTTTGAATCAGCAAATACTTAAACTAACAAACATTTAATCAAATAAACCTGCAAAGACAGGCAAGCGAAAGCTTTTTTCCAATTCTGGTAAATATCCTTAGTGAGCAGTCCCCAACAGTTCCTTCTCCCACCTTTCTACAGTGCCTGAAGAAACAGGATGCGAAGAAGTAACAGACTACAATAACAAACCAAAAATCTCAGAGATCTTGCCTGAAAACTCCCTGTCTCGCAGAAGCAGGAAAGGGCTGGCAGTCTGGTGATCTTTGTAAATCCACGATCACCCAAAAAAGACCTTGAGAGTGTGTCTTTCAAACTTCCTTTCTTCAGTAAGGAAACAGCAGCAGAAGTTATGCCAGGAAGGCTGATTTACTTGTGTCTTGTTTCAGGCAGTAACAACTGTTGGGCTGACTTTCCCCTTGCCAAACTCATGAGGAACAGAATCTAAAGAACCTTCAGCCATAGTGAAACTTACATGTTTAACTTGTATCTGTGAACTTCAAAAAAATTCCCAACCTTTTTGGTCAGAAAATACTCAGGTTCCCTAGCAGAAGTGAGATTTGCCAAATATTTGGACTATGGGTTTCCAAACTGCATTTATAGAGTATCACCACAGATGAGTAAAGTAGCCAGAGGGGTGAGCAGGGGCATGCTGAACACCTCAGCAAGATATTTACCTCTGCCAGGATGGGCTCACATGTCTCTGATATTACCTCTCATTCAAGGGAATGGAAAACAGCCCTTATGCTGCTGGAGGTCGTGGAAATCTGGAGCATTGTGGCATTTGTTTGCCTAGCTATTATACTCCATGCTAGGTTATTGCAAGTTATTGCTAGAGCAGGACTTGGGGCTGGACAGATATTTGACGTGTCTCAGCCACCATTCACACATTCTGAGATGATCAGGGACTGTTTTGACTGCAGTGTGGGAAGTATATTGAAGCCCATGCTTTCACAGGGCTATATGGACTGTCTGTTCCTCAGGAGGCTTTCCCCTGGCTTTCTCCTTGGCATGGACCATTTTCAGTTTTGCACTGTAAAGGCTTTACAGAGGCTGAGAAGTGGCCTTTGCTGCCTCCCTGTGGGTGACAATAGGATCACAGGACACAGGGCTCTCAGGGCATCCTGCCTGCCTGGTCCTACACCCAATCTCACCACGGCTGGAGGCCCAGAGCACCCATCCCTCCTGGGACCCTCTCCCACTGGTGCCTGAGGAGGTCTTTGCCAGGCCATACACAGCATAGGCTTCAAAACTAGCCAGATGTTGTTGGGTCTGCCCTGCTGCTGAACAGGAGATGCCAGGCTCTGGAAGACACTTGTCTGACTGGCCCTTGTGATGTCTCAGATCCTTCTGAAAACACCCGTGTAGCCTGTTCACATCTCCTCAGCTTAGCCCAGGACTTCCCCAGGTCCTAGGGATGTGGTGCAAAGGGGCTCCCTGCCTCCCCATCGCAGCTCTCCACAAGCCAAGGTTCCTAGCACACCTCCTTTGAGAATGAACAACAAACCCACTCTGCAGTCACATTTAAACTTTTATCATTATGAGGGTACTTCAGTAAATGCATTTTTAATGTATTTAAATGAGATTTCTTTTTTTTTAAGATTTTGAAACCTTGCACTGTACATACTCTCATTTTTTAATTGTGCTTTGAGTTAATTTCATTTTTAAATAATTATCATATTAAAAATCAGTAAATATGGAAAGAGCATGTTCATCTTCCAGGCTTTTTCCCTAGAAAGTAGTAGTAGCTACCTGCACTGATGAGCGAGAAGCCCGGGCCTTGTTCAGCGTCCTCCGTCGCTCCCAGCGGTGAATGGAGTCCTGCACCTCCATGCTCAGCTGCCGTGTGACAGTGATTTTGTCGTAGTTCTTGATGTGCTCCAAGGCCCCATAGGTGGTGGTTAAATAATAGGAGCCTGCAAAAGGAGAAGGTCTTGTGTGAACATCATTCCTGTATGGGCCATTCATTTCCATTTCCATCCTGCCTGCTTGTACCCGTGCAGTGGCAGCTGTCTAACACTTGCACTGTCTGCCTCGATGCAGGGAGTGCAAGAGTGTCTGAAATTAACCCAAGAGAAAAGAGACCTAATGACCAGAGTGTCGTCCACCCCTTTCTGCTTCACAGCAAAGTCACTACCCAGACTGCTGAGGTTGTAGATGCCCTGGGAGAAAACACAAACTGAAGGCAAACTGGTACAAAAACTGCTTTCACAAACAAATCCAAACCATTCTTATATTCAATCTAAATCTACCCTCTTCCAGTTTAAAGCCATCACCTCTTGTCCTGTCACTACAGGACCTGGTAAAAAGCCTTTCTCTGTCTTTATATATTGTAAGCCACAATAAAGTCTCCCCAAACCTTTCTCTTCTCCACACTGAAAAATCCCAACTCTTTCAGCCTGTTCTCGTAGAAGAGGTGTTCCAGCCCTCTGATCATCTTTGTGGCCCTCCTCTGGACCCACTCCAATAGGTCCATGTCTTTCCTGTGCTGATGACCCCAGAGCTGGATGCAGTACTCCAGGTGAGATCTCACCAGAGTAGAGGGGCAGAGTCATCTCCCATGAGCTGCTGGCCAGCATCTTTTGATGCAGCCCAGGATAAGATTGACAACAATTAGAGCCTGGGTCCCCTGTGGGCTCAGCACTGTTGAAGGTTGTCCTCTGCAAGGACAAATCACCCTCTTCTCCCTCCGTCTCTATTGACTAGACAGGGAGCCCAGGTGTTTGGCCAAGAGCAATTCCTGGGGTGTTTGGTGCTGTGGGACAAATGGGGGATAAAGCGGTGACAGCCTGCAGCCAGTCCTTTTCCCTCAGAAACTGCCTGACTGCTGTGGTGCTGGCTGCAGCAGGTAACAAATAACCAACTGCAGCAGCCAGGGAAGCAGCTGGACCACAATATGGACAGGTTTCTTCAACAGAGATGAAGACAAGCCCTGATAAGAGGATATAGAGTGAGTAAAGAGTTGTTAGGCACTGGAGCAGGCTGCCCTGGTACGTGGTGGAGTCGCCATCCCTGGAGGTATTCAAAAAACGAATAGATGTGGCACTTAGGGACATGGTCTAGTGGTCAGGGAGATGTTGGGATGAAGGTTGGACTTGATGATCCTTGAGGTCTTTTCCAATCGAAATGATTCTATGAGGAAGCTACTGCCCCAGCACCACGTTGTCATCAGAGGTGCTGGCTCTTCCAGCCGCCTCTGGGGCTCAGCTCCACTGGGGAGAGACATGCTGGGGCCTGGGTCCCCTCTGCACAGAGGGCAGCGGCCAGGGGGACGCTGGGCCTCCAGGGAGACCACGGCGGGAGTGAGGGGTGAGGGGTGAGGCGGGGGCCGAGCCTGGGCCGTCCCTGCGCCGTCCCTGACCCTGCGCCCCGCAGCCCGGGTGCCGGGAAAACGAGAAGAAACGGAAGCTGCCCGCGGGGGGGCCCGAGCTCCCCGGATAGTCCGTTTCGTAGTAACGGCGGATGCCTCTAGATGGCAGCTCCACACCGGCCACAGCGCCCAGGACTGCCCGAGCCCTTCCCCGGGCTCTGCTGAGCTCCAAGTGGTGGTAAGACAGCGTTTTATTTCAGAGCAGGATTTTTAGAGCACCGTTGGTGTGGCAGAGGAGAAACCAAGACATTGCTGGTTTTCTTTCCGTACTCGGGTGGGTCCGATGAGGAACGCCCCATAGCTCAGTAGGTTTGCATACACCTAAAACACACTCTTTTTCTTTACTATCTCCCACAAAGTGCTGCTGAGAACAGGCTAACAAGCCTGCAAGGGCCACTTCCCCCCTCTTAAATATAGTTATTACCCTCCCCCATCTGTCATTCAGTATTTCTCCTGCTCTGGCAGAGTCCAGGGTGCCCGTGATGTGACCTGCAACCTAGTGTATCCCTTCCCTCAGAATCCAGGGAAGATCTCCCAGGCCCCCACAACAGGAATTCAATATATCTTCTTTAAGAATTAATTTTTCTTCTTCTTTCCAGTATCTTCATTTCCACACAGTCATTCTCCATCATCTGTCCTTGCCTTTGCTCCAGTTGTCAACATCACTTGTTGTTCTAAAATTAATTCAAAGTAAATTTTTATTTTGGAGGCCAGATTTAAATTGTGTATTGATCTGATGTAATTTCACATTTTTCTCACTTCTGTTTTCCTTCTTTTCCCTTTTATTTCTGTGCCTGAATCACCTTTTGCCATTTAACATCAAAAGGCCTAGTTCAAGTTGACTTTCGCCAGTTCCCGTTTTAGCCCTGCACTTTGCAATCTCAGAGGTATCTTCACTGAGATGTTCTTTTTTTTCCCATTCCCTGTATCTGCAGTTACTCCCAGTCTTCTTTCTGATGTGGTTGTTTAGCCAGTTTGAGCTGGAATTCCCTCACAAAATTTTTCCCCTCTGACTAGAGCACATATTTCATACAGCTTTGACTTAAGAGAACTTCCAGCCAGCTTTGCCTTCAATAGCCTGAGCTCCTCAACTCAGCTGACTTCAGTAACCAGCCTGATAGCGTACCCTTTTGAAATTAAGAACCTGTGGGCAGTGTAGTCACCAAAACCAGCTTAGTTATGTCAGCAAAATGCTGTGCCTAGGCTAACATTTTTTCTGCCAACAATCCTTCTCAGCAGGAAAATTAGCCTGTGCAGAAACCCCTCACTAACATGGTTGTGTTGCTACTGCTCATTCTGCATACTTTTGCCCACCTCTGCATTATGCTGGGATGACATGCTCTTACAGACTTACAGAATAGAATTATGGAATCATAGAATGCTTTGGGTTGGAAGGGATCTTTATAGGTCTCCTAGTCCAACCCCCTTGCAGTAAGCAGGGACATCTTCAAATAGATTTACCTCCATTTAATGTAAATTAACTAGATTTACCTCAATTTAATAACAATTATATTGATATGCTGTTGTTCATACAGGACTCCTTTTTAGAACCTCAGTACTTACCAAAACAAAGCCTAAAATAAACCCCATTATATTAGTTTAGTGACTACTTGGTGAAAAATTATCTGTGTTCCTAATTCAGAATGCGTAACCCTGTCACTATTAGTAGCATTTGCTTCCAAAACTATATTTAAGAAACTAAAGGCCCATAGTTTCCTTGGGTGCTTATTCCCCTAATAGCAGAGGTCTTTTTCACATCCAAACCCAATATTCCTCTCTTCCACAACTTTCCTTTCTCTGCCTCACTATGATACTCAGCCAGAGGACGTTGTCAAAGGGCTCAATCAAATTTAAGAGTAGAGTGATCACAAAAATGATGTGTGGCCCCAGGTGTACCATGCAGTTTAAGAAATATGCTCTTCTCTCACTGGAATAAATAAAAATGTCTGCACAATGTATGCAGTTTAATTTTAGATAAAGACTTTTTACTTTTCAGCCTTTGGGCCAAGGGACACTAGATGTCTCTGTTTAGGGTACTAATCCATCAGCTGAGTTCTCATTTATGCTGGGTCCCTGCCTTTCTAGCTGGTGTCTAAGGGCACTGCTCTGCTAAAAACAGTTACGGCGTTTGACAATAATTTTAGAGCCTCAGATTTGAAAAGCTTGCCCAAAGCTTATCCACAAAGCCTAGCCAAAGCCTTGCTGCCCCACTTTCACAAACAGTGAAGTGAGGTAAATAATGATTTCCAAAGCGAATATCCTGAGAGCAAACATTGTACTCTACCTTCCCCTAGCTGCAGAGCAGGATCCATGAGCTCCATCATATATTCCACATTTAGAAGGACTTCAGTCAAGTTGCTGCGGGCCAACACATACATGAGCACGGGGAGGAAGTCATCTGCACCGTATGGTTTCCCTGGGCAAAGAGAAACAAAGAGTGGTCCCACTAAACTCACCACAAAGACATGTTCCCACACAACAGTAACAGCTTCTCACCTAGCACATCCTTTGAAGACTTTAGCTTACATTATCTGAAGAGTTAAAGCTTGAAAGCACCAGCCAAGAAAAGATGCTGAAAAGGGGAAAGTTAGTTCACCTAAAAAGTAAGTCATCTTGCTTCAGGCCCAAAATATGAGCTTGAAAATTTTTAGTGAGCTCCACTTCTGCCATTCTTTATTAACTGGAGAAAGAGAAACTTAAACTTTATGGATTGCAGAGAAGGGACAATCCTTGAAGAGTGCAAGGGCTGCCAGCATATCCCACACCAGCCCATCCATCTGGTTTGGCACTGCCATTAAGACTGTAATTCACATTTTAATATTGCCAGCAAAGTTGTCTACGTACCTTAGGGATATTTATTCTCTTAGGTTCACTCTATGTTTAGAACCAAAGAGAAGAAAACGGAATTTGAGACAGTGGTTTTCAGGACTGAGGACTTCCATGTTTATGTTACTTAAGAAGGCAAATCACCACACTACATGTTCCTAATTAAAAGAGTCTCTCAAGAGCTAGGATTTAAGAGGAAGCATCTTTCCAGCCATGGTGTCTAGCTAAGAAAACAAAAAGTCTTTCACACTGGATTTAGACTAGGTTTTGGACTTGGTGTGCAGTAGGTGCTACAGGAACAGATCTTCATGGGCTCAAGATTTCCTGTGCATTCGTATCAATAAAGTCAACAAAGTGATCTTATATGTAATCTGTAAAAAGCTCTTTGGGATCTCTGGGGGCAAAAAAGCGTACATGTTAACAGTCATTATAAATAACAACTACTTAAAACAGAATTCATACTGAAGCTTTACCACAAAACCAGCAAAGAACACAAGGATAACTTTTCTTATTTGAAAGATGCTTTCACTTTCTACCAACATGTCATAAATTCATCATGGACAACCCATAATAGCAAGTTGCTTAATAGACCTTTCTTCCTAATATTCAGAGCTGATCATTCCTTTTAACCTAAGCCCAGAATGACCTCCCTTTCAACCTTTTAACCTTTCAACCTGAATGACCTCCCTTGGATGGTGGGCAGTTTTCCTCACCTGGGCACTTGGATGTGTTGGTTTCATGGGCCATGTGTGTCTCACTTGAGAACTGTTTGTCTCACCTCAAAGAATCAAAGTTACCCTTGAGGTAGATTCGGTGAAATTATGCCTTAGCCATTTTTGGCCTGTAGTCCACATGCCTTACCATGGTAGGGCATAAATTCCTATTTCTCAGATGTTCCCACTGACTTTCAAATCTTTGCCATGAGTCAGCTTTCCTTTTTTGTCATTTATAGCTGACGCAGATTCTCCACTGGCAAAGAAAGATACTCTTCTGAAGCCTCAAATAAACATGACTTAGCCACTGATTAAAAAAAAAGTATGGCTTTAAAATAAACCCAGTAATATATCTCATGAACAGAGAGCTGATCCAGTTAAAACAAAGTGTTAGAGGATGAGAGACTGTCAGAGCTGCAATTCAGTCTGTTTCTAACAGTCTGCACATGCCACAACAGAGGCAACTTATTTAATGAAAGCTGGATTAACTCTTCCAATTGTTTGCTTTATTAGGGCTGCCTTCAGTTAAACGACACAGCCTGGTCTTCAACCGAGCTATAAAAGGACTGTGTTGTTTCATTAACATCTGGATGGACATTTTGTTTGTCTGTTGTAATCCTGGCTTACGTCTCTGTGAAAGCTTCAGCTCTGTTAAGGGTCGAATTCATTAGTGTCATATATGTTACATTAATACAAGCAGGTTAGTATTACAGCTATTTAATATTGTCTAGCAAAAATGATGACACAACCGAGACATGAAGATGTACTAGAAAAACTGCACAGAGAAAAGCCCTATTCTCCTTTTTACCTGAATAAATCAGATGTCAGCAGAGCTAGTTCTCTATAAAACTAGAGTAAAGGAAGCTGAACTACCAAAGAGTTGCTAGGCTCATTTTTTTCCCTTCTTTAAAAACTTTTTAATGTAGTAGTTACTGACCAGTGGCATGGATTAGGTGCTTCTGATTTCCTGAAGGCCGAGATTTCCAGTGCAACACTAATAGCAGAATTTTCTCTTCCCTAACACTTTGTTTTCATGATTAATCCATGTTATGTCTGCTAGGGCATCCAAGAAAGTTGCTATTTTACAAGATGAATTCCTATCTACTAGAAAAAAAATGCTGTGGTGTTGGGTTTTTTTAAGTAAAATGTCACCAAAAGAGATCACCAACCAGCCAACAGATTGACCAACCAATGCAGAGTGGAAACAGAAACTTGGAACTAAACAATTCCATGTCCCCAGACATCAACTTCTAGTGTCAACTATAATGAAAGTTAGAGGACATTTTTCAGAAACTCCTGCAGAATCTCTTTTTTATTGGCTCAGAAGTGGTTGTGTGTACAAGCAGACACTGAGTCAAGTACTTTTCACTGCTGCCTATCTCATTTCTACAAACTGATTTAGCTGCTCTGCCCACCAGCCCTTGATATAAACCTTCTTCAATGTTAAGATTTCATAGAAATATTATTGGACTCCCAGGTGTTCATATGGCTTAAATATGAACATCTGATATACAGTTTCTTTTTAATTAATAAACTCAGAGTAGGGATGTCTGATGGCACTAATGGAAGGAGTACTCATTCTCATATGCTGTACGCTCATCATCAGACATGACTTCAGTCCACTTGTGGGAATATGAAGCCTGATTCTCTAATACTTACACCTGTAGCTGAAGCTGAAGTCAGCAGGAGTTGTAGGTGTCAACAAGAGAAAAGCAAAGCTAATTGTCAAGGATCTAGCTCTGACTCCACACATTGCCACAAAGTTCCAGTGTTGCCTAGGGCAGGTCAGCAGGCATGGTATATTGTGCCTGCTCCTTGTAGGCATCACAGCAGCTTCTCTCTACTGACTGCACATGGAGCCAAGGAGAGGTACCAGAGGGCAGGACTCTGAACCTCCCCTTGTTCTCCTGGCCTTGGATGTCACAGCAGGCACAGGGACTAGCTTAGACACGTACAGCCATCAGACCAAGTATGGCTCTGAGACACTCTGCATTTCAGCAGATGGGGATAATAGGTAGGGTCAGCAATTCAGTGTGATCAGAAGCAGAAGGCACAAAGATACATGAAACAATGTCTGTGAACCAAGACACCTCAGAGATTGGTGCTGCTCAGCCATGAACCAGCAGTGTGCTCTTGTTGCCAAGAAGGCCAATGGGGTGCATTAGGAAGAGTGTGATCAGCAGATCAGAGGGAGGTTCTCCTCCCGCTCTAACTCTTCCCTAATGAGGCCACATCTGGAGTATTGTGTCCAGTTCTGGACTCCATGTTAAAGACAGGGAACTATTGGAGAGAGTCCAACGGAGGGCTACAAAGATGATGAGGGTACTGGAGCATCTCTCTGATGAGGAAAGGCTGAGACCTGGGTCTGTTTAGCCTGGAGAAGAGAAGGCTGAGGGGGTATCTTATCAATATCAAAAGGACAGAGGCCTAGAGGATGGGGCCAGACTCTTTCCAGTGATGTCCAGTGATAGGACAAGGGGCAATGGGCACAAACTAGGACAGAGGAAGTTCCACTTTCCACTTAAACATAAGGAAAAACTTCTTTACTGTGAGGCTGACGGAACACTGGAACAGGCTGCCCGGAGAGTCTCCTTTTCTGGAGACTTTCAAAACCCACTGGGAGGCATTCCTGTGCAACCTGTTCTAGGTGAACGTGCTTTGGCAGGGGTGTTGGACTAGATGATCTGTAGAAGTCCCTTCTAACCCCTACCATTCTGTGATTCTGTGATGAAAGGCATGAGGGCACTAATTAGCATCCACCTGGGAGCTGCAGCAGGGATGTTCTCTGAAGGCTGCTGCTTCCAAAGCTCTACTTTCAACCTGGGCCAGAGCCAAGCTCCCAGATCTGCATGTCTAGCTCCATCTGTGGTCTCTCACAGAGCAGTATGTTTGCAACTAACAGAGATAAATCTAGCTGTGACCCTACCAGTGGTCTTAGTGACACTGGGACTGGGCTTGCTTTTCAAGGTGGTGTTGTCCTACTCCAGATATGACTTGCTTGCTTTATTTCCCCCTCTTCCCTGCAGGATCAGGAAACAATTATTTTATAAACATCTATAAGAAGCTTAAAATAAGCCCTCTCTTCTGCCATCCTATTATGTTTATAGCACAGCAAATAAAACATCAGCTCCTGGCTGGGATGCAGTGCTTGAATGGAACGGGTATTAATTAAATACACGATTTAAAGCAACTGGAATTCTGCCTGAGCCTCCATAAAGAAATTACGGCCTATTTTAACACACTCATGCATTCCTTTTCCCTGGTTCTGCTGGTTCAGACAACCAGCAGACAGTGATGATGCTCTGCATCTTGCTTTAATATTTTACAAACACTGGAATGATGTCTAGGAGCAGCTTTCCAGGAAATATGAATTTTAGTCTCAATTTATAGCTAGGAAACCTGACATACAGAAAGGTTAACTGAGATTTGTTCATGATCATAAGATTGTGACCATCCTTTCATTCCCTAGCATTTTGCTATCTCTTGTCCATCCAATACCACTTCAGCAAGGTTCAAATTATGGTATTGTTGAATTAAGAGAGTTAATACATTCAGGCAGCATGATCGATTTCCAAAACATGTTTTACAGATCAGAGGAATTTGTTCCCCTTGAAAAATTTGAACTGGCTCTTTAATTTAAATGTAATAATTGTGCTAGACAAAAAAAGAGATATAATTTCTAGTCCATCAGCCTTCATTATTAGTAACTTAAAAGCAAATATCCTCATCCTAAAGATAACAAAACAAAACTGTTATGCAGAGCTCTGATTTCCTTCCCAGAAGTGAGCTGTGTGGTGGGATTGCTCAGGCTTAGTTTTAGGAACTTCTAGCATCAGCTCCACACTGGCTATTGAAGTATTTGAAGCCAACTTCTTTTTAACAGGCTCAGGTATCCCACAGAAGACACACTGCTTCATGTCCATGCCTTTGTCAACTGCAGAGCCGTAGAGCAGTACATCAAGGCAACTAATATTCAGCTGCTTAGTTCTATGGCGGATGACAAACTTCATCCTAAAAACTAGGGAAGAGAAAGATTCCAGTGGAATATATATCCTATCTTCCATCTTCTTCCAAAAGCACACTATGCATTAGCCATGCAAACCTATGCAATAGAAATTATTAAATTAGATTGTTTAGAGCCAATCACTCCATCACTAGTACCAAACTAGTTTTGAACTATACACTCCAGCTCCCTGTGCAATTCAAAGATACTCCAAAGAGGAAGCTTCATGACCTTAAGAAGTCCACAAATTAAAAACATTGCAGCAAGAAAATTGTTCCTCTGTTCATTCTTTTTGAATCTCCTTTGAAAGCAGTCTCTTAATCTTTCAAATTTCCAACTTAAGCTTAGATCTTTTTTATGCCTGATTCTCCCCACTCATGGACTGATCAAGCTTGGCCTGTTTGTCTTACGTAGTATTTCTTCATAAAACAATGCCTACTGCTCCATTATTTTTGCTTTTCCAAGATTTTCAGTTCTCTTCCACAGCGTGGCAGCTCCCAGGTAACACAGGGCTGTGAGCTCCAGGCTCACCACTGCCAGTACACACCACACATACTGCAGATTTGCATCGTGTTCATCACCCCACAAGTGTCACTTGTGTTTTTGGTAGAGCAAAAAGAAGAGGTTCTCATTCTACACCTACCTCACAATGTGCCTTTCACATTTTGTCTGAGTAAAGGTATTTCTGAGATAAATAATAAGCAGTTATTTTCTACATAAGATTACAGTGCTTTTGTATAAATGAGATATGTGCCCAACTCTCCCTGTGGGTATTGGGGCGTGCCTTCCAAATGTAGGAGCAGTCAGAGAGTTGGGAGCTTACAGCTCCCCATGAGTCCTGCCACTTCTTCTGTTGCACAGATCTACAAAATGCCAGCCAGTTTGCAGGGGAAGTGTGAGGTGGGTTTCCAAACTCTACTTTTAATCTTTTAATGCATATTATTCTTACTAACTACTTCTAGTATTTTTTTGAAGGTAGGTTACATATTTTTTGATCATAGGTTACATTCTTGAAGGCATATGTTGCTTTTATTTAAGTTTGCACAGAACTTGGAACATCACAGTAAGACACTGAAATGCTATCATAATTGTCCCTTTGGGGAACGATTCACTTACTACTGCCTACAGTGAATATCTGACCTCTAAACTCCTTTTATAGCCAGCGATGAGCTAATCAATATCATCAGTGGAGTTTTTCATGAATCATCTCACCCTAGAAAAGACACCTACATCTAGCCAGATGAATCAACTGAACTCCATCAACTAATTCCCCATTGTCTATAAGGAGAAGCTAGACATGACACACATTGTGGCCACCTACAGCTAGAAGTAGATGAGTACTGCTTCAACATAGATCTATATCTTGTAGCGGTACTGAGATCTGTTGGCAGAAAGGTGCATTGACAAAGACTATGAAGTTGTCTTCCTGATTCCTTGTGATGAATCAGATCCACAAATGAACTGCCTTCAACTTGAGGGAGGAATGTTAGTTTAAACCAGCTGAGGGGCTGACCCATTTGGCTCATTGCATAAGTATCAGGGGGTTCACAGCCAATTTTTCAGGCGCATTTTGTCATGTAGTATGAATTGCAACCAAACCAGAGAACTCTTCCTTTCTTAAAATGGCCCAGTAAACATGGAGTCAATCAAGGTTGACTTCAATGTTTCATGACTCTTTCAGCAGTGCAAAGATGAACACTATCACAGGCACAGATGTTCCTGAGTAAGCCTATTCCTAGTTTTAAAGAAAACTCGGTACCTGTCTGGACACCCTGGCCAAACCTGGACAGCTGTACATGCATCTCAATATGTTAAAAAACTTGTGTTATCATGGGGGTCTGGAAAAAAAAAAAAAAAGAGGTGCTTGATTTGGTGGTATTTGCACTTTGCTTTGAGATATGAAACTATACGTTCAGGTCAGCTCGTTCTACAGTCAGCCTACAGTGGATAGAGACCTGGCCTGAGCTATCAAATTGCAAATTAAACTGGACAATGCAAGTAGTTATCATGTTACTGAACAGATAATTTTTCTGACAGAGGTAGACTGATTTTGGTCCTGCAGCAGAGGGAATGATAAGTTTTGTGTTCCACCTGCTCTGCTAATGGAAGAGGAGGGAACTTTCTAATTGAGCAGTGAGTAAAAGGAGCTAAAAGAAGAACAGACTATTGCACAGGAAGCCAAGTGTGGCCTCTGCCCTTCCTGTGTGAAAAACACTGTGCTGCCTCAGGGCTGACTGAAAGCAAAAGGGCCCTGGGCTGCTGCTCTTGAGATGGGCAAAGAGCAGTAGGAGAATTCCTACCTACTGAAAATCTGGTCTGAGCAGCCAGCAGCGTGCTCTTCTGCACAACACCATCTGGGAATTGCCTGTCAGAAAAATATTTTAGTTTGCTGACTGACTTTTCTAGGTAGAAAATCAAAGTGATCTGGAGTCATTCTGTTGAAGAGGTTTCACACATTTCACTTCTATATGGGTCTACAGGACGTTTCACTCCATTTCTCTCTGAATCCACTGTCTTCCAGGAGTTAGACTAGAGCATTCTCCTCCCATTAACCCCTTTTTCTGGTCTGGATTCAATGGGGTATGTTTCCTTAATGCCAGGCCAGTTTTCTTCTGACCAGGTCCTGATATGTATCACTGGTCGCATACACTGGAGAGGGAACTGGATGCACGGGGGTGAAGTCAGCTTCTGACCTTCTGAGCTTCTGAGGGGTTGGACTAGATGATCTTTCAAGGTCCCTTCCAACTCCTAACATTCTGTGATTCTGTGACCTACACCATGATTGCAGTGGCACTCAACATGAGAAAACAGCTGAGCTGGCCGAAACGAAGCACTTTGGCTAGCATAGCAAACCACAATGAAATCCTCTGATTTAATGAATGCCAATCTTTTAAAACATGTCGGGTTTTTTGAATTATTTCCCTGACCCCTACTTTCTGTTACATAAAATGACACAACATTTCCTGCAACAGAAATTCCAGCCATGAGCTAACAGAGGGGTGACAAATGCATAATGTACCACCAGAATCAGAAGGAGACTGTGTCTCCTATGTGGGTTTTAATGAGGCATGCGAGTCTTTGATCTATATGAAATTTACTCTCAAACTTAACGCATCTGTTTTAACAAAGTTACAGCAAATTCCCCTACCTGTTTCCAAATCTCATAATACTTGAAGAAAGTCAGAGGTCCTATCTACCCTGCAGCTTAGGCTCAGCCCCTGGGGTGGCTTCTTGTTCTAGTGTTAATGTGTCTACATTGGTCACTGAACCTTGCCGCATACTGTCCAGGGGGTGACACCGAGAGGAGGCTCAGAAGGGACACAACAATTCCTATATGATTGCTCCAAGAATGTTGCCAGTACAAAATAAGGCAGAACCACTAAAAGCACCATTGGAAATTGTGAGTTCTTGAACTGCAGGTTGTTGCAAATTAATATCTGGCTTCTCTCCAAATTTATTCATGGCTGGTCATCAGCTCACCAGTATACAAAGGAGGCTCTTAAACCGGCAAGGCAGATTCCTGGAGGAAGGGGCTTTCTGGTCTTTCTGCAAAAATCCATCTCAGCTGCAGGACAAGGGCTTACCGTGTGCATTTAGTGGTTGGCCTGAGGCCCAAGTTTTATTTACACTGAGAGCACATACTTCCAAACACTGAAGAAGTATAGTAGTGGCTTCTGGAATTTACTGGAGCATCAGGAATTAATAACAAACAGTACTAGCATTCTGTGTTTCTTCCTCAATGCAGGTAAAACATCGTAAAGGTCAAATCAAAAGATTTTTCCCAAAGACCCATTATTACAATTTACCATTAAGCAGCTACAAGCTGGGATAGAGCTCTGAGGATTTATGGAGAGTGTGAAGACCTGTGCAAAACAGACATTACCCATAAAACACACCTTGCAGACATCTGGTTTTTGGAGTTACGGAGCTTAAAGTTAACCAGTTTAACATCTTATACCTGTTATTCGCGCAGAGAACTTCAGTCACTAACGAGCCCATTCTGAACACAACCTGTGGGCAGCTGCTACCAAACACACCAATCATCACTGTTACCTCGAATTTGAATATTACCACATCAACTGTATGATAAACCCTGTTCCTCTGATACATGGAGAAGGACCAATGAGGGATACCATTTCAGTAGGAGAGCTGTACCTGGGTTTCCCTGAGCCATGGATTCATAGATGAGTTTGCAAGACTTCAGCAAGATAGCAATCTTCTTTTCTGGGGAGTAGGCCTTGTGCATGGTTGTGAACTTGTGAAGGATCTTTTCCAGCACAACAGTTTCAGGCACGCTAGTTGTAATGCCTAGGTCAGTGGTAGTTGTGTTTTGTATCACAAGTTGGTTTTCTTTTAACTGCTGTAAAGATCCATCTTTGTTGTGGATTTCTTTTAAGTAAGAATCGATGGCTTCTTTTAAAGGTTTCAGGACACATTTGTACAAAGCCGTCTCAGCAACCACTTCTGCATAAAGAAGGAAGAACACAAAAGTCCGTGATAAATAATCAACACAGTAGAACAGGTGCAAGTAGAACTCCTAAGAAAGCATGTGATTAGTTATTCATGCACTATGGCATAGCTGTGAGCAGGAAACAGAAATTACAGCCGAGAAAGTAAATGTTTCATTATCAACATCTTCCAGAAGTTCTGGATAGGCTTGAGATGAACATCAATGCACAGTCTCTGCCACTGGATCTGTAGGAGAGTTTCCGCTACCAGCAACCCCTTCTATCTTTGCCTGGCTCCTGACTGACCAGCATGGCACTGTCAGGCAGCAGGAAAGATAACTCTGGGAAGAGATGAGAAACCTCACCTAACTGTGTTTCTTTTCACAGCCCCACCCTTACACATGCCCAGGTGGGATTCATCTCATGTCCTTTCTGACATCTCCCTCTGACTTGTTTGAGATACTCACTTTGGGATGAAATTAACTGTATCCTCAAAGAGCCCCCTTCTCCACATTAACTGAAGAGGGGCTGTAGCCACCAGCTCACAGGCAGACACCAACATCTACTCAGAAGTTTCTCACCCTTACCGCTTAAATGACTCTAACTTACTAATACTTAAGTCACCTCTTACGCCACCTGTGGATGAGGAAATAGTCTGTGTGGGTTAAGTGTTTGCTTAATATTTAACAGGAGACAAAAGGAAGCATGAGAGACTGTGAGAAAGTCTCCTAGAAACCAGAGGCAGAGCTAGGGGGACTGCAAAGGATCCTCTTGTCACCCCTGCACTGAGGCAGGAAGGTCACTGGCAAAAGAGTTCATCAGCAAAGTCAGTGAGGAGTGAAAAAGAGGGTAGTAACATTTATGTATATGAAATCCAACTATTCTAAAGAATCCAAAGAATCAGTCAGCCTGAAGCAGAACAAATTCAAATCCTCCACAGTGGGAACCCCTGTCCTGCACAAGAGAAGACAGTCCTCCCTAGGCTGACTGGGCCATATTATCCTGTCTAAGGAACTGCCAGTGAACAGGCTGAATCTAACCAGATGTGACTGTGTGAAGGTGGGAGGATCCTTGCACACATGCAGCTCTACCAAGCAGAACAAGGACACTTCTTTCTGCCTCCTCTCCACCTTCCCTAATCAAGATTCAAGACACCGCCTCTGCCTCAAAGAAAGGGGTTATTTGGACAAAAATTGCAGGTGTTACACGAAGTACATGAGAAGTGAAACTGTAGCTCCCATCTCCTAGCTATGGCAAGGGGCTGGCAGCAGGTCTGTTCTGCTGGGGACACACTGGGTAAGTAAGATGTCAGCAGGGCCTGCTAAGACTGACAGCTGGGTGTCTCTGTGTCCTGGCTCACTACTTAGCTGGGTTCCAGCTAATACTGGAGCTGAAGGATCCCCTGGAACCCCTGGACACTTCTGTGGTTGGCCATGTTCCGTGTTGGGGGTCTTCCAGCTCCCAGCTTGCTTTAAGACAATTTAGAGATCTTGTAAGTAGCTATGCCTTTGTTCTTAGGTTCTCAAGAAACAATTCTAAGTCAGAAGAGCATGTGAGTGCATGCATGCCTTTTCTGGCTGTGCAGTTTTGACAGGGATAAAAAAAAAAATCCTATAGCTCTTTGTATAATCCCTCATGAAGGTACATTAAACAGGCCAGTCCATTTCTTAGCAAGGAGGAAAGCAGCACATTATTCCCTCACCGAGTGTTGAATGAGAAGCAACAAAACACCCCTCAACAGCCAAAAATATTACTTTTCCTCCCTAAAGGCAAACTATATCTGTGGCAAAGAGAGGTGAATGCTGCATTTTGGAGCCATCGGTGGTCTTACGGCAGGCTCTTCTGCACCCTTGAGCTCTGAGGAACACAGAGCAGGATTAAGCAATTCCTCCAACCTGCTACTCAAAATCACCACAGTGACTGACCCCTGATCTGACTGCCTCATGCAGGGAGTTCTCCATCCTCACTGCAGAGCATGGGACAGTGGATGTGGAAGGCCAAGGGAAACACAGCTGTGCAGGGGGAAACTGGCCTTTTGTATTTCCAGTGAACACGGCTCTCTGCGTGTGTTCAAATGCATACATGCATATACATATACTCCCATGTTTGTGTGTATATGCATATGCATATATACATACATATAAGTCTCTGTCACACACAAACACACGTATCTTCTGCTTAAACTCTTCCCTTTAAAACATTCAACATGGGATTTTCCTCCTCATTGGTCTCCCAGTTTTCAGAGCTGCTCCTCCAAGTGCTGGCAACCACAGAGTAGACTTCAAATCACACCCCTAAGCTTTTAGAAGATGGTTTATAATTCTCTAAAGCTGAACCTGTGTCTGCATAATTCTGTCTTCCTCCTCAACTTCCCAAATCCTGCCCGAGGATGAGTAAAGCACAGTCACCTACCTAACTGTTCCTCAGTGTAGGAGGCTGGGTCTATCAGAGATTTCAACTCAGTGCTCTGTACTAAGTAACTCTTCAGCTGCGTCATCATCATCCGAATTTCTTGTAGCATCTCTGTGCTGGAGCTCTGCTTTGCCATCATCTCTAAACTGTACACTCTGTAGTCCCGCACCAGGTTGCCAAAGTATGAATCCTTGTCCTGTGCCAGCTCCACTATCTTCTTCTGCAGCTTCCTGTCACTAGACAAAAAGACTGTGAAGACATTGGACAGGCTTGCAAAGGACAGCCTGTTCTTGGCCTTGCCCAAGATCATGGAGTGTGTCTTTTTACCAGAAGAACTGCTGAGCATCTCCAGGTCATCCTCTGTGCTGCTGGTGGAGTAGGAGTCTGGCTCGGACACTGATGCCTGAGCCATGGTGCTGCCTCCCGGGCCCTCCAGGGAGGAGTGAGAACCTTTCAATTCAGATGAGCTGGTGGATTTGTGGCCATGTCCCAGTTCAGTCTTAGTGTGTGTGCAAGTGGCACCACCTGCCACTGTAGCTGAGCTGCTCTTGCACAAATCCTGCACTGTGGCTGTCTCTGCCACTGTTCTTTGCTTTGACTGGCAGGAGCTGGAGACCCTTGGTACCTGTGAAAGCCTCTTCCTTCTTGGTGGTGGGATAGGAGGTGACTTTTCTTTCTCGGTGGCATTGCTTTTTATCTCAGGCATGTCCTCCTTCTTCTCTGCAGGTTCGGGCTTTGTCTCCTGAAACTGTGATACAGCCCTTTCGGGAACCTCCCCAGTCATTTCTACAGCCTTTTTACACAGCAGCTTTTTATCTCTGCTCTCTGTACTTGTGTCTTGTTTTTCTTCTGTCCGTTCCCCTTTCAGTGTTTCACAACTTCCAGGCTTACCCACACAGCTCTCCTCTGAGGTCCTCTCACACAGCCGCCTCCGTGGGGGGACAGAGGGCTGGGAGACCTTCTTTGGGCTTGTTGTTGAGGGCTCACTGACTGAGCAGCTCTGCTTCCCTTCTTCTTCTTTATTGTCACCGCCCTCAATTTTCATTTCCTTGATGCTCTTTCCTAGTGGCTGAAGAAGCAGCTCATTTTCACAGGCAGTCATGGGATCTGTCAGGAGCTTCAGAGAAGATCTCTGAACAAGACTGTGAGAAGGTGGACGTGGAGGGGGGCGTCGTGGAGACCTCCTTTCAGTAAGCGTGGTGGCAGGGGAGAGATCAGCACTCACAGCATGGCTTTTAGGAGGAGGTACATCTGGAGGAAAAGGATTACTGCACTCTTCTATAAAAATAGGATTCACGAACCACAGCCTGTCATTTCCTATTGACAGCTCAATTTCACATGAGCAGTGGTTTGTGCTACTTGCAAAACACTGTGTAGATCTTAAACTGTCTGCCTGGGCAATGCTGAAAGCAGAGTCTTTTGCAGGGTGGGATAAGTCCTCTCTTCTTCTGTGGTTTAAGGAGGAATCCCAGAAATCTGTCCAAAACAAAAAAAAAAAAAAAGAAAAAATGATCTGAGATAATTTTAGCTTCTAATGGTATGTAGAAGTCCTACTGTTTTGTTAAAATAAAAGGTACACAAGCTTTCAAACCTCTGTACAAAACAGTGTGAAGAAAGGGTTGCCTTTTTTATGTGTGTGAAATGCTTCAAACCATGGGACAAGCTCAGAAGCTTCACAAGAAACCTCTTTCTTGCCAATTTTAGGACACTCATCTAATGAAAACTGTTAATGCTGTGCAGCCTATGCAGTGTGAGCAGGGAGGTACAAGTAACAAATATGAATGATTGTGAAAAGAGGTCTGTGGCTTGTTCAGCGATCACTGCCCTCCAAATGCAGTTAGCTGTGGATACGTGAGGTGAGGGTGTGAAGACCCCAGGTGAGTTCTGTTTCCCTCTTGGTGACTGTGGGAAAGTGCAAGGCTGAGATATACAGCCTGGATCCAATGTTCACTGGGAGCACAGATGAAAAGGACTCTACTATGCAACAAGCTCACGTGGCAGAGTCAGTTCTACACAGAGGTCTGATCCTGCTTTGCAGTACAACCAGTCTGGAAACATAGGATTTTAAATACCTTCCCTAGATTAAAATTGCTAGTCTATAGCTCTGAATGTCAGTTATCCATAGCCATGCCCACTCTCTGTTTTGCACCTGTTTTGCAGGCGACTGCCTGCCTGCAGATGTAAGAGAGGAAAGATGGTGCAAAAGACTGTGTACACAGGAAGGTTGTATATGGAAGAACTAAAGAATAGTGAAGTACTTCAGTGCCATGAGCTGTGACTGGAAAAGGAAGGAAGATGGTGTTTCAAATGCAAGTAGTCATTTCTGGATGTCACAAACCTCTTATTAGAACTTGTCTTTGAATAACTGGTTTTAAAACAATTACAAAGCATTTGTACATCTCTTGAATAGATTCAGTATAACATACAACCTTCTTCTCTTCCCCCAGAAGTGATTTTTCAGATCTGTTTGCCTTATCAGTCTGATTGCTGCTAATCCAGGGTCCACTACTGGAAGTATCAGAAAACAAGATCTTACAAACCCCATGTGTTCTGATTAAGGGAACGGGTATAAAACTCTGAGGCTGTTCACTGGGTAAGGACTGTATAGGTGTCCACAGATTTAGGGACAAGGGGAAGATGGGAAATCTTGGAAACACAAGGATCCAGATAACTAAATAACTATTTCAGCATGCTTGGTCCCTGGACACAGAGCTGACACTGATGGCACACTCTTCTGGGTGGACTTACAGGGGACGCGAGTGGGACTGCCACACAGCGCCTGAACCCTGCCTTGTGCTTGGTGTCAAGCCTGGCTCACTGCGAAACCAGCATGTACTGGGCCCAAGAGGGGATGGATGGGGCTGCACACGCATGGGATGACTCTCAGTGCTGAGCACGTTGTACAGGGTGGTACCTTCAGTTGTGCCTTGCCAGGGCCCCATTCTCCTGTTGGCTGCACCATCATAGCCCCCAGCCTATCACAGGGAAGGAGGCAGAGGGCTGAGCTGGCCAGAGACCTGGGGGCAGGGTCTGCCTGTACCTCTTCCTAAAAACCATCACCGTAGAAAAGCTCAAAGGGACTTCTAGTTAGGAAGGCCATGGCAGAACTCAAAACAGAGCAAATAAACTCTTCAACTAAAGCCAACACAGAACTCGGGGGTGAAACACATTCAGATACAATCTCTCCCTTGTCCACTACATCCCCAAAGACAAGACACTTCTTCCCTTTTGCTCCCTGGTGCAACTGTGACTTTTGATAGCTTTCTGCACACAGCCGGCTCCATGTCATTTCTGGAAAAGCCGTCTTCTTTCTGTTGCCACCATGACCTGCCTGCTGCACGGCTCTCCCTTTCCCTGGCAGTGCCCTGAGCCCGCTGCTGGCCTTGTCTCCCTCTGCCAGCAACATGGTCCCCTGGGCCACAGCCAGCTACCCCAGGGACAGGGACTGTTCTCTTCCCTGCCCTCCCGTGGGTGCAAGTGCTGCAGGCAGGGCAGGACAGACAGGCTGGCTCCTTGCTGCCCCTCCACTCCCTCTAACCAAGCATTTCTGTATATAAGCCATGCACAGGTGGACTAAAAGTCCATTCCCATCAGGATAAAATTGCCGATTTAGCTTCGAGCAGCCTAGGCTAGTGTCCGTGGCTAATTCGGCTTTCTAAGCATGTCAGCATGTTTCCTTAGGGAGGCTGAGGTTAGAACAGCTTTATTCTCTAATTTCCTACCATGGGAGCGAAGAGAACAAAGAAGCTTAAAATAAAAGTGTTGCCAGGAACAGCAGCAATCTTGACAACAGAATTCAGGAGCAGACATGCAGATGCAAGCACATATAATATCATTCTGCTGCCAACCCCTCACATCTGAGACTGTCTGGGGTATGATTTCCTTTAAATGCACCAACTCTACTGAGTATCAGCAAATACAGGACAGTGTAAGTTGCTTATTTAAGTCAGAATATAATGCTTTGGAGTCTCATGGGCTGAGGAAATGGTGAGTAAACCGATCTACAAAAGGGAAGTTCTGTTATTTTTCTCAGTAGTGGTCAGGATAAGACACTGATGAAAATGCAATGCTCCACTCAGATTGTGAAGGACTAGATGAGGCAGTCCTACCAAGGGTTACACAGCTCCCTCAGAGAGAACTTTTCCCAGCCTAGCCACGCTGTCTTGTACAGCAGGAGAGGCAGTTTGACCATCTCCCATTGCTGTTTTGCCTCTTCCCTTGGCTCACACTCTGGACGGAATAATTAAGTGTTTTTTTGAGACTTTGGCATGTCTGTGATGGCATATGCTCTTTGTGCAGTGCAATCATGCCAATTCTCTTGCTAAAATGCCTTCTGTACCAGTGAGGTCAGGACTACAGGGCCGGCAGTACACCCTCTTTGACAAAATACGTAACAGCCAGATCCTCTGTGGAACAGCCCAGCTTGCAGGTAGGCATTTCACTCCTAACCCTTCAAAAAAGTATCACTTTGAAATAAATGAATAGCAATATATGAGCATTTCAAACAATGCTGGCTTCCCTTTGGGAGTGCCAGTTCAGGCAGCATTTATTGTGTATCCATTTGTACCCACGACATTTTGTTCTAGGAAGCAGTAAACAGCATCACTCATTTTTCAGCCTGTTTGACTTTACTGAGACCGCATGGCACTCCAAGAAGCTGGGATAATTTACTGGGAAATCTTTATACAACAGCAAGTTTCCTTCTGTTGTCAGAAACTTTCCTGACATGCAATGTAGCGTGACAAGCAAACCTCCAAGAACCACCACTTTTATGACCACCAGTGCACAGGAGAGACAGAAGTAGACTACAACCAACATTGCATTGCTGCTTGTCCTTCCTTCCAGAAGTTGCTGGAGACTGTTGCCTGAGTCAGGATCTCCTGTAATGGCTCAAATTAGACCAAAGGTTGGGGAATCGTGATACACTTCTAACATTTTAATCCAAATGTTTACACTTGTTACAATAAAATTAGTAATAGGTTTGCAACTGGCTATCTCAAGTTGTAAAGTATCTTTCTTTAACCAGTAAGTGCTGGCTGGACATCCATATTCAAGGATGCTTTGACAGATTGGAACATATTCAAAATAGAGGATGGTGAAAGTGTTAGAAGCAAATATGACAGTCAAATTCAACGAAAATCATTGAACTGAAACCAGTGGGGTTTGCCCATGCCTTCTGGGAGGTATAATGCAGAAGATCCAAAAATAGATCCTTAAAGTCACAGGGTGCCGTAGGGAGTATCTCTAAAAGAGCTAACTCTTCAGCTCTCACCCTTGTTTGGCTGTTTTCAACAGCTGAGAGAAAACTGAAAAATAAAGTAACGTGAGAGTGGCTAAAAGCTGTCTCAAGTGGAGTGTGTTAAATGAGATCTTTAGTTAACAGAACTGCATTTCTCAACTCTGTAACATTATACATCTGATCTAAAATTTGCTTGTTTGATGCTGTCACTAAAAAACAACATTCCATTTTGTGTCTGATTAGTGTGAGGCAAAAGAACATTCTGGGACACTACACATTTCTCTACCAACTAGAAACACAGCAAGAACAATAAAAAATATCAAAATTCAAAAATATCAGTCTTCCATCAGCACTGGCCCCACACATCAGAAGGGGAAATTGCAAAGGTGTGTTCCTCTTTTCATATACCTCAGATGCCAACTACTTCCAGTCTGTGTAAGGTATCCTGAGAGGCTGTGCCACACTTCAAGTTGTTGGAAGTCCCAGATTACAGGGTCCTACACCCTGCATGGAAGTCTAAGTGGAGGTTTATGTCCAAAGGGGCAAGTGGCCTTTATTTTTTTGCAGTGTGCTTCTATAGACATAAAGATCATAAACATCTTATCTCTGGCATTCAAGCCTCCTCAAGTATTCTGAAGACAAGCGTTCATCTGTCCTCCAGTTGCATAATGTCTGTGCGAAGCACCATGGTTCTCACTAGCTTGAGTGAAACTCTGGCTGATTTGAGGGACTTACCTATTCCCAGACTAGAGATAATTTCAAGGTCTTGAAAGCTACTGGCTTCTAATATTGCTTGTGGCAGCTTCAGGGTGAAAGGCAGCAAATCCCTGTAAAAAGAAACAGTGAAAGAATAAACCTTGCAATTGTTAGGAACTCCAGATTTTACTGTTGGTTTTAGGGATTGAGTTGGTTCATGCTTTCAGACATATTCTGCAAAGTCCTGGATGTTGTCAAAGGAAGATCCCATGGCCAGTAAGGCATCATGGACATTGTGCTGGCCTGGGTTGCTCTGATTTCACAAGAGATCACTAGCTTCTGCGGTGGTGCTTCATGTCCTGCAACTGGCTTAATCACTGCCTCTTGGCTTCCTCCTCCTCAAATAGAAGGAACGCCTCTTAACCTCACGGGAGGCCACAAGGGTTGAAACACCTTCCCATGAAAAGTGAGTCTTGCAAATGGTAATTATTATGATTAGAAAAGCCATTATTTTTGGTGTGGAGGGGACTTGCAGTCCTTTTTCTTTCTGTTTACCCCTCTCTCCCCACCCTGCTTCGTCTTTGAAAAACCAGTGTAAGTGTAAGGCACTGGAACATGGCAAGACACAGTGGGGTTAGGCAAGGAATAATCCTCCTGGGGAAGGGCAGCCACTGGGTGAAGTGACAGACAACGATGAAGTGCCGCGTGACGCTGAGAAAACACATATATCCCTCTACTCTCCGCTCTCAGACTTCCAACTGCTTGGTTTCTGGAAAGATGTTGTATTTTTACTGAAAAAAAAAAAGCATCTCAGAGGATATTACTTCGGTGTCACTGAAAAGAACCTCTAGGTCTCAAATAATTTAACACAGCTGTTGGGCTGGCAGCACACTCTTCAGGTTTGCCTACTGCACAATGACAATTTGCTAAACCTGTTCCTACCTCAATTCCCAAACTAACATGGACAAGAAAAGCCAGCAATAATGGTCCCTAAAAGGTAACAAGGAATGGCACCGGAACATATTACACATTAAAAAGTTCAGTAAAACATTCTGCAAGTTGCAGGAAATTATTTTAGAAATAGCTGGCCTTGTGTGTTACACAAAGGCACACCCCAAAAATGCATGTGACTGCAGAGCTGGGGAGGACAGATCTGTTGACTGATGAACGCAGGGGGGCTGCTTTTGCCCTCATTAACAGATAACCTATCTTACTGGTGTACTGTGTACTCCAGGGGTTCTTGGAGCACCACTGAGCACTCTGTTGTCATATTGTTTGACATAAACTGATGTGATCCCAGGATTTATTTTTTTTTCATGACAGATATCAGGTTTAAAAGAGGAAGAGGGTCCATGGACCCTGCTTTCTTTGTTTGTTATTGTCATATGCATAAGTAGTTCCCTTCTATTTTGGGGGGTTTTTTGGTAGAAAAATATATCTAAAAATCAGGAAACATTAAGACATTACCCTCTGGCTTTATTCACAGGACAGCAGCTTGCAGACAAGCCACCAAGTCACTTGTTACCTATAAGTGTTATTTTTATGATCTAAGGTAATCTAGTCAGGCCAAACTTTTCTTTGAGAAGAGCCTGTCAGCCCTAATAAGCTGTTTCCAGTTATTTGTAGCTGACTATTTACTACAGCCCTGAGAACGCCCTCTCCACTCACCATCACAGAGAGCTCCTACAAGCTGCCAGCAAATGGTAGGTCAGTGCCTAAGCAGCCTTTTTATTACCTGCTTCTCTCAGAAAATTACTCCCTATTTACCTTGTTTTTTGATAGTAACATGAGAAATCACATGAATCATCTGAATATGTATTTGATACTCAGAAGTAACATCTATAACAGGAACTAACAGAAAAGTTTTTCTTTCTTTCTGAGACTCCTTAAACCATGATGCTTTCTGCAGGAAAGCAGAAGCCAGGATATCTTCTCTTCCAGTCATTTGACTAGAAATGCCTGATTCTTGTTTGCATTTAGGTTCTTCTTTGCCTTGATATGACAGAAATCTTTATATGGGTCCAGGGGTTAATTTATTCCATACACACCTAGATGGCTAAACACCTTTTCATTGATGGGGGTGAGACAGAGCATGGTCCCTTGCATGTGGGTAGGAGTCCTGGCCCAGCAGCGTTGAACTCAGCTGACTGCAGAAGCAGCCCTCAAAACAGTGTGACTATTACTGGCTGGGTAAGCTGGAGCACACCGTATCATACCAGAGATAAACTGTTCCTACTACGTGGCCTAACCAAGTCACTAACATGACTGCCTTGTAAACATATCCTGAATCTGCTTTCCCCTCTTAAATGGAAACAACTACTTTAAGAGTCATCTATGTTTATGTAGGGGAGTTCAAAAGTTTACATCCAACTCAAAACCAGGCCTACTGCAGCTGGAATGGGTTAAGTAGGTTGTGGAAGTATCACTGCAGTGTGCTTGGCACAAACACAGGTTAGAGGAGACTGCAGACACATAGGTTTAATTACACAGAGAGACTCATCAGCTGCTGATCAAACTTTACTCTAATGAAAATGATCTTACAAGTCTTTTCCATCTCTGTGCCCACTATGTTTGGTATTTCTGTGCTGAGCAAACAAACAAGATCATTTCTTTATTGTTTTATTTTATTTCTAAATTTTGGCTAAAAGAAATTGTTTCACAACTACTCCCTTGACAGATTTCCCATAGGTGATGAAGTGCTCTGAGTCTCCTGCAGACAACAGCCTGATAGCAGGTTTGCTAAGTCACTGCCATGTGTGTTTGGATGCTTAGAGCTACTTTAAATAAGAAATGGTTAATCAAGGACTCTTTTTCCTCTCTGGTCTGCTCACCTCAGTTCTGTGCCCTGGTTCTTTGTGGGTGTAGCCCTACAAACCTTCCTCAGACAAAGCTTACAGCTTCGGTTATGGTGGGTCTGGCTAGAAACTGGGTGATCCAGTCCCATCACAGATACTAGCATCTGAAATACCTCCTGGTCTGGCTGTTAGAGGAAACCAGAGGAAACTGCGGGGGCTGTGCTGTGACTGGATACTGGGGAAGGGCAGACTAGTGGGGAGAGTAAAGTAACCCCTCCATAGAAGCAATGAATCCAACTCACCTACTGACACAGTAGAAGGCAACCAGTTTGAAGACATCCTCAAATACAAGGACAGATCCTTCCAGGTATAGGACTGATGAAAAACAAAAAGACAGTTAGCAACTGTTTTCTTTGAGCTGCACGGTGAAAAAAGCTGATGGTTTGGCTCACTCATCTTGTATTCTGTGATTGTCCAGTATTTGCACAGACTAATATGAAGAAGCATAAAATGGTTTCAGATGGCCAAACACAACAAAATTTTTCAGGGAAACACTAGAGAAGAAATGTCTCATCCTGGCTTTCTGAGTGGTTAGCTCAAGATATTAGAGTGTTGTGACAATGCAAAGAAAAATACCCAGGTCACGGCCAAAGGGTTCATTACAAGCCCATCTGTCTCTAAGGATGTGAATATCTGCAATACATATGGGGCTGACCTTATGACTGTCCATGCTGGAATCTCATTTGGTCTGGATGGAAAAAGTGCTTTGAAGCAAAAAAAATAGAAATTACTGTTTCATTACTATGTGTGTGGGCTCTGATCTGGGTCACACAGGCAGTGTGAGCACAGCCTATTTGTATCTCCCCTGTTTTCTCCCTCCCATTGTTTTATATAGTGACAGCACTTTAAGTGGCAAAATACAATCTACACATTGCAGAGTTCTTTAAGATGACCTCCATTATAACAGCATGCTATGGCATTGTGTAGCCCAAATGTCACATGTTATTATAGAGGCTTTGGCTGTTAAGCTAGAAGAAATTCACTGTCCATCAGAGAAAATTTCACATTAACCGATAACCCATGGCAGAGAGAGATGGAGCTATCGGAGAGAAGTGTCCATCTTTGCTTCAGCTTTATAGACCCAAAACTTGTCTGTGCCCATATGTATACAACACACTGTCACAAACACAGGTTGACAAATTTTACGAAATCTGCAGTGGATTCTAAAATATGCTTGCTTACTGGTGGCGGAGAACAGGAGCCCCAGAGCCACAGTGTTCCTGGCACAGGAGCACACCGGGAGTCCTTGGGGAGCAGCACCAGCTCACACCCACACAGCAGCACTCGCAGCCACTCTGCATCTTCCTCTGCTCTGTTTTCCAGGCCACAGTTCAGAGCTGTGGACACAAAGCTCAGCTATCATGATTCAGCTTCCCTGTTCTGCTATGATTCACAGCCCTGTGAAATGTTTCCAGCTCCATGCCCTGCTGGCCAGGTTGTTAGTTCCCCTACCAAGCAGGGTCTCCAGCACCTGCAGGAGGGAGACATCCTCCTGGTCTTCCTCCTCTCCCTCGGCTCCATGCACTGGCTCTTTTCTCCAGCCAGCAGAGAATCCCACTGAAAGGAAATGCTCAAGTTTGTCTCTTGTTCAGCTTCACAGTTCATTCCCCAAATAAGGCATTTCCTCCTTTTACTTCTCCCTTTGTCTTAGCCCAGGCCCAGCAGGTTGCTATTGTGGGCTGAATACACCAATGTTGGCATTTTTCAAAGAGGCAAAGGCCATGTAATTCTAATAAGTCATTTCTAACATCAATTTGTGTTGGATCAGCATGAACAGATCAGCCTCAGTATGTGCATTGATATTAGACTGCAACGTGGAATTTAAAACATACTTCAAGCAAAACAGTCCTTTCCCCTTATTTTTCTCCCACAACTGGAAAAATAAATGTTCAGCAAGTTTTTTTTTCTTTTTCCATAATAAGAATTATGTCTCAGTCAGGGATTTTCATTAAAAATCTACCATGAACAATTTCTATAGTTCGAAATCCATCTGCTTTGCAGCTCCGACACAGGAAACAAAAATAAAGACAAACCCCAGTGCTACTCCAGAGAATGAACCAAAACCCAAGAGTCTGAACTCACTTAAATCTTCAGCAATTAAATAAAGCCCTTTGTGCAGACAGTGGTTTTAAAGTGTTTTTTTTCTGCTAAGAACCACATGTTCACTTTGGCATCCTGAGTTGCAGGTGTACGTAAGAGAGCAGGCTGCATCTGTACGTGTGTATAAACATGGGCAGATTGCTTGGATTGGGACTAACGATTGTTTCTCTGCCAGGAAGCTCTGCCATTTGGGAGCTTGAATTTTAGACAAAAGAATATTCGCCTGAGCCCCTCAGTGTCAGGAGTATTCACATGGAAGTGCCCTGTCACCATACAGCTACTTCTCCTTCCATATATAGTTAAATAGCATAAAACACCACAAATCACCAGGAATTATATAGCTAAAGCAGCCTAGTTACAAAAGCTGCTGGAGCTTAAGGACAGGATTTTTCAGCTGGTGGTATATAGAAACTGGACTGTCCCTGGTCTGCTCTGAGAGACAGCAGAAAGTAACAAAATCAAGCAGATTTGTCAGCAAGCTGGAATTCATCACACAGCTCTGCTGGGACATTTTTGAGTGGCCTGCAAACAAGTAGGAATGGAAAACACTGCCTTAGATAGATCATTACTCAAGGTACTAGCACTATCAGGACCAATACTCTGCTCAAAATTTATTCTGAACAGTGAGTGTGTCAAGCAGCCTGCACAGGGCTACCATGGCCACTTGAACCCACTCTCAGCACAGCACCCATGGAGAAAGCTTTGTAATCTCCTGCGGGAAAGCTCTTCCTTGGGAGAAGCTGTAACACTTTTTCCTTAACCTGTTTTTATCTGTACCTCTGCTGGTCGCCAGCAGGCATCACTGATAAGTAGTGCTTCCTGACCACTTTGTGTTGGGTGGCAGGTGGTGCGATTGGTATAGGAACATCTCTTGTGGGAATGGTCATTCACTTGTGGAGGCCATTAAGTGAATCCTGCCGCATATTTCTGATTCTTGGAAAGATGCAGAAAATAGCAAGTTTGTACAGCTAAAAAGGCTCTGCTCTGCTGACTGTTGGGGACAACGTATCCCTCCCCCAGTGCCATTACTGCCCTCAAGGCACCCTGCTCTGAGAAGACAGTGAGGGTGCTTTTCTCTGGCTGTGAACGTGTTGTGGGTAGCTGGGGACATTTCACTGACATAAGCACTGCTGCTCAGGGAGGGATCATCATCATGTTGCCATTTATAGGAACTCATTACTTTTGCAAAAGCTATGACCAGGCACTTTTCTGCCAGACTGCTGTAATCCTGCTGAAAACTGCAGAGACAAAATTCACCTTTCTTAGGCTCATAAAACTACACCCAGGGCACCTGAAGAGAAAAAAAAACTCTACATCTCACCAGAACAGTGACAGGATGTCAAGAATATGATCAAAAGCAACAGCAAATATAAGCTGGGTCCTGTGAGCCAAACATATTGCCACAGCATATTGAATTTTACCTGGTATTTAGAAGCCCACAAAAAAAAGTCACCTTCAGGAAATAAATAAAAGGTGAAATGTGTAGATCAATGGGCAATTTTGAGCAGTCTGAAACAAAGATATCAGAATTAATTGATTTATTTTTTTTTATGGGTGATTGAAACATTAATAACATGAATTAGTGGTTCACTGTTGATCATACTCTGTTTTGTGTCCTATGTGCAACTCCGTAAGTCAACAGAACATGGCCAGGTTATGAACTGCTGTAAATATTTATGATTGTTTCATCTTTCCCTTTACTATATCAACATGCTCTGAAGAGTGTCATCTTTAGGCACTGACTGGAATCTGTCTTCACATTACCTTTACTCTTTAGATCTCCACATCATTTCTCCATTCAGATGCTGATGTTTTGGAGTCACGCTGTTCCTGGGCATTCTACCTTCCTTTCCTCTTTGATTTTTCCCTGCAGAATTGTGTTTGCTCATCCTGTTGTTCTGGTCATATGGACAAACCACACCAATTTCCATCTTCTTACTGCCTAAATAGGCTCACAGGAACCAATTACTCCAGCTTCTTCTTCTCTAATGGCGCCGTTAGTTCTATTCACTGTTTTTGATATCTGTGTAATCCTTCAGAGACATCTGAATTCAAAGATATGAATTCCTTATTCTGTAGCAGTTGTGTTGAGAGAGGACTACTGAGAACACAACCATCCTTAGAAGTCCTTGGATGCTCCTATCTTTCCAGATTCTGGCAAACTCTGAGATTTGTAATCATGGGAGTGATTACACTTTTCTATTTCTATTTTAAGATTTAAGATTATAACTCCACAGATTCCTAACCAGACCTCTCATTGATGTTACCTTCCTTTGGTATAATCTCTGGCTTGGTACCACAGTTGCCATGACTTTTTTGCACTGACCAGCTTTAGCTTTGCTGCTGTGCTGCTGCCCTCAGCTCTCTACTCACTATGAAGATGGGATTGCTCCAAGGCAGAGGTACCAACTTTCCTCCTTCAGACACTGACATTCCTAGCTGTTGCACAAGCCAAGAGAGCATTTTTCTGCCCCTGGGGAATGAGCCCTGCGTATGTAATATAGGACTGCAGTGACTGAGTGACCCCGGTGCTGAGGCTGCTGCGTTTGTCACGAAACACTGCACTTGTCTATCTGCCATGCTTTACAGAGATGCATAAGAGCGTGATGTAATTCCCTCAGGTTATTGCTTCAGTTCCCTGAGCACATGCAAATCTCCTTCTGGCCCGCATTCATGCACTAGGGTGGTGGTGGTATTAAGAGAAAGAGCTTTAGCTGGATAGAGGGAAATTTAGATTACAGCGTTATAAGTTCTTAGGGTGTTTACAGTGTCTTTCTACAGCAGCTCTGTTTGAAAGTTCCTAGTATCTGTTCCTGACATTGTTTCTTGTACTACTTTTTGATGACCTCTGGATGGTACTGTATGGCCTTCAAGTGCTGCATTCTTCTAAAACACCATCATCATTTATCTGCTTTCTCTTCTCAAGGTCTCTTTATTCATTCTGAAATCTGATGCTTCTGCTTCTTACATCTAATGTCTAAGCTGTAGTTTCCTTTTTGGTGGTACAGTTCTAGACTGTCTTGGGCAGCCCAGGTCTGTTTTGTCTTTCCTGTCTTTCCTAGTGATTCTTCCATGCAACTGTCAGTTGTTTCTATTTTCTTCCTTATCAAGGAAGGGCAGAAACTTCCCTGTTTTGGACTTCTGCCAGAGTCTTCTGTTGTGCATCCAACTCATGCTTCCTCATAGGATTTCAATTTTATGGTATCCTACAGAGTTTAATCTTTCTGCCATGATGAAAAAAATCACTGCTGGTCAGAGTTCCTAGGAAACTGAAACTAATGAATTACGAAAGTGATAAAGTGTTAATGAGCGTGGGTCTTGAGCATAAGAGAAATCTATTTTAAAACTGTATTTTTCACAAAATATAATTGTATTGTGCAGAATTAAATTAATTCCATTTAAGAACATGCAAAACACAGGCTTTTGCACTCAGGCTGGGATTGAGTTCACTGTTTCCCTGTGTACCATATCCATATCCCGGTCCTAAGAAAAAGGACCATTCTTGCATCTAACAGTCACAGGGCTCTTGGCCACTGTGCTGTGGTTCATCCTTGTTCACTCAAGCAAATGGGCAGCACCTTGCTGCCCATTCAGGTTTTACGCCTTTAGTTCAGCACAAACTCCTGCTGCTGCCTGGTCTCACTGCCTCTGCTGCAGGATGCTTGAGCAGAAATGTGTTACAGTCATTTCGCTGCCCTGGTTCCTCCTTATTGTGATTAGCGTTTCAGCAGGAGTTGAGAAGGTGGCTCTCAAGGGTACTTCAAGCACAGCTAACTCAGCTAAAAGTATTGCAGTTTCTCACTGTTTTCCTTACAGGTATCCATGTGAACAGTCCCAGCAGGCTCACAGGCACTGCCAGCCACGTCAGGGGTTAAGAGCAGAGCACAGTTTGGTGAATGGCTGTTCCATTTCAAAGCACTTGCCTTCCTTGTCAGAACCTCATCCTGCATTTCCTTTTCAGTGCTTGAATAAACGGGTTGAAGTCTGTGAAAATTCTGTACTTGGTTTATACTGTTTCTTCATTCAGAGGCTGGGGAGACCCAGGATTTCTTCCCAGGACCAGATGACAACATGAGGTTTATCTGGAGTTTTAGATGTAGCCATGCAGTGTCTTCTTGCTCTCACACAGTAGGTATGAGGGGGAAAACATGGCCTTTCTGAAATGTTGAAGACTGACAGGGGTCCCAAAGACACCAAGGGGAGTAGGGTGACACTTAGGGAGCTGGATGATCTTAAAAGGTCTTTTCCAACCCAAATAATCCTATGACACATTTGATTGGCATGGTCCCTGCTGTAAGCAGTCGAGCACTGTGGGACTATTGCTGAGGAAGTCACATTGTCACAGGCAATTCAGCATCCACCATATGTTACAATGGCAGTACAAGACTTACACTGCCCAGCACTGTGATTCAAACTGTCAGGGCTCAGGGCTACAGCTGACAAGACAAACTGAATATAGATATTTGCAAGTTGCTCTCAGAAGGCAAATTTCTTTGGCAAAACTTTGTGAAGTAAATGAAGCTTTCAGATACAAAAAGGGTCTCTCCTGTGCCTCGTGTAACAGGAAAGGATGCTATGATTTGAAATTCTGGGGGTTTAGATCTTAGCAACAATTTTCAGGTCATATAGATAATCTTGAGAGTCAATATTTATATGAAAAATATATGTTATCATACAGATATATTTATTAAGAAACATTTTTTCCATTTACTTTGGAGAAAAGTTTGCTTTTCTGGCTCTGAAAAACATCATGAAATACCATAGAGTTGAGGTTAATCATATAGGAAGAGGAAGTTTTCTGAGTATTTTAAGGGAAGCCATCCAGTACCTAGAACCACATTCTGAATGACAGACTTCCAAGAAGAAAGACCACACTTTCCAAAGGCGAGTGATGAAAGGGACTAACCCACTCTGAAATGGCACAGATCAATAGGGTGGATGATAGGAAAAAATAGCATTTATTTATGCTTCTGAGAGCCATAATCCCACCTAGTTGCAAGCCTGGTGGAAGAAGTTCTTCTGATTCCCACTCTTCTAAGTGGGATAGACTGCACTCTCACTGACTTTGAGGACAAGGTATGAGGTCCTTACTGTCTTCATCTTACTTCCAGCAGTATCTTATTTACCTCATTCACAAGTCTAAACTCTTGTTTATTAAGCTCTTTAAGTAAGATATTCAGATAGCAAACACTGTGCAAGGGCAAAAATTGTAATTTGTTCCTGTTTAGCCACTGAGACAAGGGCACTGGTATTATGCGTACTGATTTAGAGTCGCTGCTTTAAAACCAGTAAGCTTTTTGGGTTATGTTCAAGGTACTAAGCAGAGTAGGGTAAGACAATATTATCCTAGAACAGCACACACAGTCTCAGCTCTGATTACACACAGATTTTGCATTATGCCTCTTGGGAGTGAAAAATAAGGCAAAAAAAAGCCAAAGTGTGGATTAACAAAGCTAACAAGACTCTGAAGGCATCTTTCCAACAGGCTTTCCCTCCAATCCCAATAGTTTAAAGCCTACAGAAAAAATGAAAATGTTTGCAGGAAGAGAGGGGAGTTAACTTTTCAGGATGATCGTTTAAAAAAAAAAAAAGGAAAAAACCCACTCACTGTAAGCAACCAGAATGTTTCCAAAACAACTTGTAAACCACACAGAAACCTGGCACTGTTACATCTTGAAAAAGCAGCTGCAAAAGTGTCTTGTGTTTTACAAGTGTTTCACGTTTTAAAATAAGCAGTGCATCAAAGTGACGTGGAACTTGGCTCAAAAGAGCAGGACTTGATGAGTCCTTTTGCTTTCCTTGTGTATGCCTGCATTTAGAAGAGAAATTATGAACTTGCACAACAGGTTATAAAATGTGTCCTCACACCATGTTTTACAACATCCCCCCAAGCCCTCAGTAGATGTTCTTGCCAAACCAAGGCTCTGGGCTCCTACTTCAGAGTAGTCTCCTGAATGGGAACTCCTTGACACTAACTCAATGTTCAGGGTTAATAACGATGGGGATAATAGAGAACTCATCCTTGCCAGACAGACTGGCCTTAGGAAGATGTCTAGATTAGATATCCATAGGGGACTAGAAATCATTCAGTCTCTATCTCCAATCAAACAACACGGTAGACCGGGAGATGATAATGTCTCCTGCGTCCTTATAACAGCTCACACAGGGGTGGCCTCTGGCCTTGCATTGCCTGCAGTGGCAGATGAGATCCAGCAGAAAGCAACAGAGAAACAGTAGAACTGGAGGCCAGGGCTGGGGCAGAGCTACCCAGTTCTCCCATGCCATGGGGTAGACATGCTCAACGGTAGGTTTTTCATGCCAAGAAGCTGCATGGGTGACAGTAGGCTTTCTCGCTAACGAGAAACATCCATAAGCAGGGGAAATCAGCCCATGCTGAGCCCTGAGTGATGCAGGCAGATTGTTATCTGTGTCTGAGTGAGGTTAATCTGAAGATAACTAGGGTAGTTCTACATCTTCAGAGTTGTCGCCCAGACACACCATCAGCAACAACAGGAATTGCTTTTAAAGATAACATTCGCCAGTCTACTATCCTGAATGGCAAGGTGTCTACCACACTGACCAGCAGTCATTTACTACCGGAAAATAGGATACTAGCCTGCATGCCCAGAGGCCTCCTTATATGCAATTAAACTGCTTCAAATTTGAAGTCTAAGGTTAACTACATATTCAGCTTTTCCAGCCTCTGCTAAAAATACACAAACTTTTATTCATCAACTGGCTAATCCTTGAAAAAAGTAGCCTTGGACAAGTTCTGCTGCTGAAATGTATGATCTGTTTAATTGAGATGGAATTAGAGAAATCAGCCATTTTTGGCAAGAGAAAGGAAGAGGGATCTTCTCTCCCAAGGGCTTTGATAACTCTGTTATTTTTTCCACCACATTTCTGCTTTTTTCAGGCTAGTCAGGCTCAGAGCTGGCAACAGTTTCTTACTTTGCCACAGTCACACACTCCATCACACAACAATAAAGGAAAACATTCCTCTGAAGTAAACTGGAAAAATTGGCTTCCCTCACAGCACGGCAGTGGAGTTGCTTGTCAGGGTACACATAAGGTATACACGAAGTGTCTGAACAGTAGTACTGGTACCTCAGTGCAGAACACAGTCAAGTGCTTGGCAGGCAGTCTCTCTGCAGCCTGGTAAATACAGGGCTGCCTGGGAGCTGGGCTTGTTCAGGGCTGGTGGTGCACGGCTGGCCAAGCCCCTTCAGCAACCTGTGCCTCAGCTCTCAGTCTATAAAATAGGTGCAATGACACCAACTTTCCTGGGAAAGTTCAGCTGAATTCAGCTTGGCAGGGAGGTGAAGAGGCAGCTCCTCGGCACACTGCCAGTGATGCTCTGCCTTGAGGAGCCTGGCTGCCATGGGGCAATTTGGCCACAGTTTTGCACAGACCTCCCACCCTTCCCAGCAGTGCTTGCCCCCTACCTGCAGACTCCTCTCCTTGCACCACAGGGCAGCACTGCTGGGCTCCTGCATCCATGAGCTGTCTCTTTTCAGCTTCACCCAGAGCACCTTGGAGGCTCACAGAGTCATCCAGCACTACAGGATGTGACTCCATCCTCAGCTGCCTACGACCTCTCCTCACCTTGTTCCAGACCTGTTTCCATTCTGTCCCCCACCCTCCCCACAGTCACCAGCTGCCCCTTCACCCCCATATCACTTTATTCTCCTTTCCAGGTTTTATTTCATGTAACCCAGCATGTGGCAGCACCTCTAAAGAAGCATTGCCCTACCACACCACACCATCCTGGTTTCACATCCCCATGTCCACACTGCTCACTCCTTCCCAGCCATAACCTGTATGAGGGAGAGGAAGATGGGGACCAGAGGGGTATGAGAGCGTGGACACACATGACTGGTGGATGAGGCATGGTGGCAGCACTTCTTGTAACAGTGTGTAATAGCAGTGTTAGCACAAAGAACTCACCTAAAACCCAGCTCCTGCTGCTGCTAGGGACAGTGCCCACATCATTTTCCATCTACTTTACTTGTGTTCATGAGGCTGCAGTATCCTAACTATTTGTTACTGGGACTACTGATTTTTTTGCATTATCTATATATATAGAGAGATAAATATATATATTTTCAGTAAAATCATATTCTATAGTAAACCTGAAGCTGAAGATGCTTAATGACATTACTAACCGGTAGACAAGTCTCCAGGGTGGCTCATGAGGTGGTTGCCATGGCGGTCCCCTTTTTGTTTTATTGCTGAATAGCAGCATACAGTATCAAACAAAATATAAATAACTCGATCTTTTCACTCTGTAATGTCAAGTTTATCCTCTCATCTATTCAAAGGAAATCAGAGCTATAAATAGTCATACCCTGCTTTTTGTGCTTTAGTTTAGAGTATGAAGAATTCTTCTTTCCGGTGTTGAAAGCTGCAGGGTTTCCACTCAAGGAAGCCAACTGTTTCGGTTAAAGTGACCATTTAAAAAAGAATTATGGTACCATTACAGTGATAACAGAAGCAACTGAAGGTACTTTCTGATGAGCCTGCTCTCTGATGAGCCAGAGGTTTTCCCCAGAGGTTTGACTTGGGATGTACATTTACTCCTTGGATTGTCCTACTCCAACTGAAAAGTCCCTTTAGGACCTGTGCAAAAGCAGTCCAGGAGCCTTGCAGTGCTATTAACTCCACGTGATGAAGTCTATCTCAGCTCGCAGCAAGCTCAGCTCTGCAATATGCTGAGAGACATATAATGGCATGTATAGGGCATTACTGGGCCTTTTCAAGCATGTTGAGATACCTCATATGAGTTAATTCAATTGGAAATCTGCACTGATTAATTAGATGGAACACATTCTCTCCCTTCCCTCACACACAAGGTACCTTCCAAAGAAAGGAAGGTTATGGCTTTTGGGAAATCACAGGTGAGACACTAACCCAGGAAATATTTGTTTTACTTTTTTCACCACCATGCCTCTGTAAATATTAGCAGTATTTCTCCCAGAACCCGGGTGTCAGAGAATGGGAACTGCTTTTGCTGCTCTAGGGAGACATCCCGTCTGAGAACTGCCGTCTGCTCTGAGCTTGCCCCCAGACTGACTCCCTCTCACTGGCTGGTTGCCTCTCATGGGATGTCTCAGGCTGGCAGGGACCCCAGGAGGTCTGTAGCCCAAACCCTTGCTCAAAGCAGGGTCAGTCATGAGGTCAAACAACGTTGCTCAAGGCTTCATCCAACCCTGTCCTGAAAACATCCCATGAAAATCTGCAAGTCATACCCAAAGAAATGGCTTCATCTTAGGAGCCCATGTCACAAATAGCAGCACATACTTCAGTTTATTCACTTTAGCTATGAAGACAAAGATCCCATGTTTCTGACTTCAGTCAGTACCACAGATTTCTACCTTTTCCATCTCCACTGCAGTTCAGAAGAGATCCAAAATAAATGCAATTAAAATTAATTTTTAAAATGGGACATTGTCTTCCTATAGGTTGTTTTCCTGTATCTTCTGTTTTCTGAGTCTTTAAGAAATTTTAGGACTACATCTTTAGGTTTTTCTCTGTAATTGTGAGGGTTATTTCTTTTTAGAAAAAAAAATTCTGTATCTCTTCACTCTACTTCCTGATTCCAGCAGGCAGTGTCTTAGCAAAAGGACTTGCAAAACTGAGGAAGCTATTGCAAGAGCTGCCAGCACTTCCACAAAAATCTTCATATCACAAAGGTCATCTGCACAACTGGCCACTCTCATTAAAGGAGCTAAATTGTGAGGAGGCTGCAGTAACTGAGCTATCCTCCCATTTTTTCCCATGACCTCATTCATGCAGCACTTCAATGCAGTTCAGGTCAGAAAATACCACCTGACCATGCTGTGCCATGACAAGGACTTTGGTCTCTGGATTTACTAATCCAGTCTCAGCAACATGTACTAAAAGAAATGCTAACAAAATAAAACAGACAAATCTGCCATAAAGGACGATATCTGGCCATGATGGTCAGGGTGCCAGAGAGTGTAATAGGCAAGTCCATTATCAGCATCTGAAGGTGTTTGTGCCAACAAAGAGTGTCTATTGAGTTGTTCCCAGTCAATACACCTTCTCTTCCCTGCCTCATGCTCACTCAGTGACTGCACTTGGACCTACCAATCCATGCAGGGACACAGGCAGGAATTTGTGTCCCTTGCACCCAAGCTCTGCCATCATGCCAGGCGTGCTTACAGCCCTCACCTCAAGCTGGCTGGGCCGTAAAGACCAGGGCTTTCATCAGCTTTGTTGGCAGCTAAGCCTGCAAAGATGAACAAAGCCCATTCCCATGTTACTCTAATGCCCCTCTGTAAACATGCTGCTGCCTGATTACTGTTGTTTAATTACCATCTGTTACTGCTACAGGACAGTCAGAATGACTGCACATGCCCTTTTTATCCTATGCAAATGGCATTAATCTATAACTAAAACCCTTTTTTTCTCATATGTGCTTGGGAAGGAGGAATGGAAGTGTCAAAGTGGCTGAAGTAACTTGGTAATGATGGACAGAGTTGGCTTTGTGAGTTAAACTTGCTTTCACAATGCTAGACTGCACCTATTTGGGATTATTAAGGCAAGAAAGTAGATTGTGAAATCTTAGCCCTTAAATAACCTCTTCCCTTTTCTGACTGATTTCACCCTTCCTAAAATCCAGCGTACAAAGGAACACTTTTACTTGTCTAAATTGTTGTTTTGACTCCCCAACAAGGCCCGCCTTCCTGCTGCCTCTAGACCTGGTGTAACTCTTCTTTCTGTCCTTGGGGACAGAGCTCAGTGGGTGGTGGATGTACAAAGTAATCAGGTCCTCATGAACTTTCATAGCAAGCAGATTTCCTTTGGTAAAAGCAGTCAGAGAATCAGCCAGGCAGGTAAACTGCTGCCATGTGTTTCACTTGAGTTGTGGTCTTCTCATAAATCCCTACTGTTTGTCTCAAGCATTTTGTATCAGGCTCCAGCCTGCACTTCCTGAGCTCAGTCTAACTTTAAGAAAGGCCAAATAAGGTGACCAGGGCAGGACACTGGATATATTTATCAACATTCTTTTTGCTACCAGACTAGCAACTTTGCAGCTATACTCAGTGATTGCTCTTAAACTGCTTCTGAATGCAGTAAGTGCCTGTATCTTTTCTGTCAGGGTATATTGTGGGTCCTTACCACAAGCCCATACCATATAACCTGAAGTACAGCTGCTGTCCATAAACCAGAAATTGAGTATAATCCACTGTGTCCAATGGCACTGTGTCTCATCTTTCAAAGGTGGTATTAATTGTGATCTGGACATTTTTATACTACTTGGAGATAACTTATTTTGGCTTTCTAATTTGATTGTGTTAAGGTTATTTCAAGACCTCTGTTATGCTCCAGTTCATTCAATATTTGTCTCCAGACAAGCTGGGAAGGTCAGAGCAAGCAGAGTTTTAATTTAAATCTCAGAATTTTCCTATAATAAACAAAATAAACATACTACAGACAAGGCTTCACTACAAACCTCTTCTTCAGCTGTTTACTCATTGATTTTGGAGGCTCAATTCAACTTGGCCCAATCTGTTGGAAGAGATGCTTCTGACCAGCTATGCCTGGTGGCAGATTGTCCCACACAGATACAGTTTAAATAAGAAATGAGAGCAACTCCACAACATGGTCATGTGAACAGCCTCAGGAAAATAAATCTCCAAGTGAGACAGCCACAGAGATGAGGGAGGCAGGAGTATGATCACAAGAGTGAGCATCCATGGCAGGATCAGGCCAGTCTCAAACCTCTTAAGACACGAGCTTAAGGAGTTCAGTATTGACTTGTCAAATCAAGTCTACAGTTATTTCTATAAAATTTCGAATAATGATCTTCTTTATGCTGTGCAATTGCAGATACTTCTCCTGTTTAGCATAATTTTGCATATTTGGAAAGGAATCACATCCTCTTTTTGTGGTACAGAAGAGTTTGGAAAACTATTATTGCACATTCCACACCAAAGCATACATGCAATACTCCTGAGAAGTATATGGTCAACTCATGTGTTTCATTAAATCAAATTATTTTCAGCTAATTCACAAGATTTCCCAGAAAAAAAAAAAAAGAAGCATTACACTCAGTATATGGTGCTAGAGCATTCTTCTATTAAAGGACTTTATTATCCCTGTGGCGTGTGTCTTCATGACTCTCTGTGAAAGTAAAAGCTACCTGCACCATACTCAGATACTTCTTTCAAGCTCTCAGTATATGTTACTTCAAACATGCATATTTACTTTAAACATCTGATTATTCTCTTTTTAATACTGCTGCAATGTCACTGATATCAGTGGAATGACTTCTGACTGTATAAACAAAAAGGGGAAGGAGAATCAGGACCTGAGGTTACAACCAGTTTGCTGAGAATAGCCAAGTGTGGGAATCAGCTGAGGAAATGGTGCTCAGTTCTTGAGGTATGTGAGGCTAGGGCTCCATTTTGGGATAAAGCTGAAGGGACAACTCTCGGAACTGAAAGCTCACAAAGTAGTTGAGATTTTAGCAGAGCTTGAGAGCTATCTCCCAACACTGCATCTTTAAATGGAAGAAATCTTGTAAGAATCCTTCTCTCTGAAAATATCACAGAGGTTTTCACTGTTCTGAGTAAGAAGTAAGGAACCTTCAGGCACAGAAGCAAAACAACAGAGATCCAAGGCTTTGAAAGTTGTCAGGTTTCTCAACTTTCTGATGAACCAAGGAGGTATCTGCTGTTTGGTCTCTGTCATACCTGCTGCTGCGACTATGCTTTAGCCTTCTTGTCTCTGGAGGAATTACAAACAAAGATGAAGAACCAGAAGAAAATGTTTAAAGTCCAGTCTCTTCATTCTTCTGTTTTATGATTTTAAGGGCTACTTCACAGAACAGGTGAAAATTCCCCGTGAGAAACTGAAAGAGTTTTCATTTCTTGATCCTATTACCTAGTGGGTTCTTTGGGGATTTCCATTTTTAAAAAAATCACAATTAAATCTGGTCTTCCCCTCAGAAAACTATACTTCCCTAAATATATCAATGAATGTCAACAAAGCAGATCTGATATGGGGAAAAGAAAGAGAAGGACAATCCATTATTTGGCAGTGTAATGCTACAAAGTTTCTGGTTTTTTGTACTTCACTGAATGGCCATCTATATATGGACCTCAGGGGCTGGGCAGCAACCTCTGTACTGTCAGTATGATACTATCTGAACAGCAGGATGGGATGAGAACGGCTTTTTACAAACAGCTGAGCAATAAAACTTGCTGTTTAAAGCTGCACAGGGTAAGAGAGGGACATCACTGTAGAGATGGCACAGAGCCATCATGTCAGCTCTTAAGGACAGCACATCCTTTTTTGTGTCACTTGTGAAGCTGAGATTGCACTGAGTCCTCATGAGAAGGACAAGAAGCAGTTGGCAAGGTCCTCCAAAATAGTAAGCTGGGATGGGTTGCAACTCGAATTTTAACTGGAAGGGAGGATCTCCATAAAATCTGAACTATACGTGTCAGGGCAAATTCAGTTTTCAGTTTACATCTCTATGCATCAAGTCAACGGAGTCTAGAGAGCTAAATTGAGGTAACAGGGAGAAGAGCTTGTTCCCATTTCTTCAAACCATTTAGGAGGATTCAGCTCTCAGAAAGTGACAAACAGCTCTCTGTGGGGCACAATACACAGATCATTGCTTATGTGTCAACTCAGAAAGGAAATACTAGAGCAGGCCAGCAAAACCAAAGCTGCTCGTTCACAGTACAACTGGGAAAGGCGATTCTTGAAGGGCAGGGGAATTACTATTTCCTAAAAAAGTTTAGAAAGCAGTTGGAGTAACACAGAGACCATAAATCAAAGCTAAGGTATATAGTTTACTCCAAGATACAGAAGATTTACCATCTCCCTTTGCACCAGATATAGCCCTTTGGCTGTACTAACAGAAATTAATTTGATTTCTTCTAAACAAAAAAGCCAGGCTACTTACCCTAAATGAAAAAGGAAGCAAAAGCATGACCACTTCCATGGCCAGTGTGTTTCTGTCAAAAGAGTGGAGCATGGAAAACTGAGAGGCTTTCTACAGCTCAGCATTGACAGAATTCAAGCTAAAAATAATGTGAATAGGAATGCACCAGCCTCATGGCCACAGAGATTGCTGCATATGCAATGGCAGTTCTACTTTTTGAATGATAGCTAATTTTTAATTACCCTCCTCCACTTACATGTATGAAAATGGTAAAACTGATTTAATTCTTGTTCCCAGCAGAAAGCTGTGTATCTAAAAACATTCTTTGTGTCAAGTTAGTCATAAATTAAAAATAGCAAGCAAGTTTGAAAAACATGGCAGAAAAGTCTTTCTAGCTAGGCTAGCTCACTGAAATTTTTGTACTACATTTTACTTTGTCTGTCCTCAAAGAAATCAGACTTTATGGCACAGGACACTAGTCAAGAAGTAACATTTCTATAAATGACATTTTTAAGATAGCAGGACTCAGTTTTTTAACTTTTAACCAAAGAAAAACCTGAATCATCAAAACTCAATTCCCCATTACGCAAAACTAAGCCCTAGGTCAGCTTCAAAGAACTAAATAAAGAAAAAACTTTCCCCACCCTACAGCTGCCCCTTGCCCTTGTGTTCTCAATCTGGACACCTGAATTTGTGGCAAAAGGTTTGCTACTTCTGCTCTCATGCAGGAGCACTGGACACGTGCAGCATCTCTGCAATAACTCCAAGGAGCACGTGGATGAGAGGGAAAGCTTTCCTGGGGGATGCAGCAGCTGGGCAGGCAGCTGCACACTGGGCAGAGCAACACTGTGGCAGCCTGCAGGCTGGGCTTGAGGTTAGAGCAGATTAAGAGACTCACTTGTCCCTCTGGCTTTAAAGTCTGCTTATGTTGCAGAGGTATGCAAAGAAACATATGAGAAGGAAAAAATTCATCTGAGCAACTGCCAAGGGGGAAGAAATAAGCTGCAACACTGGTCAGTGGAAACACAAGTGTTTTAGTAGAGAGTAAAACATACCCTGGGGAGATGGCTTTGGGGCAGAGCGCAGAGACAGGGGATCTGAATGTGTCCATATAAATAGTGTGATGTTATTTTGATGAACTCTTTCAAGTGCGTGTTTCTATGACAATCTTAAAGTTCCTGTGTTTACAAATATTTCTTGTGAAGTTGAAACCTTGTGCCTTATACATCCACTTATACTGAGGGCTGCATCAGACGTGGCTGACTGTGAACTGGGTTTATTTTTGATTGCTCACAGCAAACTTGGCTATCTGATCAGGAACAGCACTGATACCACCAGCCTTGAGACTCAGGCTTTCCAAGAAACAGCAAGGCATTGAAAACAGTCAAACAGTTTAGGAGTAACCGGTTGTTCAGTATGACTGTACAAGGTGCACGAAAAGGGAATGTAGCAGATGTTAGATGCCTGGTGGGCCCCAAATTCAGTGGCAGAAATAAGAGGCTGAGTCAGTGAGTTAACAAGGCTTAGTAGGTCAGTGCCTTGTGCTTTGCTTAGGACTTCCACCTGGTGAAAGGCAGCTCCTCTTGTTTGATCAAAGCACTGGTCTGTTCATCCAGGGGTGCTTTACTTTCCTGTCATGAGTCTGTAAATGATAACACAAGGTGCAGAACCACAGGGGAGCTGAGGTAAAGCAGCTGCAGGAAATATTAACTGAACTACATCATAAAAGCAAGATCTGCTGCTGGTGACAAGAGGAACCTGCTCACTGCAACGCAGTTTACACAAATACTGGTGATCACAAGGGAATTCAGTACAGTAATCAGAGCAAGACCAAAAAATATAAAGAACTTACTTGATTTTTCTTCTTTAATGTTGTATTCCAGCACACTGGGAGCCTCGTCCTGCACTGGCAGGCGGACTGCAAGGACCATGTTGTTCACATTACCCTCTCTCCTAACCAAGAATATCTGAAAAGGGAGAAAGGAATCAAGAGCTTAGCTACATTATGTGAGCTTCTGGACTTTATTTTAGGTCATTAGGCCACAAAGTTTTTTATCAGTAAAATCCACCTTTAAATGATCTTATTTTAGCTTTGTTCCAGTAGGTTGAACTTTACATGACAAAAATAATGAATAAAGGGACATTTAATCTGGGCAAAATTCAGATCTGCAAAGAAAACAGCAAAATTTCTATGCGTCACTGATGTCCCACTTAAGCCTAAGGCAAACTATTTCACTAACTGAAGAGTTTAGAGCTACACTCACAGTTTGTCAAGTGATGCTCCTCACATAAGTGTCCTAAATCACAGAAAATTCACCCTGAAAGGTGATGGAACAGTTTGTTCTTGCCACCATCTCAAAGCATGTTGAGGCTTATCACGAGTAGTCAACATGGATTCAACAAAGGGAAGTCATGCTTGACTAATCTGATAGCCATTAACGATGGCACAACTAGATGGATAGATGAGGGCAGGGTAGTGGATGTGGTATATCTTGACTTCAGCAAAGCTTTTGATACTGTCTCCCATGGTATCCTCGCAGCCAAGCTTAAGAAGTGTGGCTTGGGTGGTTGCGTGGTGAGATGGATTGGAAACTGGCTGAAGGACAGAGCCCAGAGAGTTCTGGTCAGTGGAGTAGAGTCTAGTTGGAGGCCCGTGGCTAATGGTGTCCCCCAGGGGTCAGTCCTGGGTCCAATGCTATTCAATACATTAATCAATGACCTGGATGAAGGGACAGAGTGCACTGTCAGCAAGTTTGCTGACAATACAAAACTGGGAGGAGTGGCTGACACACCAGAAGGCTGTGCTGNCTGGGGTAAATATAAGGAAAAACTTTTTCACAGTGAGGGTGACAGAGCACTGGAACAGGCCGCCTAGAGAGGTTGTGGTCTTCTTCTCTGGAGACATTCAAAACCCACCTGGACGCGTTCCTGTGTGACCTGATCTAGGTGATCCTGCTCTGGCAGAGGGGTTGGACTAGATGATCTTTTGAGGTCCCTTTCAACCCCTAACATTCTGTGATTCTGTGAATTACTTGTATGTTGAGAGGGAAAGGATTCAAGTGTCCAGGAGTGGAACATAAGACCAAAGGCTCTGGTGGCCACCGTGTCTCATGGCAGAGTGTTTTCAAGGGATCAGATCATTCCAGCTGCCAGGGATCCCAGGAGGACCAACCCTCTAGGTGAAACCATGAGGCCAGAACACTTGGCTCAGGGCTTTGTCCAGATAGGTCTGGAGAACCTCCAAGGGTGGAGACTGTACAACCTCTCCAGACAAGTTGTCCGACCACTTACTGTCCTCACAGGGACAAAGTGTATCCCTGTGCCCTCTGGTTTCAATGTACACTTGCTATCTCTTGTCCTCTTACCATGCAGTGCTGAGCAGAGCCTGGTTTCATCTTCTCCATGACCTCCCTGTAGGAACCAGGGAGCTGCTGTGTGGTCCCCCTGAAGTTATCTTTCCTCCTGGTTGAACAAACCCTGGTCCCACAGCCTATCTTCAGTGGGTCTGTGCCCAGATTGCTGCCCACAGCCCCTGCAGGGCCTTTCCCACAGAGCTGCCCAGCCAGGCAGTTCCAGCCCAGATGGATGCTGGGGGTCTGCCTTCCCACGGAAAGTGCTTTGCCTTTGCCCTTGTGGAATTTCAGAAGGTTCCTGCCAGACCTTTTCCCTTTGCTTGTCTAAGATCCCTCTGGATGGCAGCATTAACTTTAAGTGTTTTGACTGGTCCCAAAATCACAGTGCAGATGTGGTTGGAAGGAACTCTGGAGATCATGTAGTCCAACCCCCAAGCTCAAAGACCAATAGACTACAGCGAGTTACTCAGCATTATGTTTTGTCAGGTTTTATTATCTCCAAGGATGGAGGCTCCACAGCCTCTTGGGCAACCTGTTCCAATGTTTGATCACCCTGACAGTGAAAGAACCTGTTCTTAATGTTTAAGCAGAATTTCCTGTTTTTCAATTTATGCCCACTGCACCTCATCCTTTCTGTGGATACTACTGACAATGGTCTGGCTCAATCTTCCGTGCTCTCTCCCTTAGGTATTCATATACATTGATAAGAAGCCCCTGAGTCTTTAATTGGAACCAGTGGAAGCACTGTAGCCATTGGTTTCCACCAATGGGATCAGTGAAATTAAAGGAAAAAGAAGTAAGAGGAAAGAAAAAAAGAAACAAAGAAGAAAGAAGACTAGAGAAAAAGAAAAAAAGAGAAAAAATATATAAAAGAAAATAGAAAAATATGTCATTCTTTGTATTGTGTGAGCTGCTAAGCATGTTTCTAATTAAATCTCATTGTCAAGGATATTTTTAGCTTGTACCTTGAAGCCGCAGACACAAAGACAAAGTAATCTTCACCTTTATCTGTTCTTTGATAGCAGGTTTTGGCAGGAGAGAGTCAAGGTATTTTTATAACTGAATAAAAAATTTGTTCTAATTCTGGATTCTGTATATTGATATTAGAAAGAAGAAGTGTGGGTTGACAAAATGATTAATCAACTATAATGCATTAATTTCTGGGACAGAGGAATTAAATAAAGCTTGTCTAGAAGCCAGGACCTTTCTCTGCAGGAGTCCCAGTCATTAGGGCATCTCCTGTCACTTTGCAGCACCCATGCTAAACACGCAGCTTTGAGGCAGCTTCACAACCTCACATGGTGACATCATCCTGGCCTCTGCCATTCATAAGAAATTGAGCCCCACAGGCTCATGTCCACCAGCAGTGCAGAGAAAATCCAAATAAATGTGTGGCAAGCAGATGCATGCCTAAAACAGGCCTATTTCTAATGCAGGACAGCCCCCACCTTCTCCAACACAGGAAGTATCTGCAGGTAGGAAAAAGCCACAGAGGCTCTCCCTTCCCTGGGTACTACCACTCATGTGACAGCACGGACTCTCTATCCCATCTCAAGGGACTACTGTGACCTTGGATCTCAGATGGCACTATCTCATACTACATCCATCAAGTGCTTCTTCTGAAATTAAATTTAAGCAATAAGAGAAGTGAAACCTGGAAATGAATCACTTCTATTTTCCCGATCAGCACAACTTGTTGCCATGGCTCCAAAGGCTAAAATTGGACCATGACTGTTCAGATGAGAGGGAGGTGGGTTTTCTGAGACGTACCTAACCCTACTGCCCAGATCAGGACTGGTATGCAAATCAGTCTCCTCCATTTTCACCGGTGGTTGGAAAGGTGCAGTGCTGATTCAGCTTCGGGTGGGCTGAGAGTGGGCAGGAGAGCCTGTCCTTGCTGTGGGACACCTGATGTGTCAGCTCTTTTCCTGCCTGCTTTGAGCTGCAGCTGAAGACTGTGCCCAAGGACAGTATGAACAGGAGGAACAGAGGCAAGAAAGCCACTTAGAGGTGGGGAACGGTCCTGCCTGCCGGGAGTGGCTTATGACCAGAGTGGTTAATGACTGAGGAGGCTTGGGGCCACACATGGCTATATCAGAGACAGTCACTCAGGTCTCCCTTTACAGTCAGTGCAGAAGACCCAAGAGAATAATTTGCCCAACTTATTTGAGAAGTCTGGTTCAGGGCGAGGTGCACTGCACAGTCCATGTTGGTCAGGTGAGTCTCACCGGAGGTTGTCACTCGGCTGTGCCAGCTTTTAGCCCTTGAATAGACTGATTCAGCCAAGGGACACATCCAAACCTCCTCAGAGCAAGAGTGAGTGAATTCCCCTTGTGCTCTGACATCAGCTCAGGTCATTTGCACCTGCCCTCCCCAGATCTGACCAGGACACCTACTCCCTGCCATGCCTCACCTCTGAGACCATGGGAATGGAGATGTCATTTCCTGTAGAGTTGTTTTCCCTAAGCAAGCTCTGAGCTTTGCACAAGTTTGTCATTTTCTAACACTCAGCTTATGGGGACCAGATACCAATTATTGCAATAAAAATAACTCCCAACAGCTCCCAGAATTAAAGGGCCTTTTCTTCAAGGATTTTTTTTTATTGCTCCAAATTAGGATAGTCAACATACCTATGGGTACGGTGGTGAATAGGAAGGCATCTCCATGAATCTACATACTAAGTAAATAAAACCAGAAACAGACTTCTTGTGTTCCCAAAGTCATTATATCTATCTTGTGCTGCTGTGAGTGGCTAAAACATCAAAAGGCAATGGAAACGGAGAGCACAGTCTGCTAAATATTTTTGCTTCCACATGAAAAAAAGTGCTGCTCTCCTAACCAGCTCCACCAAGGACAGGAAATGTGGTTGTCTGAACCGAAACCACTTTGTACTTACCCCTGCTGCTTCTTTGCCAAGTATCGCCCCAGCCCTTTCCTGGTTCATGTTCAGCTGAAGCCAGACAGGACAGGTCTTGATGAGTTTATCAAGGATGCTGATCCCTGGAAGTGGAAGGCAGTTTCGCAGGCTAGTGGCCTGACAGAGATGTGTTTCTTTTCCCTCTTTGCTGGTATCTCTGATTGGACTGAAACACAGCAAGGGAGTCCCTTGTAAGCAGAACTGCAAATGGAAAACTCGGAGTAAGGACTGTAAACGCAAACACACGGGCATACACAGAGGCACTTACATACCAGTAGAGTTCCTTGAGGGGTATCAAGATGACAGATGCCTTGCTGGGACAGAGGCAAACAGGGTACACAGATCTCTACAGACAGACATGCCTTATCCCAAGGACTATGGTCTCATGCTAATGATGCACAACAGGATTTCAGATCACGGGCTTGCATGCTGCTTTGTGCTGAGGTCTGTTGGTTTCAGCTCATCTATCTACATTGCCCTAAGTACAGGTATCCAGATGCAGAGGTAAAGGATGCACAGGAGCAGCCACTGCTGCAGAGGGTAGAGTATGCCTGTGCCCTGGACCCCATCCTCAAGCCCAAGGGTCAGAGCAACGTTTCATGGCTTCAGAGGGAGTGATGCAGCAGAGGAAAGGGGCTACAGACCTCACCAGCAGCCAGGAATAATGCACAGACTGAGCCACAGTGCCTGTCTGAGGCGTGTTGGGGCCAGACATCCTGCAGCTCACCCCGTGGCCATGCTGCTGTCAGCACTTCTTCAACCACTCAGGTGCTGTGATGGGCACTGATGTGGTATCTCACCTTGCTCCCTCCAAAGAAGCCTGCCAGCAGTAGCCAGAGGCACCAACAGCTGCTGTCACATTTTGGCAGCCACCCTCTGTGCCCAGCTTAGGTAGCCTGCAAAAAGGCAGACTGAGACATGATGTTTAAAAATAACACCGAGTGCTCTCTGCCTCCACTGATGAGTCCGCACTGGTACCGCCAGCTGCAGAGGTGGCTGCCCCTCCATTTCTGCATCCAGGGAGCCACTGGTGGTTGCTCATGGGTGGGGGAAATCCTCCACCTCTGTTGTCACTCACAGAGTACAGGAGGAGGAGGAGAAGGATGTGTTAGGATGCATTCAGCAGCATGTCATCCACTACAACAGAGGTATCTTTGCTGATTCCCAAAGACAGCAGAACAATCTAGGGTGGAGCACTGCAAACAGCAAACAGCTTTCAGCTGCTCAGCACAACACAGCAAGTCCTCCAGGATAGGACTCAAAGGACACAGATACAGTGAACCCTTTCCGTGCACTGAGGGAGGGGAATGGGAAGGAGCACAGGAATCATCTAGAGAAATACCAGAGGGAACTTCAGCAGGGAGGGAATGAAGACTTGATTTCCCTTTTTTTCCTGCCACATTTGTATTTTTAGCCAGTCCTAAAGACTTAATCGGAAGCTCTAAAAAGATGCATGGGAGATGCTGAGTGACAAGAGAGGGACCATCCTGCAGCACCATGTTAGCAATGCCCAGTCGTGCCTTATGTCCCAGAGCTTATTCTCTGGTGTACAAGACATAAGAATACCGAAATCATCCCATTGAGAATATTAAAGATCTGGTACATGCTCTCCTTTAGATTCCCTTTCTAATCAGAGACACAAAGAACTAATTCTATTTATTTTTAGTCCCTGCAGTCTAATGGCAGACTGGTATTAAATGCTGGTTTCTAGCTATGGCACTGATTCAACAAAGTATTTATAAGTGTGCTTAGCACTGCACTCAGTGGAAATACTTGTGCTGAAAGGCCTGGACAGAACAGCTCAACTGGATAAGGCTACAGACTCGTGGATAGTGGCTTGTCATACATTTGATTAATTGATTTTTAAAGTAAAGAGTATGCAGGAGAACATACACAAAGTGGGTTTTTCTACACCAGTTTTAGTGTTTAGATGTCAGAGCTGAAAAGAGGATTCTCATTTTTGATGTGGCCTTATTTCAAGTCTTTTTCTTTTTCCTTTTAAAGGTATAGATCTTAAAGAAGTACATTTCAAAAAAAGGTCAGACTTAAACTACTAAAAGAGAGTCCCTTCAAAGACCTAACCTAACACAGCATGCTTACCCCAAAATTTAGTTTTATAAAAGTAGCCTTTCAAATCCCCAAACCAACAGTGAGATTTTATTTTTAGTAGTTTTTTTTCTTTTGCAACCCTACAGAGACAGCTTCCTCTGCAATCCCAGTTGCTGATTCAGGGTATTAGTCCACAGAATCTTGATTTTAATCAATCCATTTTCAAGGTCATAACCAAGACAGTGAGAATGAGAGAACTGTGCTTAAAAAAGCAAATAGAAATAAGTGAAACATTCCCTCTTCCCTTGTGATAAAAGCCCAGCTTGTCACACTGGTGAGAAAATTTCTTTCAGATGCAACAGTATATGAGTGTCATCACAAGGCACATACAGGACAACCAGGCAACCAGACCCAGTAAACATACGTTTATGAAAGGCAGATCCTGCTTGACTAACCTGATCTCCGTCTATGACAAGATGACCCTCTTAGTGGATGAGGGAAAGGCTATGGATGAAAAATAGAAAGTAATTCCAAATGTAGACATACAAGATAAAACCCAAAGAGTCTGAAAATATTTGTCTTAATGGAAACATCTCAGGACTTGAGGGGGGAGAGGGAGGGTGTCTTTCAGTGCAGATAATTAAGGGCAGTGGATGAGGCTTTTTGGCAGAAGAGGAAACTAGCTTTTTGAGGGTCCTCAAGGATGAGAGCCATGGTGTGAGGTATCCTCCCCTCAAAAGCCAGCCCGATCCAGAAGGAACTAAGCAGGCTATTGTACCTATATAGAGGGAGGAAAGGACAGCTCGGCAAAAGAGTAGACTTTGATAACAAGGAAAGACAAGATGAGTCATTAATAGGACCATATTAAAACAAGGGAATGTTAGGCTAGATGCTTCCTGGTAGTAAGTTATGACAGATGATGGATAAGCTCTCAAGAGAAAGGGAAGAGGATTGCATTGCCCAAGTCTCTTAAAATGCCGTTTAGAGCAGTAGCAAACACTTTATTGAGTCAAATCCTGTGCTAAGAAATGGGAGTGAATGACCTAACAGACCTTTTCCAGCTGTAATGCTGTGACCTGTGACACATCAGTTGACGCAGTTATGGCACTGATGCTTGACTTCTTTCCTGGGCACAGCTGTCACGAAGATCCAAATACTGGGTGGCAGGAGGGTTTAATCCAGCAATTTAATCTGGCTCCACAGAGAGGAGGGGGCCCAGGCAGCTCCCGGGTTCTTGCTGTGCTGCCAGCTGAAGGGATTTGTGGGGCCACTGCGGTGAGCAGCTGGCCTTTGCTATTTCTCTCAATCAGAATTCACGCATCAGATGATTTCAAAGCTTACAGTTTTCAGAAATAACATGCAACTCTCTCTTCCTTCTCCCACAGTCCTGCAAGACTCTTTGATTGATGCAGGCAGGTGCTCATTTTTGTTAGGTGCGATGCAAAGCTGAAAAGCTGGCCCTAGAGCCGCCTGCTTCTCAGTTTTTTTATTGAGATCTTACCACAAAGTTCCTACTTTTAAATCCTACAGCTGCTCTGCTAAATTGAACTCAGTTGGGATGCAGAGAGCTCTGTGTTGCATACTGACTGGCAACACAGGTTAATTAATTGCGCAGTGATTACATCCACACACCTGCCCCAGTTTGGCAGAAGGTATCAGGTTGCTTGTTGGAAGTAATAATAATGACGATGATTTAAATTATTGCACAGTGAATGTACACTGAAAGAATGACATCACCAGGACTCATTGCTTTGGAAAGGAAGAGTCACACTTAGCAGATGATTATTTCCAGAAACCATCAAAACTGCAAGGGGATATAATCCACTCCATTTCATGCAGGTGGAGGCCTGGGCACACCTTTGCAAGGGACTTCAGCAATACTGCCACAGACTTGCTGGCACTAAGGGTTTCCTGGCTGTACTATACAAGCCTGGTCACTCTGAATGGCCCTGGGGCAGCTGAGACACACAGAAATTGTGTGCAACAGCAGCAGGGACTGTCAGATGAATTCTTCACTTCTGCACATTTGCAGCATCTGCCTGTCACCAGAGCAAATCTGAGAAGATGCATCAGGTGTTATTAAATCTGAATCTTAAATTGGAAACCAAATGCTCTACAGTGAACTGGTAAGTAAAGACTGAGGGCCTTAGTGTTGTTTAAGGAGTCCAGGTGTAAGAATTAGGAGCTAGGTTTTTATTATTATGTTTTATTGCTCTCATTTCTCCCCCTGAATATTAGAAGATATCAAGAGAGAGCAAGAGCAAGGGTTTGCTGTGCTGCCCTCAAGGAAAGAGATATTCTGGTAATTTAGAGCAGAGCAGGCACCACAGGTACACCACATATTTTAATAAATTTGTGTCAGGTAGCATGCTGCTGAGGGACAAAGATGGACAAGTGGCCATAAACTCCACGTACCAGCAACTATTTGCAGCGAAGCTACCTGGTACCTGAAGGGATACTGCTCAGGACAGGACACCTTGTGTCTGAAGCTCACATGTGGAAACCCTTCAAGCACAGCAACACAGTTTACAAGGACCACATGAAGCAGAAGGAAAAGATAGAAGCTCCTGAAGCTGACACACCAGTCCCAGTGGAAACAGATGGACAATGCTGGTAATTTCTGTGGTTATAAGAGAGAGCTGAGAACATAGGGCTTTGTACAGATGGGTCAGATGGTGGTGTTGAGACTACGACTGACAGAAAACTGTCAGCCCTGTTTTACATCCTGTGTCACAAACAACCCAGCTGGACTCAGTTGTAGGGCTCTGTGCCACTGGTGATAGAGCCTGTATCCCTTTTTTTCATAGTCATCTTCCTGCTGAAAAGAGCATGAAGTTCTGAACCCAGCACACTGGAGAAGGAATAACCAGAGTTATGTGAGTAACAGCAAAAGAAGTGTAACAAGGTTTCATCAGTTAGACCCTTCCTACATACAACATAGCTACCTATGCTTTCCTTGGTTTGATAGAACTTCTGATTAGATAGAGTCATTAAAAACCTTTCCTCAGACACATGTGAATTCATGTGCTGTTACTTTCTGTTCACTGGGAGGGAAGTTACACAGTGTCCCAGCTAGAGGACATCAACCTTCATTTTGTTTCCATCTTAGATGTGGTCCTTTCTCAATGTTGTCTTGTTCTCATAAGCCAGCTCACTTGATCAGATCAAACTAATTCAAGGTGGAGAGAAGGATTCATTTACTTTCTGGTTCTGGCTTGGGTCATCTTGCTGGATTCTTATTTCTTTCTTCCAACATATAGTGGAACTGAGGCACTGCACCCAACCTAGCTACAGGGAGAGCTCTGTCATCTGTAGTTTTGTTGAGTTATTTTATCACAGTAAGCAGTGAAGTGTCACAGGGAAAAACCCTGTGCACCAAATGTTAGCACAGACAATTTGGGCTTTAATAAATGCTTTTTCATAATAGACCCAAGAGATCTAACAAAAATCAAACCAATGAACAGGAAAAAAACCATAATGAAAAACCCAAAAAGCAGAAAGAAGAAAGTTCTTGAGGTCTTCAGAGATCACACCCAGCTGATTGCCACCCTTTAGTCAGAAATAAAAACCAAGTTTCTTATTGTCTGTTAGGCAAAAAGAAAGGGAAAATATATAGGGTATTAAGCAAGCCATGGGATCTTCCTGCATTGTAAGGTTCTCAGATCTACCAAAATATTGGATAATGGAAGTGACATGACAGGCTCAGTGTGTCCCATGAGGCAAGCTTGCCTGTTCAGTAGTCCTTCCTACCTTGCAGAATGCTTGTGTTACCGGTCCACTCCGGTGACAAACGCATAGCTCAGGAAGTTGTGCTTCTCAAACTGTGGTCTGTGGACAACCTGTGGTTGGCAGAGCACTTCCTCTTGCTCACTGCTCTTCTTGCTCCCACTCTACTTTTTTGTCCACTCTTCATTTGTTTGGTCTTTGATCTACAGTTGATGTTCTGCATGTCCAGGCAACTCAGCGTGGAAAGAAACATGCTTAATAGTCAAGGCAGCAGCTGTTCCAACTGTCAGAAGGTAAGGCAAACCAAGGGTCTCCTACATACCCTGACACCTCATAGCTCAGCAAATCTCTCTGTTCTCCACCTACTCCACTTTCCATTACAGGTACTCTTAATTTCAGCAGTGAAGTCTGACACTCTGCAATTGAAGGCTCATTTCTGTAAGCTTTTCTGTACTTGCAAGGATTTCCAAATTGCTCACCTCTGTGAAGGCTAGCAGGGGTTTGCACACACAGACTGCAGGCACACACCTCTCCCCAGCTGAAACCTGCCTGCACGTGTTCACGTACATTTGCTAAAGCAGAGCAAGTCACCACTCTGTCTGGGAGCTCCACTACTGGGCATAGAGGGATCAGGTGACCCCTAACACCTGAGATGGGCACCCGTGCACTGGGAGCTCTGAGTGGCTGGAGCAGAAACCTAAGCAGGTAATGCAGCTGCTGCAGCTGGGTGGTTTATGGGAAGCACTGCAAGCACCCCCTCCTCCACTCCTGAGTGACTTGGCCCTGCTGGTCATGCAGTTAGAGAACAATCTTGTCTTAATCACCAGGTATGTGGAAGGATGCTAATTCATGTGTCAATCTATTAAGTAGCAATTGGTCACAGGCAGTTTTCTGCTCACATATGACAACTAGATTGCTGTCTTATACAGTACAGGGCTCAGCTTGAAGGTATGATATATCAGCATCACACTGAAGTAACTGTGTGGACTTGTGCTGCTGCCTGCAGAGCACAGCAAGGATAGCTGAGCCAGCTTTAAGGGTGGCAGCTGAGCCACAGGAGTAGGCTCCGCACAAAACATGGAGCTCGCTGACAGAGTAACAGCTTGTGCTGAGCTCTGGTGCCCTGGCTGCTGCTGTTACGAGGTTTAAAGCTAACAAATGTGTTTTTCCTCATTACTAGCATTGTGCAGTCAAAGGACATGACCTCAGCTTATCTGGATTTTAAATTGAGCAGAATCTTGCCCTTGTTCAAAAGTCAGGAGTCAGGTCAGCTCTGAAGAAAACTTGCTGGATATTGGGAGGGACATGGAACCACTGTCACTTATTAAGTGCATGCCCAGTGATTAAGACTCAAGATTGTTCTCTAACTGCATGACCAGCAGGGCCAAGTCACTCAGGAGTGGAGGAGGGGGTGCTTGCAGTGCTTCCCATAAACCACCCAGCTGCAGCAGCTGCATTACCTGCTTGGGTTTCTGCTCCAGTCACTCAGAGAGAGCCCCCAGTGCCTGGGTGCTCATCTCAGGTCTTAGGGATCAGCTCTCAACTGCTCTAGAAGAGTTGATCTTCCTCCTAAATTAGTCAAGTTTTAAGTGCCTACAGTGTGGCAACATCCATGTCAAAGCCTCTTGCTTGACTCTGTCAACAATTTTTCAGCACAGGAGTGCTCTCAATGAGCAGGGACCTGCAAACAAACGTTTATTAAATTGCTAGCTTCACTGTGTTGCATTTACTTACACAAAGGCATGTGTATTACAAAGAATTGCATATGCATAAATCCCAAACAAAATACAAACTAATTCACATTACTGCTAGTAGTCAGGTCAGCTCTACTAACATATAAGCCTTCTCACACTCATGGCCATGACGTAAGATAAAAGAAATAAGATAAAAAACAAACACCAACAACTCCCTGAAGGAAGAGGTCTTCTTTCAAAGCCCTTTTTAAAATTGTGTAGCTGTTTCTTACAGTCATTAATGCAGAAATTAATGCAGATGGTATATGCTGCCTGTGGCCCCACAGTGGCCTGGGGCTACTATATCCTAGGTGTGACATGGCTTGTATTCACCTCACAAATTATACTGCTATCTATATGTAACCTTGCACATTTTGCATTCAGCAATTTGTCTCAAAATATCAACAGTCTTTCTCTTTTTACTCAGTCAAAACATACTTTTGCAAGTCAAAACCACTTTGCAAGTTTTATTAGCCTACTCCCTTACTAAGAACAGACAGTTGCTGTGTTAAAGATAAGCCTTCTCCCCCATATTCACAATCAGAGCTTTTCAGGTCATTTGTTTTTTGCTCATTTCAAACACAATTTATTCTCTTAGGAATTTCAGCATGTCAGGAATACTAAAGATTTTTCTTTGTGTGCAGGCAATGAAGGATAATTTATACTTCTACAAGACCTTCTCACTGCAAAAAAGAGAGCTTCTGAAACACAGGCCTAGCCAGGAGTCATTTCTGGCAAGGTCAGAGGGGGCAGAGAAGGCACAGACCTTCCTCACTCTCTGGTGGCAGTGCACTAGAAGGGCCCAGCAGAGCCATCAGCTGGACTACGGGTTTGTTCTGTGCCTCTGAACACCACTTGAGGTGCTGGAAGCCCAGAGTGCAGCCCTCTTGACTGCAGGGACAGGGCTACTGACAGAGGTTTTACCTTTTCCTAGCTCATCTGGCCAGTAAGGAAGACAAGAATGAAAACCCGGGGAATGCTTTTCTATATTGAATTCACTTAACAAAGAGGGGAAAGGGAAGAGGAGGAAGAAATACCCAATTTCATACTTCATTAAGAATATGCTGTAGTTTTGCTTAAATAGAGCCATTATTTCAAACCCTATATATTAAAAATTATTTGAAGCTGCATGACGTGTCAGAGCCAGAACATTAAACCAAACATCAGACTAGTTATAAAAAGCAATGGTTTTCCTCACCTTGTGAGCGAATTCAGTGTAGACATATGAGACACATAAGATATGAGACAGTAACCACAGGCTAAGCAGTTTCCCCCTCATCTAAGAAATACCTACAAAAGCTATCTCAGTCATGATTTGCAACTAGAAATGGCCATTTTGCCAAGGGAAAGAAATCCATTGTATGTTCATCCTGTGGTATCTCAAGGAGCAGAGCATAGGCCTTTAGAGGTGTCCCCTCTCATTACGGCACCATGCAAAGGTCTTCAAACCAGTCAGTCACTGACCTGCAGACTTATACATGAATATTCATATTTTGGCTAAGATTTCCTTCCAATGTCAGCGTGAATGCATTTCAGTACATGATGTGGTTAGTTTGCTGGGCTAAGTTGAGTGACCTGTCCTGTGAGTGGGCATGGCCCTCATCATTCTCTGCTGGTGGGATAGACTGGGGCCAAAGGAGCAGTGTCAGAAACTGCTGAAATGTCCCTGCGGTGGCTGGGAGCTCAGCACACAACTATAAAACCTGCCAGGCAACATGGCAAGTCTGTCAGCTCCCGCAGACCCAGCTAAAGCAATGCTGGGACCTCAAGCTTGTTTATTAACAGTGCTTATGGTCACTTGGGCTACCATGTAAATAAATAATGAGTAAAGGCTGTGGGTTCACAGCAGCTTAAGGCAATCTGTAACTTGTCTGCCTTGGCCATGTCCTCCGCAAAATATCAGTGCTACACCCACCTGGACCTCTAGGCTGCCACTGCTTGTCTAACCCTGGGGCAATATGACTCAGGGGGCAGGAGAGCAGAAGGAGGTTTGTGCTGGACATAGCTCTCTGGTCTGGCTCCCTGCTCAGCTCGGTGAGGCATGAATAAATACTTGACTTGGTTTCAGACCACTGGCACCAGTCATCCTGAATTATGCCCTGGAGCTGCTCCTTCTCCAGTAAGAGATTCTATGGGTGCACAGGTTCTAAAAGGGGACACAACAATTAAACACCTAGAGTTAGGAAGGTGAACCCAGGCTAGACCTTGATAGCTAGGTTTAATAGCAAAGGGAGATGCCAGAATGGCAGTCCAAGGGACTAACCCCTTACTGTTCATCCCTATCACAGCCTGCTCTTCAAAGTGCCCCCCAAGCAATCTCTACCACTGTTTCCCAGCCCAGAGGACCCATCCCTGATGGAAGAGTAACAGTCACTTTCCCTTTTGGCTGGAAAGATTACCAACTAGATCCAGTCTCAAACTAACTACTAATCCTTAGAAAGGATTAGAATGAAAGTTCAGTCCAAAATAAAAGGTTGTCCAAAGCCAAGCTCTTTCCTGTCTGCTGATTCAGCAGAAGTTCTCAACTTTGCCTGGTTTCTGTTTCTATGGGGGGTACCAGGAGTGACAATTTCCTTGGAGAGAACTCAAGGGAAATAAAAAAGGAGAGAGAAGAGAGGGAAAAATTCATGGCAGGCAAGATAAAGGTTGGGCCAGGTCCTGGGTAGTCATTTAGCCAAATACATGGGACAATCTTCTCTTGCCTAAAAGTCTGCTAGCAATTTGCAGAAGAATGTTGCAGGTAGCCAGCAGAGCTGTTAGTTCCCAGGCTCTGCTATTTTTTGGTCTCTGTTTCCTTGGTGAATTTTCCCATGCAGCATAAAATTTAATCCAGTTCACAATGGCCTAAAGCTTCTTTCTGTTCTGCCCAACAGCTGCTTTTACAAGACAGAGGCTTTAAAAGACAGGCTTTCTCCAGAGGACCACAGGAGGGGTGTACCTGAACTGTGTGGATTCCTTGGATTTGGCAAGGTTTTCCCAGCATCCAAAAGGCTGTAGGTACTCAGCTGCTTTTAACAAAGCACTTGAAATTCCCCAATAATTTGTTAGTTTTGCAAAAGCAAATACAAAGCACTAATTAACATGGTCAGGAGATAATTTCAAGCAGTAAGACAGGTCTTTCAACCCTACCAAGAACAGATTTGATTCACAGACCCCAACGAATCACCTAGAGCAAATACCAGCAGACCCAGCCCTTGCAGGACCATTATCTGAGCCAGGAATTGCAGCTCTACCTCAGAGAACAACTCTCAGGGTGTGGTTTCATGCTCCTCCTAATCCAGGGCAGTGGCAGGATACTGCAGAGAGTGCAGTCCCCTCACCCCACCTGCACACACTTCACTATGGTTCAACTCCAGAATCCAGCAGGAAACTCATCCACCAAAAAGAAAAGGCTTTTTGAGAATTGGATTCTGTTCCTAGCATCACCTCAAACCTAGAGGATGGTCAGGGGCAAGGCCAGAGTTTGCAAGGATGCAGGGGATTGGGCTACAAAGTAAGTGACTATAATCGAATCAGCTCCATGAGCTCGTGTCTCAGTTTCCCCTCCTACAGTGGCAGGAGCAGATATCTGCTTTCAACCAGTTGTTGGGAGACTTAATATCCGTGAAACACCCAGAGATTCTCTCATACATACAGGGCTTTATAGTAATAATACAATGTCATTACAATTAATGAAAATACCTTGTCTCTTTTAAAGGTACCAGTAATGCAGAAAGCAGAAATCCTCTACTCAGACATAAATATATTTCCTGTTTGGCAGAAAGGTGATGGGCAGATATGCATGCATACATTCATCTATTACAAAAGAGCTACATTCCATAGCACTCTCTGGCTCATGTGCATCTAATAGCGTATCTGTTTAGGAAAATGTGACTAGCACAACCAGCTATGCAATGCTCACATCTGCTAAGCCTTTGCTGCTCAAGTAATTATCTTCACTTGCAAAAAGATTTATGCTATTTTGGGTGCAGAGGAAGAGGAGCTAAGCACTCCCAACATCTTGCAGCTGATATCTTGAGGGAAGCATTGCCTTCATATTCCCACTTCAGCAGGACAGATTGACACAGGGATCTCATTTCTGGAGGTGCATAGAATTACTTAGATAGCTCAAAGAGGTATAAAATGGATAGAGGAAAGGCTTGCAGCTACAATATTTACCATATTGGGTGATGCCTGTAGCTTTATTACATTTGCACAAGTTAAATAGCGCTGCTTGCTTGACCACAGCTGCTTTATCACATGCTTACATCCCCCCCACCCCCCCAAACTTCACAAAACACCAGCTTGCCTTGCCTCTCTGAGGAGCAGGCACATGACAACCTGGGATGGATTCTGAATTCAGCTCCTCTCCAACTCCAGAGAGTTACTCTGGACTGGCACCAGCACATGCCTCCAACGCAGCATACTTGGGTTTTAGGGATTCCCTCGATCAGGGGTGAGGATGGGATTGGCACGTGTTCCTATGTTGTAAGAGTAAATCACGGGTGCCAAACAGGGTGGTGGAAGGAGAATGGGGTGCCAAGGGTCTCGCAGAAAATACAACATACACACAAGCACCTCTGTGTAACAGCCCTACGCCCCTCCACAGCAGATGGGGTGCAACCATTGCACAAGGATAACGCTTCTCTACCCTGCAGCCCTCTCTGACAGAAAAGTATAGAAATGGTTTTAGCCCCTGTAGATGCTGTGCACCCTGTTTGGTGGATAGTTCCTGCAGACTGCCTTCTTGTTCAGCTCTCTTCTCTTCATGCAGCTAGATCAATGCCAGAGCCTGAGTGTGCCCAGTACCCTTACATCTCCCACTTTGTAGTACAGATGCATCCTGCCCCTATAGCCATGAATTTCAGAGTACTCCTCTGCTGGTTGGCTCTCCTAGAATGGCTGCACACCCTCATTTAAGTGGTATGCACACAAGACAGGACTCAGTCAGATATATTCTCAAGTACTTTACTCTTCAAATTCATGGGCAGCCCCTATTGATTTCACCCCACAAGTGCCATACTATGTCCCCTGCAGCCCAAGGCTAGTAAATCTAGTAATTCTAGTAAATCGACCTTGCTTTGAACAAGTCTTGCAGCTCTGATAACATAGCCAGTAATCCAGGTCATGCCCACCAGGGCAGGAAGGGCATTGCCTCCTCTCATTCACTGAATTCTGGAGAAGAAAGCACTTTTACTACATCTCTTATGTACCACCTGTGCCCAAATTTTGAGAAAGACATTTTCTCATACAGGCAGACAAGCTGGAATGACATTAGAATATTAATATTTGAAGGTTTTTAGCATCATAAAATACCTAACAAGCACTTCAGACCCCTCCAGCTCAGATATAATGATTAACAAATATTCTCAGTAGCAAAAAATCACCTACCTGTACACCTACAACACCTCTAAAAGTTTGCAGAAATGTGACTGGGGAAACAAAAGACTGGCAGAATTTTGGTCTCTTCCTCCTCAAATTAAACATCCCATAGGAGCAGATAATTCCTCCTAAAATAGACATAATTAATTGACCAGCAGAATTTTCTGCTACAGATCTTGCAACCCTGAGAAACTAATGTACGTACCTCCTCTGAACAGAACAGTGGTGTTCAATCTTTTATCTTCTAAACATCAATATCATCTTACTTTTGCCACCTTAAAAACCCTTAACAAATCTCGGTTAATCAACTTTTATGTTACTTTGGTGACTGTAGTGAGGCTACTCAGTTATTATTCATATCTGTGCCAACTGTGTAACAGGAAAGGTACGATCACTAAGCAGAATCACGGGATTGTTATGGTTGGAAAATACCTTTAAGATCCTCAACTTCAACACGTTATCTGTATCCACCAGGCCCACTTCTACACCATATCCTTGTTTTCTCAGTTTTGATCCATAACTGTTTAGAAAGATACATCTGAAGTCTTTGTTAGTATGAATACTTTCACTCTACAGAATATTATGCTTTTTTTTTAACGACCAAACATCTGAGGTTTGTAACTAATCTTGCTTTAATTCCTCAAAAGTCCCTACCACATAAGGCCCCAGATTAGCCCAGTGATTTATCATCTAGTTGCTGCTCTGAACATCAGGGCTGCCAAGACTGGGTCCATCCCACCCTCTTTGACTGTAGGACCACTCTGTACTGATGATAATATGGCAAGAAGGATTTTAACTTCTTTGGTCTTCTAGAGTGCTTGTGCTAAACATGCTTTCTCCTGGTTCTTTCTTATTCTCAATCTCACTATGACCTGTTAAATACCTACATTCACGGTCACTCAATTGCAATTCCTCACAAAGAGCAACCTAAACAATCACAAAGGTACATAAGACCCTTTCCTACACAGAGGGAATACTTTTGAGATACAGCTGGGAAAGTTCGTTAGTCTTCATTATGGGGCTTTTGATGACCATACATACCCTCTACTCACAGATCCATATGCACTAGAATTTGGGAAGTTGTTCCAAACAGCTGCCTTTTCTTTCTAATTACCTTTCTAAAGAACTATTTTTCTATTCCCAAATGCAAAATTTTTCCTCTTTTTCAAAAGGCTAAAGGCCTGTGATGGGCAATGTTTTTTTCTAGTTTTACTAAGACACTTTGGTTTCTGTGCTCTTTAGCAATCAAAGCAGGCAAACATTTAAAGCTCTGGGAAGTGAATCTTGCTGCAGCTTCTTTTTCCAATGGATTTGTTTTAGGTATTGGCTTTTATGTCTATTTTCCAAGTCATTTTAGAGATACTTCTCAGTCTCACAAGCGTATATTGTTGATCTCAGAGAAGGTACCTATTATTTATTGAGGGATGAGTTAAAATACATTCCTACTATCATTTGGAAAAATGCTATAACATAGATAATCTCTGAGATATCTGGACTACACACACGTGGTTTGATAAGGGATGGAGCCAGCCAAGCAACCCTCACAGCTACTCTCCAGGACACTATTCTACATCTATAAGTGTACACACAGAGCAAGAGAGATGCATGCACCCCTGGGCACATTTTGCAGCATATGCTGCCTCCAGGTTTGAAAGTCAACAACACAAACCATCATGTACCCATTTAGGACAGGAAGTAAAAAGCTATATTTAGCTTAAACTGTAGTAGAAAGGAGTTGAGCAGAATATTGCTTACGTTTGTGTCCCCGTTGCCATGAACAGTGGTATGAGACTGCATTGATGAGGGGTTTTCTACTCAGAGGCAATATTCCCAGTGTGGTTTACTGTCCAGCAAGAAAAGGCGCAGTTGCCTTCTGTGCTACCACCAGTGTAACTGCACAGTGCACTCAAAACCTCTGCCAACTTTGGCAAGTACTCACAGAGAAGCACTGGAAAAAGCACATGACAAACCCGTGTGGTTGTAAACAGGCTTTGTTGTTAAATGAATTTCAGGAGATTTTATGTCTCCTCTGTGGATGCATCAAATTCAGATGTATTTTGAGAGCACCTCCTTCTCTGTATCTTTACAGTAATATCCTGATCTTGGTGCAATGTATCTTGAGCACAGATATTTCCTTCCATAGAAGCACCGTTCCCCAGGACTGGAAAGTGTACCCCTTATCAGAGCTTGACAGACAGCAGAGATTTGATGACACTGATTTGTTTTCACTTGCCTGAACTGTCCCTTTCCCACTTAAACACTGCATCTCACATGTTCTAGGTTAAGGTTTTCTTTGAGCAGTACTTTGTATTAGGTCCAAGACCTCATGAGGCCAACAGGACTTGTTCCACTGGTTCAAATAAGCTCAGATTAAATCCTTTACAAGTATTTATTTATAGCACCACAGAGACAGATCCGTAGCCTAGGCAGAAGAGTTATTTGATAAGAAAGCTTTTGTGGCCAATAAGTATCTAAAAGCTCCGAGTCCAGCATAAGTCATGGACTTGATATGGTGCTTACCAAAGCAGTTCTCTGGTCTGCTCTACACAGATCAGACTGGACAATCAAAACAGTCCCCTTTGAAGCTAAAATCTGTGAACCTATGAGAGCTGTTAAGTCTCCAGATTCCTCCAGTGCTTGATCTCATCACATCTACATTCACCACCTGAACTCTGCCAACTGTGATAGTGGGTTTTGTGCCAAAAAGACGTCACTGAAAAGATGCACGATCATTACTTCATTAGGCAGCCTGATGCCTCAGAAATGAGAACCACTGTAACTCATCCTATCTACCTGAACCAGTCATTATCCCAAAGGACTATTTAATATCTTATTAAGTCTCTGGCTCAGCTCCTGTCTGCTCTCTTCATCATCTCCTCCATACATTTGTCAGATGTTGGAATGAAACCATATACCTTTTCATGAAACTATGGTCACTAAGCTAAATCAGCTCACATTTCTCCAGATGTTTTGTGATCTCACCACTTACTAACGTTCCTAGAAGTCAGCCTGGTTTTAGGTCAGAATTACTGGCTAAATTTCCTTCTTTCTCTCCCAACTCATTTTGGAAGAATTTGATTAGGTTGATTTCTATCCAGCCCCTAGCTACACTTCTCCTCACATTCTTCTCTGAGGAGCTACTAACTTTGGAGCCAGATTTCTCCCCAGTGGCTTTCTGCCATTCAGAGGTGTAGGGCAGCAAAACCTCCTTATTGATTTGCTATATGTAAAATAGACGCTTCAGGCATCACTAGAAATGGATACAGGGATACTTTCCAAGTTGCTAGGGTACTTTTATCATGATTTGTCCTGTCATAGTTTCTGTGCATGTGAGTAAGCTTTCCCATTTAAATAATAACCTGAAGACTATGATAAAATCTCAGCAATTGCTCATGCAATTTTTGTGCACATGAATTTTAAAATCGAGTCCAAATTCTCTAACAGTAGCTTGCCTTATGTTACCATCTCTTTTGATAGCTACCAATTCTATCTAAACATGCTTTCTGAAATTGGCACTTAATTCAATGTGACCATAACAGAAAATTAGCTAAACACCACTTAGGCATGTTTCTAATTCTGTAATGTGTTGGAGACCACAAGGTATGCATGCTGAAGTGTAATTTTAAGGATCTCCAGCAACATTGTAGCACGTAAACAGAGAGAGTTAAAACACCTAAGTTGTTAAAATACCTAAGTTCATTTTTATGGGTGGGTAGATTGAAAATAAANGGTCTGATTTTAGCCTCTCTTATTTCTACTTCCTGTATTTATATGAATGGGGGATTTCAGGAAGAGGCAGTCTTTGGTGGTCAAGGGTGTGTGTGCGTGCGTGTTACAAAGCCATATTTAGTAGTGAAGGCAGGTTAACATAATTAGAAAGACAGACATGAGACTANCAAATTCTCTAACAGTAGCTTGCATTATGTTACCATCTCTTTTGATAGCTACCAATTCTATCTAAACATGCTTTCTGAAATTGGCACTTAATTCAATGTGACCATAACAGAAAATTAGCTAAACACCACTTAGGCATGTTTCTAATTCTGTAATGTGTTGGAGACCACAAGGTATGCATGCTGAAGTGTAATTTTAAGGATCTCCAGCAACATTGTAGCACGTAAACAGAGAGAGTTAAAACACCTAAGTTGTTAAAATACCTAAGTTCATTTTTATGGGTGGGTAGATTGAAAATAAAGACCATCGGTTAATGAAATAAAAAGCCATTCTGTTAAATTGTTCAGATGTTCATAAATGTATCCATCATACCCATTCATGCTTCAATATTCCTGCAGCCACTTGATTTACAGTCAAATCTAGGGTCTGTGGCTTGTTTACTTTCTCCCACAACTCTAAACTGAAAGCAAAACTTTGCAAGCATGTGGCTTCTTTCAGATAAGCTGAGAAAGAGATAAACAGTATAAATTTTTCAGTTTCTCAGTACTTGGCATCGTAACTATCACAAATGCAGGGAATATCTGCAAAGTGCAAATTCTTTGGATTACCATCTACTAAATTCCTCTTGCTGGTCTACAGGGATTGGATTCTTTCTTTTTTTCCTTATGGCTGTGTGATCTTTGTCCCTCAGTGTTTAACATTAAGTGAACTGAGGAATTGTACCTCGGAACAGGAGTGTCATTGTTCCACTTAATGTAAACAACTGAGCAAGGCAAAAGGAGTGACAGTTATAATGCAGAGTTCTTCCTCCATCCCCCACATTCCATGTGTGTATTTGGAAACTATAGCACACTAACCTGTCAGCAGCAATTTTACCAGAGGACTGACTTGCAGCACACTCAGTGCCTGAAAATACAAATATCCCATATCTGCCTATACAGCTTCTTCTGCTGCACCCATCACAGACATCTGGGAGCTTTTTTTCACGGGAAACAGGCTAAGTGTGTCAGGCAGATAAGAAACACTTTTAATACCTGGTATTACATGTTTTTCCAAGGGGGGTGACTGAACGTTTCAGCAGCTATGTCATTTTCCCCTGATTGTTTTCAACAGGAAACAGAAATGCTCAGCTTCAGCGTGGGCTTTATGATAGAACTGAGCCTTGGGCAGATTCCAGCCTGATCCTGGAATCCCAGTAGCTGATTGTCCTCCCAGGCAAAACTCATTTTCCCTCCCACTACGTTTTCTTGGGGCTCAATCCTGCAAGGTGCAGTGTCTGCTGGCCAGGAGCAATGAAAGCCTGGAGTCTTTTCCTAACAGAAAGCACATCTGATGTCTCCTAGGAGTCTGTGGACTGGGTTGGTGTATAACTTAGCGTGCTGGAGCTGGAGTGACTATCAGCTCATAGGGATGTGTCCTTATCTACTTCTCAGCATTTCAGTAGAAACAAAGCAAGCCTCCCAGAAAAGATTTGTCACGTTTCCAAAAGCACACAACTCCCTTATTCTGTTCTTTGCCCTAAACTGCGGCTTGGAATTCCTCATTCTTTTCCCCTAAACAGCCAAGATTCAAGCTAAATAAAGGTATTGCAGCTAGAATGTGTTAGCTAAAAGAAATACTGTAAATTACAGTACAACTATGCCACACTATTGTGACTGTGTAGCTGACAACTCAGCAACCAGCTCACAAATGCAGCTGAGAGCTCTCTGTTAAGTAGGAAAAGGAAAGCAACAGTTTTTAAACATGAGCAGTCACTAAAGATTCAGGACTTACCCTGAGTCCTCTCTGGCTCCCTTGTCTCCTGCTGATGTTTTCATCATTACAGCAAACTTTAAGACGCTTTCTGTTTCACACTGGCTTTAGAG